>JAVTVJ010000036.1:4392500-4745304 GCA_034509425.1 Eopsaltria australis
TTTGAATGAGGTTCACAGGCAAGAGTATGAGTTCCTCTTGTAGTAGCTGAACTTCATGATCTAGTTTGATACTTTACAGTAATGTGCAACTTGTGATTACCCTCAATTCACAATAGCATTAAGGAGAGATATCTTTGTGCCTTTTATAGATGTCCTGCATATTTGGTGGAGGGTTTGTTTGGATTTGTTTTGAAGAAAGCAACCTTTCTATTCATTTGAAAGGTTTTTAATAATAATTCAGTTTAAGTACTGATGAATTACAGTCAGTTGAGGACCAAACAATGCTCCTCAACTTATATAAATGCTTCACAATTCTTAAATGAGCGTGAAATATTTGCTTATTCTTTTTTATTAGTTTCCTTAGTAAAATGTAAGCCAGGGTGCATCTTCCAGAATGGCTGACATGACTGATGCTCAGTAAGCTGCAGGTTTGATTTTGGTTGCAGGAGCCTCATGTGCCATTTCCTGTAGTAGAGAAACCTGAAGTCTAACCAAGACAGTATTATTCTTTCTGGAGAGCTGATTTGAGGGATGAGCTAAAGGACATGGCCTTTGTTCTGTCCTTCTCCTTGCTTCCTCTTGTCTGAGCAGTCCTATGTCAGTTGAACAGCCCCATCAGTGAGACTGTCAAGCAGAAGTTCAGCTGTCTTGGCCAGAGCATTACTCATATTTCATACAGAGAGTTTGTTAGAGAAGTCCTCAAAAAACAGTATTGATTTCTATGAATAAAAATAGGAAACAGATGGCATCAATTCAAGTGGTTAAGTGGTTTTTAACTAGTCCAGTAACTAATGTTCCCAAATGCCTACAAAATATTACAGTTTTATCTTAGCAAAGATCAAAATAAAGACTTTAAAGTGCCTGCCAGGCATGCCCAGCCATGTGTTCTAATAGATGACAGACCAAATGTATCCTTACAGTAATGGGACTGACTTGCCAATTTCAAATTCCCCCACCCTGTACTCCTGTAGTGAATAATGCCTCATGACTGCTCTGGTTGGGTTTTTTTTATTATTATTTTTATTACTACTACTGTGGACCCAGTGTTGCCTCAAACATACTGCAGGTATTAAGAGAAGTCTGCAAGTCTGGGATCTGAGAGAGAGCCTAGTAAGGAAGCATTTCATGAGAGGAAGGAGTGGGAAGCCTCTGCAGCTGCCCAGGTCTCCTTAAGTGTCTGAGTATGTCAGCATCTACTGGTGTTTAGATCAGTCTTCTTACTCATGAGTAGCTGTATTAATTCCTAGAAAAATACAGGGAGAAGACAGACCATAGCATGCCCAACACGGATTTGCACAAGAAGGCTCTGCATTGCAGCACAGGCTCTCAGACAAGTTGTGTGTATGATGTCTGAGATTACTGAACCCACGGGAAGTGCAGCTCTGCCCAGCAGCAGGTGGAAATGCTGTGTGCCAGCAAACTCCAAAAACTGGTCTCAGTTGTACAATTTATTCTGAAAACTGTTTTCCAGTTGTACAATTTATTCTGAGGGCAGAAGAAGCCATTTGTCACAGGCTGGAATAAACCTTTTGGAGTCCACACTGTGTGGAGTTAGAGTTGAGCTAATGCTTGCCCTTGCACAAGATGCTGACTTTGATTAGTTTGTCTGCACAACAGCTGCTTCTGCTTTCCACAAATGCTGCACACTGGTTTGCAGTCTGTCTCTCTCTGGTGCCTTGCTGCTCTGCTCTGAGAGCCAAACCCCATGCCAGGGGAGGGGAATGCTGCTGTGTGTGCCGGGACTCTTGGTCCCTTTTCCTTTACTTCCCAGGACATGGGCTTCTCTTTTGTTTCCCTGCTTTGTGTGTTACAGGAATGGTTGTTTTTAAGAAGTCTAACCTTTTACTTAGCTTGATTGAAAAGTGTATTTTTGGCAATGGAGATGGAAATATAAGCATGCTTGAGAAATCTCTGGATCTGGTAATGGTACCCTTCCCCTGCATTCCCCATCAAAACAGCCTGGAGCTGAGTTTCTAGAAGCCCTATGTATGAAGCTGAATGTCAATATCACCTCACAAAAAATATGCAAAAAGTGTGTAGCAAGGATTTTTTTCCTTTAATTTCATCTTACCCATTAGACTTTAATGTATCTCCTGAAACAAAGAGAGAAGGAAAGAATGTCAGCTTTCTTTTGGTAGGTAGGTGTAGGGTATAGTAGATATCAGCAAGTCACAGTTAGTGATATTTGTGCAGTGCTTTAAGAATTATAAAACAGTCCTATCACAATGGCAGCAAAGAGAGAGACTTGGGCAAAATTTGGGATCCTGCTGCCTCTTTAGACATATAAGTGTTTAGCATTTAGTTGTTGGATGTCCCATATTCAACTGACAGTGATGTTTGGAGACCCTGGAGTTTGGATCCTATCATTCCTGTTGGATTTCTGTGTCTGCCTCTGAGTATGCTCAGGATGTCTCAGCACAGCTGGTGCTCTGACAGGATCATCCGTCTCTGACAGTATCCTGTGGTTAAACTCTCACTCGTATCTTCTTCGCCCACGTTTTCTGCAAGGCTTAATCCAGTTCCTAATCACCTGGCTCCTTCAGAAAGCTTGTCCAGAAGAAGCACCTCCTTTTATTCTGTGTCTCAGCTGTATCAGCATTTACAGAAGTTTAGGGAGCCCATGAAAAAAATTCCCTCTCTCTGGTATGAAATTGGAGCCGTCATGGTGTATCTTCCCTGAATTTCCTTACTGTCCTGCTTATTGCAGGAAAAGGAGCTGTGGTGACAGTTGTCTCAGTGATTTTCTCCTGCCACAGGCCTCTTGAAGAGAGGGCTATGGCTTCCCAGAGCCAGGCAAAGCCAGTCCCTCTGTGTGCAGGGGCAGTCTTGTCCTGCTGCCCGCCGATGTACGGGTTAGATTAGATGTATGCAATTGTAGGGACCCAGCTCTCAGCTGCTTTCCCACTGGTGGGGACTGGGAGCTAGGGGATCTTGCTGCCCTTCTGATTTTCCACCCTGGAGGAGAGGGAACAAGCAAGCTCCATTCCAGGGAGGTGGTCCTGCAGTGCCTCAGTGCCTTCACTATCTGATTTTCCTTTTAAAATTCGTTAGGGGTTCATCTAATTGCAGAGTATCTGCACTGCTAAAGGTGTGGCTTTATCTACAGGGTTGTTTTTTTACACACCAGAAGTCATGGGGAAAAGCAAAATTTTCCAGTGCCTCCAGGGCAGCTGGGTGAGGCTCTTGCTTCTCCTGTGATTTCCAAAGGCTTGCTGAGCTGGTCCTAGTGTGGTTGCATGAGTCCAGCAGCTCCCCCATCCCTGCCTTCCACGACAGAAGTGTTCTTCACTCCTGACAGGCTCCCAGGGAGGTTTTACTCCTCTTTGGATGGCAAAATCTAGCCTGAGTAAGGCTGCTCTTTGGAAAGACAAAGCAAGATCTATTAATCATCGTCCACTTCTTTATTTATTTTGGGTATTTCCTGGTTTCAGTGTTGTACAATGTTTACCAAAGACGAGCAGCCAAAGTAAACCACACGAATGAAAAATTGCAAATGAAAGAGCCAGGCGCACGGCACAGCTGGTCCCATGCCTCCGAGGGCTTCAGTCGTTTCAGATTAGGTGCACACTTGGCATTCTCCTGCAAATATGCTTGTAAGGAATCACCCTGGGACAAGCCTGCCTCCATGCACAGCGACTGACAGAAAGCTGAGGCAGGTCTGGAAAGACTCTCTAGCAAGAGGGGGGATTAATGTGCCTGCTTGTTAACTTTGGCAGAGTGTGCAGTCGTCATTGTGCCAGCAGAGTTAGGGAGAGCAATTGGAGAGGGATTATTTTATGATTGGTGGCATTCCTGGGGGATGGGGCATTTATTTGGGGCCTTCCTGCAAGGAGTAGAAAGCAGAGGGGAGCACAAAGCAGTTCCTTCATGGACGGCAGGCTGTTTCAACATGAGGAGCCAAAACGGATGGAAACGTTCCCTTCTCCTTAATCCAGTGGCAGACCTGACTCACCCTGACTGAGTTGCTGGTATCAATGTTGTCCTGTTACTCAATGAGAAGTTATGAGCTCACAGATTTCTTGTCCAGCAAACCAGCTTGCCAGCTCCTTGCTGAGTTCCCCCTGAAAAGGGCTGCCCAGCCTGGAGGCAGGATTTCTCCACCTGCAGAAACAGGGAATAAGCCAAACTCATTCACGGGCTGCATTTCATCATGAGAAGTGTGAGAAATGCTTATTTCACAGAAAAGTTCAGACCACTGAACAGTAGGGGAGAAGAGTCCAGCCAGCCTTTACTTTATCCATCCCTTCTCCCATTACTCATTGCATTTTTGTTAGTGACTCTTGAAAAATTCTGTTCAGCTGAAAGACTTTGCAAATATAAGAGAGGACTCTATCAGAGGCAAACATGGAGACACCAGAGAGATCACCAAGAAAGATTCCTCTCAAAAGAGGGTTGTACATCTCAGTATGCTCTGCCTGACCTTTTGGTCCCAGATGTGAGCTGGGAACCAAGAGTTCAAGGAATGAACCCTAGAGAAATAAAGTACTCCAAAGAACTGATTTTAGGGAAATTTCTTGACACTATTAATCGTGGAACATTCAGGAAATTAATTTAAAATGATGTCATAAAAATAGCACATGAAAGAAGCCTAAATGTAACATAATTTCTGTAAATAGAAAAGAATATTTATGCTGACACTTGTGTAAGTTATAAGTTGAAAACAAACCAGATGTCTGGTCTATTGGGTAGACATTGGATAATAAGACCCAAAGAAACAAAGATCTTTTTGTGCCCACAGATGTAAACTTCACAGTGAGTTAAGCATTGAAGGAGTATCATTGGAATTGATACAAGGTAGGAGAGTGCATCTTATTTGATGCTCTTTCCCATGGTAGAGCAGATGTAAAGCAGACGAATTCTACTACCTTATGGCTGTCTCTCAACCAGCTTATTCTGGTCCTGTACCTTCAGCTATGGAGATGGAATTTGGTTGTTTTTGCTGTTTTTTTACCTGTATTTTCTTTGATTCCTCTTCCTTTGATAATTCTTCTGTCCAAATGCAGAGCAAATTACTTGAAAGCACGAGTTACCATGCTTTCTATACTTACTAGAGGTATACACAAGCCTTTTTGGCATTGCTACCACCCTGTGTTGCATTACCACGGCACAGCCATGCTCTTTCTGGCAGGTCCAGGCCATTTACTTGGGATGTTAGAGAGGCATTCAGCTCAAAGTCTGTAAATGCAGGTATTTCACAGCAGTAGAAAATGCCTTGGGTTTGGGGTTGATCATCTGGTATGGTGTGTTTCTTTCTGTAGACGCTGTGATAAAGACAAAAAGGCATCTGGCAGCACAGGCACAAGTACAAGTTACGTGGTCTTTTCTCAATCTGTCATTACTAAGCTGGTACTGTTACAGTCAAGAAAAATTACAGAAGAGCAAGAAATGCAATCTGAGGATAATTTAGAAGGAATGATTAAAATAGCTGAGTGTGTGCTTGAAAATCAGCTTGGGCTGTCTGTTTTCAATCATGTTCAAATTCAGAAAGTCAGAGAATGCTCCAATATTGGAAATAACTTATTATTTGAGGATGGTTTTGTGGCCCTATCAGAAACCACACACGCTTTTAAAATACTTACTGGCATCTTTTTATGATCAGGCTTTTAATTGTCAGTAAAAATTATGTTTTCATGCATGTTTACAACTCGGTTGAAGTCAAGCTTCTAAAAAATCTGTTTAAAAAATTATACAATTGCAAAAGAAGACAATAGAAATAATCCCTGCACGAGACTTGCTAAACATGTAATTTTTCCAGTGAGTGAAAAAACCCTAGGAAATAGTAACTTAGATACTTCACTATTTTTAAAAACTGTGGAGTTTTGATAGGCTATAAATCCAGAAAAACACCTAAGCTAAAGACAGAACTTCTGAGGTCTTGAATAGCTGAGAGAAAAAGATTTGGAATTGACTAATTTTCTCTTTCTGAAATCCACAGTCATGTCTGAAATATTTCATGGCATCAGAAACAGAGGGAGTCAGCAGCTGAATGCAAAGCCTAAATTACCTGTGCAAAATACATCCTGGCATTATCTTTTTTGGAACAAATACAAAAATCTTGATATTTTTATGGTACATGATAATGATCTGCTTAATTTCCTATTCAGATTCTTGCCCCACTGTTAAACACTTTTTTTTTTTTTTTCTTTTGTATAACAAGGAGTTAAATATGTATCTCTTCATCCCAGCAAAGTGCTTTCCATCTCTGTACAGGAAACCAACTCTAGCTGATTCTGCAATGACTTGGTCCCATTCCCAGGAATGTTTCCCTTCCATTAAAAAAAAACCCAAGAAGCAAAAAGTCCGAAACAAAACAGGAAAAAGAAAATACTTTTTTTAGCCTATTAGCACTCGATAGGCATAAGCACAAAATATGTCCATGGATTTCTCTGAATGAGGCAAGACAAGTTTTGCTGGACCTCTCCCACACTGGAATTTACCAATGTCCCTTTGCCCAGCCTCTCTTGAAGGAGCTTTTACTTGGAGCTGAGCAAAGCTTTTTCCCTTCTTATGGAAAATTCCAGTGCCAGGATGTTGAACCTTAACTTCCACACAACAGCCTGCCAGTGATAGCTTGCACACAGTGGGCTGTGACAGGGTATTTTCTCTCCTGGTGAGATGAAATGAAGCAGAAGCTGTCCAAACAGTGAGCATAAGAGATCCCATTCCTCTCTCTATCCAAGCCTGCCCCCCTGGTAGTGCAGCCTGTGCTGGGGCCCCATAACCATAAGTGTTTGTGGCTCTGTCCAAAAACCTGCAAAACCTTTGTTTGGACACAGGAATGACACCTCTTTTTTAAAAAATTGGAAATACAGCTTAGGTGTCCAAATACCATTCTGGGCAGCCCATAATAGATGACCTCTATCATATAGTCTGGGATACAGTAAAGCAAACTGAACAAAACAAAAGAGTGAGATAGATGTGGAACAAAGAAGTAAAGTCCTTCAAAACACTCTGTGAGTAGTGCTTGGGAAAGCTACACAGAAATATTTCCTGAAGTTCTCTAAAAAGCTTAAGAACTAACTTTGCACATTGATAATGCTGAATCAACCAAGATTATGAAAATTGCAGAAAATATTTTAAAAGAAAATATGATTTCCAGATTGTGTCTGTTTTTAGGGGATGTATCCCCAGGGCAGCAAGCTGGGAGCCTATCTGCCCAAGTACATTTGGGCTGAACTCTGAGGTTCAGTACAATGTGTGTGTTTCAGGTGTCTGAGTCCTTACAGCCTGGTTAGGCTCTCCCTCTAGCATGCATGTGGAGGTCCAGGGTTGTGAATATGGAAAGTATAAGGGCTGGTGCAGCCAAGGTGGTCTGTCAGAAAAGCTGAGGTCAGGGCTGCTCTGATCAGCATGGATCTTGGACACCTCTCTCCATGTATGGCTCCCATCACTACATCTTCTCTGGGAGCTGAACCCCTTGCACAGGGGTGCAGGAAGCTCTGGGTGATGCTCAGAGGAAGTTGTACTCAACTAGATATATTTCCAGACAGTCCTCTCCCACACGTGCACCAGGGGAGATCATCAGTTGTTGGTATCAGCTTTATATTTTGCCTTTCTCTGTGCAGCATGCCAGGAAGCCTCATGCCATTGATCCCACTGTGTGTCCAGCATTGGTGTGTGGCTGAGCTACTCACCAGCACACTTGACTCGTGTCCAGCCCCATACAGGCTGGGGAACAAGCAGCAATGACGGGGGAGCTGTTCCATGTGAGTTGTCTCAGAGCTGTCATTTTGGAGTAACAAATCTGCGTGATGGTAACAGGATTTTGTGTGTTTGTCACAGTAGTCTTCAGAGTAGGGTGTCAAAACTTGCCTTTTTTATACTGTGTATTACTGGAAAATACGTATTTACTGTGTATCCTCGTATTCCTGTCAGAAAGTTTTTTCACTGTACCTAATGGGCAAAGTAAGAAAGGAGCTGCATTGTCCAGTTTTGCCTTGCATGTAGACTATTTCCTGTTGACCTAGTTTCCTTGGGAGTCAAGACCTCATCAAAAATTCTTTGGCAAAAATGACGTGTTTTCTCTTGAGTTATGCTGTTACAGCTATTCTAGGAAAATGAAACTTTCCATATCATTAGGATAGGCTTTGGTGTCTTAGCCTGTGAATTTCCCTGCAGGCTGCTCCTCAGTTAAGGCAGCAAATCAGTGTTGTGCCTTTCTGATGGAATGCTTTCAGGAAGGATATGACAAAAATAAATCAACAACTCTGTTTCCTTGGCAGAGGCAGTGCTGTAGGCTGGCTGCTGAATGACTAACCAGCATTATCACACTGCCACAACTGCAGGGTGAGGACTGCCCAGAAGAAAAACAAAGGTAATCGAGTCCTTTGCATTTGAACTTTCAGTCTGAAGATCTAACCAGGGGATTGAGCAGCTGGCAGGGTAGGCCTGATATGGAATACAGCAAACTTAAAATGGTTTACTTTTCGTTATCATGTACCTTTTTGTTGTAGCTTGAAGATGAATACCCAGAGCCCTGCAAGACAGATTAACGCACAGGCACCAGCAGTGCACGCAAAGAAACTGTTCCCAGGACCATGCCAAGCCATTCTGCTTTCAATTACATGAGTATTATACCTCCTGCTCCAAAGACTGCAAGGATAGATTTGGCTTTTTCTTACCATCCTTTTCTGGGGGTGCTTAGGGTAAGACCATCCCGGGTTCAGCCTGTCTGGCGCTGCTGCAGCCAAGCTGACATGCTGGCATATCCTGGTTACCAGGGGTAAGTATGAGGAAGCAGTTTTATGCTGTTTACAAAGATTTGGAAAGCATTTCTGCTTGTGTCACAGGCTGGTCAATGGATTCGTGCCTCCCTTCCTTTTCTACTGCTTCTGCTTTTTCTTTGAGGCAGGAATCTGGGGCAGGGTGTTGCCTGGGTTGGGTCCCTTCTGTGCTGCTCACTTGTCCTTTCTCAGCAGAAAAACAACAGGCAGTTCTGAATGTGGACACTGACAAAGAGGAAGAAAGAGAGGAAGGGAGGGGATGGGCTGCAGGATCCTTTTGTGTGAGACTGGAAATGGGAAGTGCTTAAGGAGGGTATCATGCCCAGTTTGTGTACTACTTGAGCTGCTGTTGGACAAATGGGAACATTTAAAGCAAGACAGCTTCAAAAATAATGACCACGTCTCTATCTTATCCCCATCTACCTGCTGGCAAAGGTTCATGTGGTGTCTCTGCTTGGAACATCTGCAGTTACAAAAGCACAGGCTTGTTGCAGATCCATGTGCTTCTCTTGGGAAGATGTAATGTAGATGAAGGTATCAGACTTGTTTTAAACAGTATAAAAGAGGAAGGTTAATCATAGCTTAAACTTGGAAGAGGAGAGAAAGCACGGACAAGGTGCACCTTTGTTCAATGCTAAACATGCAGTTACTCTGGAAAAAATGCAGTTGAAGAGTATTCTCATCTTAAAATAGAGCACCTTTCTCCTACTTTAGACTCTGTGATTTCAAAAGAAGTTGTTTTGAGCCATGCTGTAGCTCAGTTTGAAAGCTAATGCTCTGGGAGGCAGGTAGCTGGTACCTTGTCTCTGTGTGTGGGACAGCTTTTGGAGAGCATTTTTGGGCATCCTCGAACCTTCCTGACTCTGGATAATGTGATAAACCATGCCAATCACCCGCATTTCTTGGCGTTTTAAGCAGCTTGCTGAAATGGTCTGCTTGGTTTGTGAACTGTGGCATTGTCACACCAGTCTTCCCTTTCTGAGAAACCTGGCCCAGTGTAGATTCATTATGAGATCTGGCTGAGCCTGGATGTTAGGAGGAAGTGGTTCCTTCTGAAAAAACAACTGGTGCCTGCCTCAAGTCTCCATGAATGTGTGGTGATGAAGCTGTAACAGATAGAGAGTGCCCATTTCACATTCAATGATGGTCTTCTTCTCAGCGCTTGCCAAGTTTAATTAAAAATTTTAACTGTATCAAGGAGGTGCAATTTTGAAGACAAAAATATATAGGAATGAGTCTCATTGAACCTAGAGTTAATATTTTGGAAACTGAAGGTCTTCCCTATTGAAGAACAAGAACCATTTCAGCTGAGAGGTGCTAGAGGGAAGAGGTGGCTTTGGGGAAGTTATTGACATCCCTTCACTAAAAGACTATTTCCCATCTCTGCTCTGCCCCACAGCTGCTTTGCCTCTATTTTACAGTGTTGTTGTGCTTATCAGCTATCCTCTGTAGTAGACAGAAAATAAAAGGGTTTCTCAGTCTTTCAGTTTCTTTTTCTCTTAACCTAATGTGCAATGCTAATATCAGTGCAGTGGAACTGAAGGTTGCTATGAGGTGCATTTGGGCTCTCTGTGGGCTTTGCCACCCTTGATCACACAGATGCTGCTGTGGGCCCTCTGACAGGTGGCAGCAATCAGTCTGTCTGCTCTCAGGCAGATACTTCTTGGTGCATGGGGGCAGCAAAATGTGGCAATTTCTGAACACAGTAACAAATGGCAGCTGCAGTAGGAATGTCAGTGTTTGAATTTCATGGACTTTCCTTTCAGAGCTAGTAGGATGACTTCCTGCCCCTTTATGCAAGCAACATATTTGGCTATTTGACCACCTTCAGTCAGGTTAAAATAAATACCATCAAACCTCCTCTCTCAAAATTGCCTTTGATGTTTACATCGGACTGTGTCTTGTGCTTCAGTCAGAATATCATTCCTGTTCTTATTACTTTTCTGTTGATAACATGACTGTAGTTTCTGTGTACTCTATAGTACACAGAAAGATGCTGTGTTTCTATAGTACTCTCCTTGACTAAACAATGTGACTCCAACGTTTAGTATAACATACATATATATCACTCTATATATTGATAATATTTTGCAGAACTTGCGTAACTTGGTTGTGCTGAGATTTTGTTTCTCAGCACAGTGACCAACCCCCCAGTGCCTACCTGACAAAAAGTATCAAAAGTAGAGGTACAGGGAGGAGAAAGCAGTTCTGCCTGAGAACTGTTTCTTCACTTAATAGTGGAGGAAGTGATTATGAAAGAATGACTTGCGCAAAATGTTTGCATCAGCCTTTCCAGCAGTGGGAGTCGACTGACAAAAAGGAGAGACTGACACTAATTTTTTTCTTGCAAAGGAGAGGATTCAGGTACAATCTGTTCTCATTTTTGTGTCCCCAGTCAGCAGCAATGGTAGAATTGGTTGAAATGTGAGTTTGAAGGGTGAGCCATATGTGCTGGACAATCCTGGGATCTTCAGAAGCCATGGTTTCCTCAAGGGAGCCACCACTAGAGAGAAGATATGGAAACTGGTCTGATTCACTGGCTGCGTAGTTGAAGGACACGGGGAAATTGGGAACATGAAGTTTTGTTTGAAGAGAACAATATTTTGAGGCTGAAATACTTTCTCACTTCAGGACTGTGACCTCATCAGACTTGCCAAAAATGTCCAGCTTTTGTTGTGCTTGCAGGTATGAGGTGACCATTCAGATGCTATGATCAGCACACAAGGAGACAGCATTCAGTACCCAAGGTAAGTCCTTAACCTCTGCTTATTCAGGGTTTACAGGTACTGTTCATCTGCAGTACTGGAACTATTTACATTTCAAACTTGGTGAACTGTTGTTTGGCACTATGGCATGAAACACAGCCCTTCTTTACATTAAAATCAGTGTTGTTCTAATTACATCCACTGTTTATAGGGTGACCGTAACATCCAGTTCCCATCTATTACTGGTGTTGTTTTACAGAAAAGTCTGATAGACTTCATTGCATACTGCAGGTTCTGCCCTTCCAGTAAAGAATGTGATTTGCTTACACAGGGTGCAGAAGGGTGTGGCAGGAGCTCTGCTTTTAGAGGCCCTGAGGCTGGTGAGAGTCCATTCAGGGGACACCCAGATCTCTTCTGGGAAAGTTTGTGGTGTTGGAAACCTCAGCCACTTGAAGGGCTAAGAGGGGGAGCAGGCTCTATTTGGGCTTCTGCCTGCCATGTAGCCATACAAAATGAGCAGGTTGACTCTGCAAGGGCTAGAGCATTTATAATCATAGGATCACAGAATCACTTTAGTTTAAAAACACCCTTAAGACCATTGAGTCAAACCATAAACCAAATACTGCCAAGCCTACCACTAAACTATGTCCCTAAGCACTATGTATGCATGTCTTTTAAATACCTCCAGCGATGGTGACTCCACCACTTCCCTGGACAATCTGTGCCAGTGCTTGGATGCCCTTTCTATGAATTTCTTTTTTCTAATACCCAATCTAAACTTCCCTTGGTGCAACTTGAGGCCATTTCCTCTTTTCCTGTCACTTGTTACCTGGGAGAAGAGACTGACCCCCACCTGGTTAAAGCCTCAATTTAGGCAGTTGTAGAGCGTGATAAAGTCCCCTCTGAGCCTCCTTTATCTCCAGGCTAAACAACTGTATCTTCCTCAGCTGGTCCTCTTAAGACTCACATTCGAGACCCTTCCCCAGCTCCATTGCCCTTCTCTGCACGTGCTCCAGGACCTCAATGTCCTTCTTCAAGTGAGGGGACCCAAACAGAACACAGGATTTGAGGTGTGACCTCACAGTGCTGAGTACATGAGGACAAGCCACTGCACTGCCTGGCATCCAAACCAGGATGCCATTGGCCTTCTTACCTGGGCATATGCTGGGTCATGTTCAGCTACCTGTTGACCAGCACCCCCCGATCCTTTTCTGCTGGGCAGCTTTCCAGCCACTGTGACCCCAGCGTTTAGTGCTGCATGGGGTTGTTGTGACCCAAGTGCAGAACATGGTGCTTGACTTTCTTGAGTATCGTACAATTGGCCTCAGGCCATGGATCCGTCCAATCCAGATCCCTCTGTAGAGCCTCCATACCCTGCAGCAGATCAACACTCTCATCCAACTTGGTGCTGTCTGCAAACTGAGTGTGCATTCCATCCCCTCATCCAGATCACTGATGGTCTAACCATCTTCCCCTATTTGGGGCTGAAACATCCAGCTGTAGCTTCTTTGCTGAGAGAAGGCATAATGTGAGAGATGAAAGAGGTGAGAGCCACAACCAACATGCAGATGAAAAGCTGGGACACTAAGAATGGTCCTTTATGGCCCTTGACAAGTGATATGGCTGTACTCCAGGGATGAGCAGCACACCGTGGTTGCAGGGCTGAGAAGCTCAAGTAGAAGAGGATGACTGACATCACAGGATAACATTTAAAAAAAATTAATCAGAGGTTACTGATAAAATGGTGCATGATTTCAAGAGTTTTCAGCTGCTGTTCAAAATTAAGATTTGACCCTGCTTACTCTCCGTTCTATTTTGTACAGCAAAATGTCCATCCAAGCAAAATACAAGTCAAGAACTACACATGCCTGGCAAGTGCTGGCCATCTGCATGGTCTTAGCTGCAAACCTCTCCAAACAGCAAGAGCTGAAGCAGGCTTGTCCTTCATGTGATGCCAGTCAGATTTGCAACTGCTCTTCCATGGGCTTGGACTTCATTCCCCCGGGACTCACAGCCAAAATTACAGAGTTAAACGTGGCCCACAACAGGATAAAGCGCATCCGATCCCGGGACCTGCAGCAGGCTGTGAACCTGAGAGCCCTGCTGCTGCAGTCCAACAAAATCAGCTCCATAGATGAGGACTCGTTTCAGTCCCTGGCAAAACTGGAGCTCTTGAACTTATCAAATAACAACTTGGCTCACTTGTCCCCTGTGTGGTTTGGGCACCTTTCTTCACTCCAGCACCTCCACCTTCAAGGCAATTCATACAGAGACCTGGGGGAGAGCTCCCCCTTTTCTAACCTGAGGAACCTGAGCTTTCTCTCCCTGGGCAGCCCACAGTTTTCTGTGATAAGGCAAGGGAATTTTGAGGGCATTGAGCTCCTCCAGAAGCTGTGGATTGATGGTAGCAATCTCAGTCAGTATGAGCAGGGGAGTTTGAAGTCAATTAAGGAGATAAATCACATGATCATAAACCTAAAAAGTAATAATTTATTCTCAGAAATTGTTAGGGACCTTCTGCACTCTGTGGCTTGGCTGGAAGTGAGAGAAATCAACTTACTGCTTGAAATGAAAAGCTTGGTGCAGAATTCTACACCTCCTTTTAGGATGCAAAAACTTACATTTAAAGAAGCTTTCTTCACAGATGAAAGTATTAGCCGAGGAGTAGTGTTACTGAAGGAAATCACCTCCTTAAAAGACATAGAGGCAATCAATTGTGTGCTTGAGGGGACAGGAAATTGGGACACTAAAGCAATTTCAATGAGTGGGCAAAGTTTTGTTGAAACAATAACGATAATAAAGGTAACGATTCCGAATTTTCATGTGTTTTTTGACCTGGATGGTATGGAGTCACAAACAAAGAAAGTAAAAAGTCTCACTATTGCAAGCTCGAACGTTTTCATGGTAAAATGCAAACTTGCGAGACATTTTTCATCACTTCTGTATCTGGACTTCCATGATAATTTGCTTGTAAATCACCGTTTAAATGAGACAATGTGTGAAGGTTCTTGGCCTTCATTGCAAACTTTAAATCTAAGTCAGAACTCTCTAAAATCTTTGGAATATACTGCAAAGTATATATCTCGTCTACCCAAACTGAAGAATCTTGACATTAGCCAAAATAACTTTGGTGAGATTCCAGATGTGTGTAAATGGCCAGAAAATCTGAAATATTTAAACCTCTCCAGCACTAAAATTCCTAAAGTAACCACCTGCATTCCATCAACGCTGGAAGTTTTGGATGTTAGTGCAAACAACCTGAAGGAGTTTGGACTGCAGCTTCCATTTTTGAAAGAGCTGTACCTCACAAGAAACCAGCTGAAGACCCTGCCCGGTGCCGCGCCCATTCCAAACTTAGTGGCCTTGTCCATCAGAAGAAACAAGCTGAACAGTTTCTCCAAGGAGGAGTTTGAGTCCTTCAAGAGAATGGAGCTGCTGGATGCCAGTGACAACAACTTCATCTGCTCCTGTGAGTTCCTGTCCTTCATCCACCAAGAGGCCGGGATAGGCCAGGTGCTGGTGGGGTGGCCGGACAAGTACGTGTGTGACTCTCCGCTGGCGGTGAGAGGGGCGCAGGTTGGCGCTGTGCACCTGTCCCTGATGGAGTGCCACAGGTCCCTGGTGGTGTCGTTGGTCTGCGTCCTGGTGTTCCTGGCCATCCTGCTGCTGGTGGCCGTCGGCTACAAGTACCACGTGGTGTGGTACCTGCGGATGACGTGGGCGTGGCTGCAGGCCAAGCGGAAGCCGAAGCGCGCCCCGCCGAAGGACGTCTGCTACGACGCTTTTGTGTCCTACAGCGAGAACGACTCCGAGTGGGTGGAGAACACCATGGTGCGGGAGCTGGAGCAGGCCTGCCCCCCCTTCCGGCTCTGCCTGCACAAGCGGGACTTTGTGCCCGGGAAGTGGATTGTGGACAACATCATCGACTCCATTGAGAAGAGCCGCAAGACGCTCTTTGTGCTGTCCGAGCACTTTGTGCAGAGCGAGTGGTGCAAATACGAGCTGGACTTCTCGCATTTCCGCCTCTTTGATGAGAACAACGACGCGGCCATTCTCGTCCTCCTGGAGCCCATCCAGAGCAAAGCCATTCCCAAGAGGTTCTGCAAACTGCGGAAGATCATGAACACAAAGACCTACCTGGAGTGGCCTGCTGCTGAAGAGCAGCAGCAGGTGTTTTGGGAGAACTTGAAAGTAGCCTTGAAGTCATAGAAGTCAGCAGCCCCCATTTCAACATATTTCCACAAAAGGCTGTGTATCACTCCCTTGCTGCTAAGAATCTTTCCTTATTTTTCTTTGTAACTGCAACTGGCTTTGTTATGTATAGAGATAATGGTCCTTTTACCAGCAGGAAAATACATGTTTTAAGCTTTGCAGTGATTTGATACTCTGGTCTTTAAAAGTTCCTGGCAATAACTATGATATTTGGAAACCATGTTGGACTTGATAAACTTTTCTAAATACATTTTGCTGAGTATGAGGTATTTCTGTACTTTTTACTCCTGTTACCACTATCCCCAGCTAGTTTCTAACAATGCCATTGTAATTTGCAAATGAAATTAAAAGCTTCAATCAGTATTCTCCTGTGTCCATTTCTTCCTGGGAATGCTTTTTTTCTCTCTTCATGATCACCACCGCTTTCCTTTCTACCTACCCACAGAAATAGCTGAAGCCTTCTATTTTTGGGTTGTGAGACTGTCTTTGTAATGTGTGGGCTAGATGATGTCGCAGACTGGCTCAGTTCTTGGTTTTGCTCTTTTGCTGTGCAGAGCATAATCATGTAATCACTGGGCTATGCAAAGACTTCCAGCTCTACTTATATTCCTTTGTAGTTAGTGAAGAAAATTACATGGATAAAGGCAGTCCACCTCTCTACTTCAGTGTGAGGTATCTCCTAGAATTACCATATTGCTCTTCAACAATTACAGTGGGAGTCTAGACAAGCAGTTAGATACAGATGTTTATATTAAGGTAGTCAGTCCTATGCTTAGTGCTTGGATTTCTCATGTTTTAGAGGTGCTTATGAGAACCTGAAATTGTCTCTGAGGGGCTTAAGTTAGGTGTGGTTTCTCTAACTTGACATTTTCATGTTCCCCTTTGCTTGTTTTGCTGGAGTTTAAATACAGGAGAGTCTAGATCTTGATTAAATTTTAGCCATACAATTGTTTTGTGGTGAATACTAAAGCCTTGGCATATGGGCTGACTATTTGAAAAATAGTAAGATCTGCTTATCTCGTCTGTTGCTATATTTGTACATCTTCATAAATATATATGTGTGTATGTGCTTTTACAAATGTGTATATATTCACACTCCTGTGTGTGTATTAGTATGTGTGTCTCCATGAGATAATTTCCTTTTTGCTGCCTGCAAACACCACTTTCAGTTCTGTTTTCCTGTTACAATGTTCTCTCCAGGGCTAGTCCAAAGTCTGCTACAAAGAAATTTTTCTGTTAACTCTCTTGGAGAAATACAGCTTATGGTCTAATCAAGGCTGAACTCCAGGTGAGTGATGAGCGAATCATCTGGGAGCAAATACTGAGCACTGATAAAAAAAATCAGGAGAAATGTGTACCTAGAGGAAAGAAGGGAAAAGGAGGACAGAGAGGATCAAAGAGAAATGTGGGGGAAGCTCTAGTTTTAACACAGTACATTCTTATCATTGACTCAGAATTTTGTGCGTTGGCACTTTTAAAAGGACTGATAGTGTTACTTCTTTTAGGCCAATCAGATCACCCAGGTGGGAATTCCCCTGCTTATATTGTCAAGGCTGAGCGATAAAGTGGAAAGGAAACAGCAGTGTGAGAGGAAGCTGGGCAAAGAATGATCAGCAAGAGAGAGACGAAACACAACATAGGTTAAGTGGCATGCAGACACTGTAGCTGCAGGTGGCGTCTGGGAATCTTTTTGGCACAGAGGTGAGTTTTCAGGTAGGTGAAGGCTGGAGATGCAGGAAAAGACAGTGAAGCTGCAATGCCAGAGCAAGAAGCAAACAGGCAGCCCCGGGAAGAGGCAACCTAATCTTTGCCACCAGTCCTCCTCTGCATGGGGGATTCAGGGTGCTCAAGGCTGCTGAACAGGAGTGTGGGGTGGGGAGGCATTTCTGGCTGCTAGCAGAAGTAGAGCAGGAAGGTGCAATCACCGGCATCTGGCAGGGGTGCATGGCAGGCAGGCAGCAAAGGAAGGTTCTCTTGGAGAGCTGTGACATGGTGATGGGAGAGATGTCCTTTGGGAAACGGACGAGAGTAAAGCAGCAAATGAAAAACAGACAAAATGGGTCAGACTGCACCATTTCTGCTCAGTTTCCTTGTGAGAGGGTACCTTGTATGTACTTTGTCCTATTTGTATGTTGTCTCACCTGGGTGTTGATACCGACTGCCCAGGGAAGGCTGGGAGTGAAGGTGGGGTGCCTTGATTTCAGGAATTCAACCAGGAAAGAGGTCACTGAGCAATGGCCTTGGGACTTCAGCTGCCTCTTTACCTAACTCTGACCTGCTGCACATCCTCTGTGTGGGAAACAAGCAGGGGCATGGCCGTGTGTGTGTGCGGATGCGTGGATGTGCATACGTGCTGTTAGGGCAGTGTGGGGGTGAGAACTAGGATGTGTAACCCACACGCTGCCAGGTGGAGAGCAGCAGCTTTCCCCAGATTGCTTGTGGTTTGGTCTCTTCACCAACCAGTGGCTCTCCCTCTGCAGGCTCCACAGCACTGCTCGAATGTACCAGCCCACGTTTAGCTGGGTAGTGCTCCCCAAGCTAGAATCAATTTGCACACTATTGGCTTGCTTTATTTTAGCACTTACCTTAACCTTCCCCATTTGTTAGCATTTGTAGAACCTCATTCTGTTGTCAGTTGTGGTTTTGTTTAAGAATATGTGCATATTTCCTCAAATACTTCTACTCATGTTGGGCCAGGGAAAATAATCTTGAGCATGTCTGATGGCTTGGACTCTTTTTCCATAACTGAGAAACATTTTGAATGCCTGGTTCATCACAGCACCTTATAGTATAAGGGCATCTGTGCAAGTTTATGTATTTTTACTTGCATTGCAATTTGATTTTTTTAATATGGCTTTTCAGTTCCCAGCACAGCAGGCAGACGTGATTTCTTGATGGGGCAATGATATCACGGACTGGAGCTATATGTCGGAGTGGGTGTGGAGAGGCTGAAATGACCTGGGAAATCAGGATGTCAAGCCCTGTCTCATTAGACAGGAATGGGAAGGGGAAGAGAATGGTTGAAAGTGAGTGAGGGTGAGAATGGACTTTGGAGGACGTGGTGGTTAACCAGGTCAGCTGTGGGCATCTAAAGACAGGGAAGAGAACTTTGTCCTTCAGGACCCAAAGCTCTACATCAGAGACAGACAGAGATAAAAGGAAAGTAACACACGAGCTCAAAATGTTTATAGTCTTACAGATGGGAAGAGATGGAATAACTGAAAAAATTATCCATAACTTTTCCTCCCCTCCCCATGTGCCCAAACCATCTCAGTTATTTCTGTCCCTTTTGGATAATCTTAAGCAGTTACGACTAAAAATAATACAACCAGAAGGGTGGGACTTCTCTGTATTAACTTGTATATATGGGGGTGAGCTACTGTAAAACAAATCAGAATATGAATTCAAAGTAGAGTAGGTATTCTGCACAGAGTCTCAGTGGGATGACTGAGGGAGAAAGCAGTTCTCAAGGAGCCTAATCAGTCTAACCTGATTAACCTGATAGAGAGCCCACAATGATTTTGTGAACTCATTGATTTGCCTCTTTGGGGTTTGTTCATTCTTTCCACCCTTGGTAAGACACCTACTGAGGTAGGTGGGTTTTGTGGCACACTGGGGAAAATTACATTTTAAAAATGCTCTTTGATCCTTGTCAAGAAATGTTATATTTCAATATGCAATAAAGGTTTTAAAGGGAGAAGACCTCTATTGGTCTCAAAAATTGTTTTTCCAAATCCCCAGAAGGATAGAGGAACCAAAGGCATCCTGCTGTGAGTAAAGACAAGCTGGATATTGCAGGAAGCTCTGTAAGAAAAAAAAGACATGCCAAATCAGCATTATGAAAACTGTGAGAGGAAAGTGAAGTGACATAGGATCCACATCTGTGTGGCTTCTTGTGAGTCATTTCAGTCCAGAAGACCAGAAACAGGCTGTGGGGCTGCAAAAAGCTATCTAGTCCAGTCAGCTGATCTGATCTGAGCCTCTGGCTCTTCCTTCTGGGTTAGCCTGATCTTTTCTCTGCCACAGCTTCCCAAAACAAAAAAAGGGTACTGTCAGACGAGAAGGATGTGGCAGTAAAAAGGAAGAGCTGAGGCAGTAGGCAGCAATGGTCAGTTTTACAAGCTTAAATTTCATTAGCACGTATCAGACTGATGGCAGCATGGGAGTCATCCAGGCAAATGTTTGTTTCCCTGCTCACAGGACATTTACAACCAGAGTAGGAAAATGCAGATAAAATGAGGAATGGACTGGAACAAATGCATTCCCTTTCTCCCCATTGTCAGAATAGAGATTAGACATATGCTTGAAATAAGTATTAAACCTGAATGTTGCTATCTACTGTAAGATGCTGACTCTTCTTGATGTAACCAGGATTTGAAAAATGTACAGGAGACTCCCTGTAGTAAAACATGAATATACAATATAATATTCACAGATTCAGAAGAAAAAAACCAGAGGTGGGATTGAAGTACAAAGGCTACTTACTAAACAGGAGGAGGATCAGAGTCGTAACTAGTCTGTTTCAACTCTGAACTGTGTTGAAACCAAATTTTTTAACAGTGCCTTCAACAAGACAGAACAGTAGAAGTTATATTTTATATTTATCTCAAATATACCTTCTCCAAAACAAACTATGCATCTTATATTTTCTCTGACTGTATTACATATTTTAGGCAATATAATGACTACACACGCCTGGCAAGTGTTGGCCATCTGCATGGTCTTAGCTGCAAACCTCTCCAAACAGCAAGAGCTGAAGCAGGCTTGTCCTTCATGTGATGCCAGTCAGATTTGCAACTGCTCTTCCATGGGCTTGGACTTCATTCCCCCGGGACTCACAGCCAAAATTACAGAGTTAAACGTGGCCCACAACAGGATAAAGCGCATCCGATCCCAGGACCTGCAGCAGGCTGTGAACCTGAGAGCCCTGCTGCTGCAGTCCAACAAAATCAGCTCCATAGATGAGGACTCGTTTCAGTCCCTGGCAAAACTGGAGCTCTTGAACTTATCAAATAACAACTTGGCTCACTTGTCCCCTGTGTGGTTTGGGCACCTTTCTTCACTCCAGCACCTCCACCTTCAAGGCAATTCATACAGAGACCTGGGGGAGAGCTCCCCCTTTTCTAACCTGAGGAACCTGAGCTTTCTCTCCCTGGGCAGCCCACAGTTTTCTGTGATAAGGCAAGGGAATTTTGAGGGCATTGAGCTCCTCCAGAAGCTGTGGATTGATGGTAGCAATCTCAGTCAGTATGAGCAGGGGAGTTTGAAGTCAATTAAGGAGATAAATCACATGATCATAAACCTAAAAAGTAATAATTTATTCTCAGAAATTGTTAGGGACCTTCTGCACTCTGTGGCTTGGCTGGAAGTGAGAAGAATAGCATTCAGTACCCCTGCAGAAGTGCAAGTATTGAGAGTCATGTCTTCATCTTTTGCAAAGAAAATTTCTTTTAGGCAGACCTTGCTAACAGATGCTACCGTGCCTGAGATTGCCAGCATTTTAGAAGACATGCCAAAATTAGTGGAGCTGGAGTTGGTAAACTGTAGACTCTTGGGAACTGGACAGTGGAAAATGCAAATTCAGGCAAACCAATCACAGACCCTTAGAGTTTTAACAATAGAGAAATTATCTATAGAAAAATTTTACTTGTTTACAGATCTTCATCCTGTGGAAGGTCTACTATCTCTTTTTACCAGAGTCACAGTTCAAAATACCAAGGTGTTTTTGGTACCATGCAGCATTTCCCAACATCTTCAGTCATTAGAATATCTTGACCTCAGTGCAAATTTGCTTGGAGACCAGAGTTTGGAACATTCAGCTTGTCCGGGTGCTTGGCCATCACTACAAACTCTAAATTTAAGTCAGAATTCACTGAGTGACTTAGAAATGACAAGTAAAAGTTTGTCTCATCTAGGAAACCTAATTGTTTTAGACATTAGCCAAAATAATTTTGGTGAGATTCCAGATGTGTGTAAATGGCCAGAAAATCTGAAATATTTAAACCTCTCCAGCACTAAAATTCCTAAAGTAACGACCTGCATTCCATCAACGCTGGAAGTTTTGGATGTTAGTGCAAACAACCTGAAGGAGTTTGGACTGCAGCTCCCATTTTTGAAAGAGCTGTACCTCACAAGAAACCAGCTGAAGACCCTGCCCGGTGCCGCACCCATTCCAAACTTAGTGGCCTTGTCCGTCAGAAGAAACAAGCTGAACAGTTTCTCCAAGGAGGAGTTTGAGTCCTTCAAGAGAATGGAGCTGCTGGATGCCAGTGACAACAACTTCATCTGCTCCTGTGAGTTCCTGTCCTTCATCCACCAAGAGGCCGGGATAGGCCAGGTGCTGGTGGGGTGGCCGGACAAGTACGTGTGTGACTCTCCGCTGGCGGTGAGAGGGGCGCAGGTTGGCGCTGTGCACCTGTCCCTGATGGAGTGCCACAGGTCCCTGGTGGTGTCGTTGGTCTGCGTCCTGGTGTTCCTGGCCATCCTGCTGCTGGTGGCCGTCGGCTACAAGTACCACGTGGTGTGGTACCTGCGGATGACGTGGGCGTGGCTGCAGGCCAAGCGGAAGCCGAAGCGCGCCCCGCCGAAGGACGTCTGCTACGACGCTTTTGTGTCCTACAGCGAGAACGACTCCGAGTGGGTGGAGAACACCATGGTGCGGGAGCTGGAGCAGGCCTGCCCCCCCTTCCGGCTCTGCCTGCACAAGCGGGACTTTGTGCCCGGGAAGTGGATTGTGGACAACATCATCGACTCCATTGAGAAGAGCCGCAAGACGCTCTTTGTGCTGTCCGAGCACTTTGTGCAGAGCGAGTGGTGCAAATACGAGCTGGACTTCTCGCATTTCCGCCTCTTTGATGAGAACAACGACGCGGCCATTCTCGTCCTCCTGGAGCCCATCCAGAGCAAAGCCATTCCCAAGAGGTTCTGCAAACTGCGGAAGATCATGAACACAAAGACCTACCTGGAGTGGCCTGCTGCTGAAGAGCAGCAGCAGGTGTTTTGGTTTAATTTGAAACTAGTTCTAAGATCCTAGACAGGGAAATTAAAGAATAAATATGTAGTGAATCTACTCTGGATTTGTTTCACTTGCCTCTTTGTCCCATCATTTATCTACATCTCAAGAACAGAGAGTTGAAGTACTGCAAATTCTAAGACTTGCTATGAGCTAATTTCTTTTTGTAGCCATTGTTCTGAATAGTTTTACAGGTTTGGGCAGAAACAGAGTTAATTTTCTTCATAGAAATCTTAATAGATAGGTAAATCTTGGTATTTTTCTTAGTAAAAATCCAAGATACAGTATTGTGTTAGATTTTTTGAAATATCTTTTTTTTCAGCATTTATAATTTGCTTCCTTAACTCTCATAGTTTACTTCATTTTTTTTTGGAGGTAAGGTTAAAATTAAATGTACTATGATTAAAATAGATTTCAAGAAAATAAGCCAAACTTTGCTTTCATTCAAACAGCTTTCTATAGACACAGCAGCAGATCTTCAAGTATTTTTTTACTTGCTAAAGGAAAAATCTTGTTTACTAACCACTAAAAGGGAAAAGACCGCTTGTTCTGAAAGTGCATTTCATAATTTTAAAAAACTTTTGTTAAAGAACAAAATCCACTACATGGTCTTTGTAAAATTGTGATTTATATTCTTTAAAGTGTTCCTCTCATTATAAAAATTAATTCTCGATGTCTTAAAATCAAGAAGGAAAATATCTATACACTTTTCTTTTCCCAGCTTGCTTGGGGTCTTATCTAAGGTAAAGGCAAGCAGAGCTGTCATCTTCCCTAAATATAATTTTTCCTTAATGATAATAGATTTTCCATTCTTTTAATATGGCAATCTCATTCCTCTGCTGCAGATCAAAACAAGAATTAGTGAGTAATCAGGCTATGAAAATCCAAATGAAAAACACACTTGTTACAGAGAGGGTATGGGTTGCGTAACAACCCCTTCAAAACAACTTTCTCAGAGCAGTCTGGGTGAGTTTGGTTCTTGCCAACCATGCGGCAACTCTGGATGCTGGATTAATGAAACCCAGTATCAGGTGTATTGTTAAGGAATCTTTCAAATGCAAAAAAAGACTCAATGCTTACATCTGCAAATCTGATCAAACCAGCAGCAGATAATTTTAATGATTGGGCGTAGACACTGCCTGGTTTTATAACCAAGCAGTTTCAAATTACTTAAAATATTTGGACTATTTAGAATTATTGTAAAGCTGAATCCAATGTCCTGAACATCCAGACTGACATCCGTATTTTCCAGCTCACCAGAAGCCAGGATAGTTTTATGAAGTGCGGAAGTGCGGAAGTGGGTGATTAGTAACATTGTTCCATAGGTTACATTGTTCCAATAGGTTACATATTAATTCCTGGAATGCAAGATGTGGAGTTGTTTGGTATCCCTAGGTCACTGGGTCTTCTGTCAAGCTTTAGGGTACAGGACATTGGTTGAGAAGGGTTCTACATCTGCCCTGAAACTGCCTGGCAAACAGCCCCAGGCAGAGCTGGAGGAAATCCTCTGCAGTATACAGGAGTGGAGACTGAATTAGCAGACCTGGCTGATGGGTCAGCATGCCTGGTCTAATGTCCTGCCAGACACACCCACAAAGGCTGTGCACCAAGTACCTGGAAGGTGGATTTAAGCGTGAAACTGTAGGATTATGCAAACTCTTGCATCAGTTTGTTAGCCAAAAATCTGCATGGCCTCAACTTGTGTAACAGAACTGAAAAATTGTTTGTATTCCTATTTTTACCTCTCGACGATGTTGTTTCTGAATGTGATTTTGGTTCCTTTTTTTTCTTGGTATTTATTGGCATCATTTTTTTTTAATACAGCATAAAAGAGGAGAAAGCAATAGTTTCATAATTATGGGGAGAGGATATCCATGATTACAGGACAGCTGTTAGGTATTTACAATGATCCTTTCTTTTTTTATATCCACAAAGATTTTCTGCCCACAGACTGCACAGATGTCATTGGACAAATTTCTTGTTGGTATGCCACTGATTTTGTAAAACTGTCAAGACCAAATTTACAGGGAAAAAAAGAAGCCAAAGAACAACAAAATATTTGCTTAGAGTCAAGAATGTATAAACACATTTCAGCTGCCATCAAAGATAAGGACAGCATGAAAATGGCTACAGTTGTCTGGGTTTACTAGTGCCAGGATGCACAGTTACCAAAGAATAATTAAAATCTTACTGCTAACACAAGAACTTTAGCAACCATCTTGATGTTAAGTAACTAGATGTAAGGTGATTATGTCAGCATAATTCTCTTACTTGAAAGGGGAAGATAGGAGCTATAAAAAGGAAAGGACGAAAAGAGTTTTTCACAGACTTTGGGGAAGGAAGAAACTTATCTTCCTATGGCAATTAGGAAAATTGTGTAGTTTCTTGCACATAGGTACCTGCTTGTTGGAAACCCCAAATCAGGCCTGGCATATGTCAGTGGCTGCTGCATTAAGAGTGTTCTCCTAATCATAAAATTGATGAGGGAATTCAATCATTTGTCTGTGGCACAAGAACAGCTCTTCTCAAGGAAAAGAGAGGTTAGTTTACTGCAGGAGTATCCAGTAGATCTTATTTTTGTGAACCCAGGGGCACAAGAGACTCAAGAGCTCACTTCTGGTCCTTGCCAGTGGTGCTGGGGGTGATGTACCCTGGCAGGTACAGCAGTGGTGGAAGCCATGTAGGCAGGACAAATCTCCACAAAGTCTCTCCCTGTCATTCCCATAGTACAGTACACAAAAAAGCAGTGTCATGGCAAAATCCACAGCCATCAGACTCTCTTCTGTCATAAGACCATGAAAGATTACTCGTGTCAGTCTGTTCTTCACCAAAAGCCAGAACTTTTTAAGGCACCTAGAAATTTTAACTGGGAGGAATTTGAATTTCCTTAATGTTTGTCCAGGATTTCTGCATCCCACTCAGAGCTACTGTGCTGGACTCTGAGGTGCAGTCTGACCAGAAATTCCAGGGTTTCCTCAAGAACCAGTAGATCAGCCTCATAATGCATCTGATATAAGTCTAACAATTCTTGAAGGGTTTGCAGATATTGCACATATATAAATCAGCTGTTCCTTTAAGTCTCAGAACTATTGCCCATACATTGTATAATTGATTAATCTAAAGGTATGTAGCTCTGATGGAAAATTCCTGACAGAAACTTAGCAGTCTTGTGTTACCAATACCATTCAGCTTTATGCTATTGAAGTATTTTCTTTCGCTAAATTCCCCCACCAGTGTATTTTTAAGATACAGCTACAAAATTTGTTAACTCTAATTTGATGGCTTTTACTTTGTGTTCTGTAGCAGCAGAAATGACAAGTCCTCTTTAATGCTGAGAAGCTCCAGTTTCATGATATTTTGTAGCCAGGTTCCAGTGTCCCAAGACCTGTTACACATAACACAGAGAGCTGACAGGAGACATTAACATTTTTGCAGACTCTATTGGGTTGGGAGCTTTAGGGGTAGGGGATTAAACACTACTTGCTGCATTTTAGCAAAAAATTTTGCTCTGAGGAATTTATATTCAGAGGGCTCTTTCAGCTACAGAAACTTAACATTTCTTTGACTGGCATGTTACACCTTATTGAGATTTGGCTGACCTTGTAGCTTCTGCAAAATAATGAAATTGATCTAATTGATCTCTATAATACAACTACCTAAAATCCCATTCTATAAGAAAGTGTGTCAGCTTGACCTACCTATAGCAAAGCTGAGTAGCTGTGGCTCCAAAAGCAGGTCATAACCTGCTCTCAACATTGCTGGCTGTCAAGCATATTCATACTTTAAGTGTTAGGGTGTTTGCTGCTGCAAATCAAAATGAAAATTCACCTGCAGTTTGAAGGGAGCCTGAATTCACTGGAGTAAAAATCTTTGGCAATAGTCCAAATAAAGGGAGAAGATCTCCAAGCAACCTTATAGCCTGCTAGAGTAGGAAATCATGATCATCAGAAAGAATTATAATGTGGTTTTGATATGAATGTACTTATTTATTTTTATCCATTATGTCAAGCCTTTTGATGTCTCATCACCTTCAGGTGCATAAATGGAGAACTGAAGATTAACTCAGAAGTTAGGAGATTAAATGAGTGAACACAGTGGCTGTACAAAGTTGAAGGGTTTTCCCCTTCTCTCTTCACAACACAAACACAAGCTGTAAAATGGCTTAATATCAAACTTCAGGTCAGCTATGCAATGAAAAGACCCCAAGAAGTAAGATGACCTATAGCTCCACAATGCAAAAGGGGTTTCATATATAGAGGTGGATGGTGAGGAGACTAGCCTAGAGCAATTTCACTGCATTCTTAAAGCAAAATCTATCAAATAGAAAAGCCTAACTCTTGCCAATACCAATTTTACCTGAAATCACCTACCTAAAGAATTCATTAAATCCAAACATGGTAAACATTAAACCTAGATAACCCACAATTCCAGTTGCATTTATGGATCATGAGGAACAATTTGTACTCTAACATATGGATAGAAAAAAAGAAAGACTGCTCAAGACCTTGCGTATTTCGCAGAGTGGCACAGAACACTACATGTGTAGCTTCTACTAAAGTATTTATATAAATTCAACAAGCTTTACGCTTCTTTATTTCGCTCTTACTTAGAGGTGAATAAAAATGTATAATACAGGAAAAAATGCAGGAATGAGCCCCCATCAAACCCAGTTTGTTTTGCTTCAGTCTTCACAAGGAATGATAATTGTGAACAGATTGCTAGATAATTAAAACTAACAGTTCAGAATTGTGAAGGAGGGAAACAAAGGACAGAACAGGAAAAGAAGTGGTAAAAAACAACTGAGATAAGTTATGTATAGTCAAGTCAGTATACCATCTATGAAATTTATCTAAACCACTTAAAAAACAACAAAAATGGGACATCCTGTGATGTCCTTCCCAAGAGATGTTGCTCTGAAAGTGATGTAACTGTAATAACTGAGAGCATTCCTCACATGGAAAGGGTTTTCCACAAGCAGAAGTTGATGGTGAAATAAAGAGAAACAACCCACATAAGCAGCAGTGGGACTGTTGGCAAAATTGAGACAGCCATTTCAAAGTAATAACATCCCATGTTTCCATTGTGTGTGGTCAGGCTTGATTAACAGACTGTCAAACTGTAAAACTTTGACATAAAATATTACTTGTACAGCACCTGACCCAGGGCTGCCCAGGTTAGTCTGCCTTGCACCCTGTAAATAATTAGTAAATCCAATATAGTAATTGGTTATAACAATAAGATACAACTCATCAGACCCCTCACATTGTCTATTGATAGAATTATTTTTACTGGAAGAAACATTAAAGTTTGTTTTAGAACTCAGATTATGTATGGTGACCACAAAGTTAAAGCTTTGGGAGCAAGTTTTCTGAAATCAGTGGAGGTACTTTGCACTTTAAGCCTTAGAGCTGCTCTTAGGAGCTTTCAGCAAGGCACATTTGGCTGCACTGCTCTGGGTGGTGCTTGGGTACACAACCACACTAATGAAGGATTATCTTAAAAACAAAATCCTGTGGCTTAAAGTTTTAAATGTTTTTGTCCTAAATGAAATTTCATCAAACTCCATACATTTATTAGCTTGAGCTGCCCTCAGTGATGAAATATTCTATTTCTTTTCCAACAACCACATATTTGATACCAACCACTGAGTTAAAAGCCCTGTAATGTCAGTTCTCTCTGTACTCATGTTAATAAACCATGCGTTTGGGATTGTGGAAGCCTGATGAGGGCAAAGATAAAGCAAGACTGACTTTAGCATGTATTGGTAGAATTAACTCCTGGATCCTTACAGAAATGTTGCTAAAAATAAAATCCCCAGAAACTCTGAGGGGAGACAGTTTTAAAATTGATGCTTAGTTGGTGCAGTGGGATTCTTTAAAAGCAAACAAAAAGCACAATTCACCTAGAATAAAAGGCTATTTCTATGGAAGATGAATCTCTTTCCTTAATCCAAGAAGTAGTATTCTGAAGGAATGTGCGTTACTCCTTGTGAAACTTAAAACAGTTTTCCCACATATTTTAACTGAAGGAGGACTCAATTCTTCTCCTCTAAGAAAAAAGGAGAAAGCCTTAAAAATAATCCCCCCAAGTCCCAGAAAGTGTGGAACCCTTGAACAAACTGGTATTTTAAAATATAAGTTTAAATAAGTTAAGAGACAGAAACACCTGCAGAAGATAACAACACAGCATCACTAGATCATGTCAGTGTTGGGCCTTTCTCCCTCCTGCACCCTGACCTTAGAAGAGCTCAGTCTGCTGTCTGTGACCAGAAAAGTGACAGAGCTCTTTGCATGCCCTGCTGCCCTTCTGACATGCCACAAGTCAGTGGCCTCTACTCATCCCTGACTGCAGATCCTGATGTTTTCCAGCCTTCACCAGAGGCCACTGGAGGTTTTCTGTTGCCTGCCTGCCTGGCTACTGTCCAACATGAACCCTCTCCACTGTGCTTATGTACTGTGGGTTGCTTTTTTGTTTTCCAGTGAAATAAAGTTTGAATTTCAGTGGCAAAGCCAAAACTGTGAGTACACATTTCAGTAAATTGGCTACTTTCTAATACAAAATTGTAATAGAATTTTGTTCTCATGCTGCAAAATTAAGTGCTAATTAATTAAAAAATGGTAGCACAATCTTCTTTTGGGTGATGCTGTTATCAGATCAATTGGCATATATTACTCGCAGTGATTGTTTCAACTTTCCTTATTGATTTTTATGTCTTCCAGATTGTTAATTTTAATACTATTAGCCTGTACATGAAATGCATGAGTATTTCGTCATGTAAATGAGAACAAAGATGGGAATCAAGTCATACAGATGCAAACCCCAGTATTGATTTATTATTAATACTGCAAGGTCACCATCTGGACAATTCCATAAAATAATACATCTGCATTGCTGCTAAATAGGAGCTTTAACATCTGGATCACATTATTCCAAATTTTCCTCATCCACTCATCATAGCAAGAGGAATTTCCTGACAAATTAGATTGCTGCCCAAAGGTAAAATGTTTTTCTCATTACCATACTTTAAACGAGCTCAAAAAAGACCTAGAAGTGAAGTCAGCATCAGCGTCATAGACAACTTTCCCATTTTCTAATTATGCAGATTAAATAGGTCATACAAGCACCAACTGAAAAACTTCCATCTGTCCTCTGCTTCCCTCACAATGCTCTCCCCCACTCTGAAGAAGAATGACTATCACCAGGAAATTCAGCATAAAAGCATTATCATCCCGCTATCCTTTCCATCTTATAGCATAAGGTAAAAACTGCATACATAAATAAAAATAACTGTGTAATAATTAGATTTATTGTAAGAGACTGACCTTACCAGAACTTTTTAACTTGGCAAGACAAGCAAACTGGCTCCCTAAAAATCTAGTTTCTTTTGATGTAGGCATATTCAAATACCCAAAAACATATGCATTGAAGAAATAATAAATCAGGCTGTTTGGGGTTTTTAAGGTTTAGTTAATATGATTATATTTGACAGCACATAGAAAATTGGCAGGAATTTCTATGTTAAGTCAATCAACCAACCTTATTTTTTCAAGATTTGCCTCATTACTTAGGTACAGAAATCAATGCTGTCATGACTATGCTGTTTCATTTTTCAACTGTATTCCCAAGTAAGTTCTTATTCTGTGACTGCCACCTGATACAAGTTATATAATCAGTAAAACGGGCAGCCACCTATGGTACCAGACACAAGGCTTTCTGAGATATTTAAGATTAGTATTATGCCAGGGGAGAACAACTTCATTCCTATATATCATATTTATTTAATTTTCACCAATGGACAGCTTCCAATGGCAAGCAAATTGCATTATAAGAATCAGTCGAGTACCTGATAGTCAGAATTTCCTTTGGGAAAATACAGAGTCAGAATACTAATAAGCTTTTTCCTTCCTTCTCCATTTGCTATATTAGACTTATGTTGAGAAAAATGGATGGGCTAGGCTAGGGCAGGATAGAATGTTTTAAGGATGGTAATTCTCTGACTAACTTTCTTTGTTGCCACCCTACATCCCAGAGTACATTATACAGTTGCAAGCAGTTGCCTGCATCTCGCTAAAGGCAAAACTTGTGAGTAAAATGGAGAAACAAAGTGTTATTTGAACACATATGCAAACCCATTGGAAATCAGGTTTTTACAAGGTGAATTAGCAGAACACAGTGTCCGTGTTTGTTTTTCAAAATCTGAAATAACAAAATTCTCAGAAGTAGCTGAGAAACAATCTTTTTATCTAATTTGCTTCCTTGTCATGTGGAAGTTAACCCCAAACTATCAGCTACCATCTGGAGGAAAAAAACACAGTTATTAGAATGGCCTACATTTTATTTCAGGCCAAGACTTAATAGAAAAAACAAACCAAATTCTCCTTCTCTTCTTCTTCTTCTTCTTTTTTTTTCTTTTTTTCTTTTCCCCTTTTCTTACCCCCTTCCTTTGTACTACTTTATATGTGGCCATCTGGTGAAGGGCAATCTCTTCCCTCTTGCCCAAAATTATCTACAGCTGAACCTTGGTTGCTCTGCTACAACTTTTTTTGCTCTGGCCTCTTTGAAATAGGAGCCTTCCCCAGCATGCCTTTTTTTTCAGGAGACGTTTTACATTCTCGATAAGCCTGGATAAGGCTCTTTTGGAAGGTACAGACTGTTGCTGTTTCTCTTGCATCTAGTAAGTAGTTGCTGCTTTTTATTTTTTGTTCTTTTTGAGAAAGCTAATGAATGCCCTTTCCATTTAGGGCTGATTTTATGCTCCCTTTGACCTTCATTTCCTTTTTCTTTCAAAAAGAAACCAAGCTTTTCTTTTTTCACATGTTTGCAAAGCACTTTAAAGGGAAGGGTGGGAGTCAATCATTGCAACCCTTTGCTTTATTTCTCCTAACAGGACTGTGCAATTCTCTCTGAGCTCTTACTCTGTGTGAGAATAGCATGACTATCCAGAGCAGGGATGTGTATATGTGCAAAGACCCACCATGACCTCAGGCTCAGACAGAAGGGTTTGCCAGCTGATGCTGTCTCCCAAGGCATGATATTCAATGGAGGTCTGGCTACTTGCTTCGTTGGGCTCTTGGAACAGAAAATGGAAAAGAAAGCAGTTTTTGATCAGATAAAAGGAGCCCTAAGTTTACCCCTCCCACTGAAAATAGCATGTTCTACCTCTTCATCTGATTTGCCTTCTGTTTTGGGCAGAGGAAAGTGTTTGCTGTCTTCTCTTCCAGTATTAGGCACTCTGCTGTGTAACCTGTATGTGAACCACACAGGTATAAACCAAGCAGGCAAAGGCTGGGTGGCAAGTAAGAGAAATGTGTAAGCAAGCAAAAGCAGAGGGCTGTTTTTAATGAGTATGTGGTTGCTTTTCAAATTTTGACTTATTTCAGTGTTTCTCACCAAATCAAACTAAAACTATATGCACATGAAAAATAATAGCCACCTGCAAGAACAGCAATGCAGAAGTCTAGACCTGCTTGCACTTAGGGGAGCAGTAGCTTTTTATTTTTTTTCTGTTTGTTTTCATCTCAAATGAACAATTTCCTGTATGCATTAGCCAAGCTGTTTAAATCCTAAATACGACCATCTTTACATTTTCTGCTCCTGAATCAGAAGGCTTTCTTATCTGATGCAAAAATGTATGCTAGTTATTTTTCATTTATCTCATTATTCATCCAACTTTGTTTCCTGATGTTTGTCCTATTTGCTAGTGTTTGAAATATAGGGATCAGATTTTGGCACTTACTACATGGGTTGAAATTTTTAACTTTAGCATTACTATACAACATGCTTTCAAAGAAGGTAAGCTCATGCAAGGAGATCAGCAGTGTGTTAGAAAACTATACAAAAGTATCTGGATATGAAACATTAGGGCAGTACTACTTAACACACAAACTTGGAAGTAGTTTTGGTGACTCTTAAATTATCTAACATGGAATAAATGCAATAAACCCTCTACTGGCAGGGAGCCATGGTGGCCAGTGTTCACTGTTATAAAGTAACTTCATACACAGATACATCATAGGTGTGGGAAGACCTTACCCTCCCAGCTAAACAGACCATGAAGCAGAACTGCCAAAACTCAGTGCAAAGTGAACTTCAACTTCTGGTGACGCTATTTTTACTGAAAGAGGATCTGCTTCAGTTCCTCTTTTACTCAAGGAGTCTTTGCTGCTGTCATGCAGCTACGCACTGAAAATTGAGGCCCCAACATATTTCTGGTGCAGATATTTTGTTTGTTTTTAAATGCACTACAAAAACCATCACAAAATCTTGTTGTATGGTTATAGTTATACGGGATCCTCCCTCAATTAAATGAAACATATTTTAAAAAGTATTTTTTCCTGTATTGGTTATGCCACCTTGTTGGTGGGACTGGCTCCTCTAAATGAATGGTTGGGAATGAAGCTTCATTTGCTGAAGACTGAGTTACACACATAATAGAACTGAAGGATCATAGGTTATAGGCATTTTTTTTACAGTGATTGATTCTCTGTAGTACACATTAACTAAATTTAAATACTGCTGAGGAGGATAATGCCAAGGCAACACAGAGTGCACGCTTTTAAGAGCCCTCAGGCTTTCCCAGGCAGACAGGAACCTTCCCAGAATATGTTCACTTTGAATTCAAGTGTTTCAGCACTGATTTTTGTGCAAAATATTTTCAATGAAAAACACACATGGATGGCATGAGTGACCTTAGTCACTTCAGTGTTGTACTCTTTATTCTAAATGTCTGTTAAAATAAGTAAGGCAAAAATTCATAGTGAAATGTTGCATTCCCTGCTTCTTAATCCCGCTCTGGTCCCAGCAGCAGAGCGCTAGCGCGACCCTGAGAATCCGTCCGTGTTCTGATCGGGGAGGATTCCTCGGGGAGCCGGCGACGGGCTCCGCTAGTCTGCGTCGGGCTGAGGTGTTGGTGCCCTCAGAGCACTGCAGGATAGCAAAGAACTACCCAAAGAAGGAGGACTCTTAGTATGAGGGTTCGGCAGGTTTATTACCCCCAAGGGAGCTCAGGGACTAAGAGCCCCAAATAGCTCATGACATGGGTATTTAAGGGAGGGATAACATCCAATAATCTGAGGGTGCAGGGGCAATACAAGGGAGGGTCCAGGGTGTGCAGTCGAATGAGGTTTAGGGAGAGGAGGGGGGAAGAGAGAACAACGAATGAACAACCGGGTAACAGGGAATGTTCCAGAACTGGGATACATAACAGACAAATCAAGGAACCAATAGCAGGAACTTGGGGTTCGTGGCTTGGTGGTCTAAACCATTGTCTCTGGCAGCTCAGGGGGGAAATTCTCTGTCTGTGGAACATGCCACCAGAGGTCTTTGTCCTCTGCAAGTCTATGGAGGGACTCTAATCCTTCCTGGTTCAGAACCACCGCTATAGTGAAAAAACACTTGAAAGGCTGAGATGCTAACATGAACATAAAATGAATAAATCATACAGCAGACTGATCTAGAAGAGAAGTTGAAGGAAACATGATGATAAAGTAGTATTGTTTATGATTATACTATGTGCTCTCAGGTATTGTGTACACTCAGGGTTAGGAGCTTGTGTTTGTAAAGGCAGAGAGTTAGTGGCATGAGGCTAAAACCCTCAGTGAGCTGCACTCTCTGGGACTTCATTTGGTCCTTCACCTGTGTATATGATGCCATGACAAACACTTTTTGCCTAGCTCTGTATAGTTAGCCTGTTTCACAATCTCAACATTGCAATTTTACATCACGTTGGAAATCCCCTAATAGTTAGGGATAGTTCTGTATCTTGTAGTGAAACAATTTCTGTAAGTTGTATCAAAGTTTCATGCTTTAGAGTTTAGCAGACCTGTCACATCACAGGGTATGATGCTTCGGAATCTGAGGGGCAACTGTCAAGAGATGAAGTACTGATCATGTAAGTTACTGATACCACAGTTCAGGAAGATCAGTTACCAAAAACGATTTCTAGATAATCTACAGACGGCTTAGGACACTCATCAGCTAATGAAGATAAAAATACAAAGAAGTTGCTTGTGACTTTACAGTTCTGCCTGTGTGCAACACCTGTGTAATCCCCATTACTTGTTTAACATTCCCTTAAAACTCACACATTTCTTTTTAAGGACTGGTCCTTTCTGAGATGCCTTACCTTTTTTTTAACTACTGAATAGGGAGGTCGGGTGTGGAAAACATACTAGTCTAGTTTTCTCAGGTTTGCAGATAAGCCTGTGGTAGAGGGGAGGAAGTGAGCCAAAGCACCCTGCGCCCCAGTTTTAGCACCTCAACCACAAAACAAGCTTTCTCTCTAATTAAGCATGTGCCTGAGTAGCTTGATGAATAGGGGTCTTCAATTCTTTCAGTAAACCCTCTGTAGCAATACTTCATCTAGAAAAGGGTTGTGACTTTTTTCTCCTACATTGTCCATTATTAGACAGTTTGAAAACTCCTATTTTTCTTAAAAGTTTGAACCTACTAAAGACTGACTACAGCATCAGTGCACATACAGAGAAAATAAAACACAATTTAGTTTTTTCTTCCTATATAAAAGCTGTTGTCCCCCTGACCAAAAGCCATGGCTTGCTGCTTCCCACGGAGGCTTGTTTGTGTTGCTAGATGTAACCCCTGAGGATTGTGTTGTGACTCCCACCTGTAACCTGAGAAGGATGTTGTCTAAAGCACGACAGCTCCAAAACTGCTGTTTCTGACAAGCCACTCACATTGTGGCACCAACAGTGGCTTTGTTTCCACTGAAAAAGCACAATCTGGGCAACAGCCAAGGCTGTGATATCCAAAGTAAATGCAAACTCAGAAGATGGCTTGGAGCCCTGTTTCTGCTTCCTTCTATAGAAAGTGAGAAGTGTAAGGGGTACTTCTCTTTCTTCTAGAGTTAAAAGTTTCCTTGAGCCTCTAAGGAAGGAGGGGATTGTCTTAGAGCTATAAATCAGTCTCTTATCATATTCAAGGCTGTGTGAATTTCTGTTAGATCATAGTCTCATGTCCTTGTAATTAAGAATCTTCTTCTTCATCCAAGCTTGACTCAAATTAATCTGGATGTTAATTTCCCTCTGACCTGGTGCCTTCTGGACCTGTATTTCAGGAGTCAGCAGCACCTCCTGACTTACAGATCTCTGTGTGCATTGACTGCACCTCACCTACAACCTGAAATAAATCTAAGAGACAGACATGCATTGTTTCCTTTCCTGGAAGGGAGCTGCCGCATTCTGTGTGATGCCTGCCCTGGATGATTTGCAGATCCAGACCTCGTGTCATGGTGGCTGATGGGCAGCAGCTTCTTTGTTCAGACACAAACAGTGTTAAATCAGTTGGGATCCAGATTTGAGCAAGAAACCAGGCAAAAATCAGAAGCCATTCTTTGCTGCTGTTAGTTACTATCTCATGTTAGCCAAAGTTTGCATCCAATCAAAACTTTTGACTTTGCAGAAATCTGGATATTGGTTTTAAGCACATGGCTCTTTCCTGTTCCTTCTTCAGAAGAAAAAAAGTGCACACACCGTTTTCCATTTGGAAGGAAGTGTTTAGATGCTAGATGCTGAGCTTAGATGTTGCACTGGTACCAGTGCTGAACGGGTCATTTCCCAGCTCCATGCGGGTACCACGGGACACCGAACACCGCTGCCGGCAGCGCACTGGCGCTCAGCAGTATCTCAGAGCAGCTCAGCAGCATCTCAGAGCAGCCCAGCGCGCTCCCTCAGGACGCAACCAAGGCTGCCCCCTTACGGGGAGCGCACCGGCAAGCCCAGCGCTGGAGGTGGTGTAATTGAGGTAATGAGTAATTAAGGAACCAGGAAAAGGTGTGGCAGAAACAAAGAGATAACAAGCTTTTCTCTGCATCCTCTCCCACCCGTCCCCCAACGAAGCAGGTCTTTAGATGATGGCTAAAGGATAATTTCTTTATGTTACACTTGCAAGGACAGGAGGCATTACATCTATTGCATCTAAAGGAAAACATTGTTCTACAGTAGCAATTTCCATAACGACCACTGTGAAGTCGTTCCCTATTTTGTTTTTCTGAGGAACTGATTAAACTGACACAATGAAAATTCTAGTACAATTTTTCACGAAAAGAAAATTCCTTATTAGCTATACTTCTGTGAACACCATGTTAAATGTTTCTGGTCCTGCTATAAACACACAGTTTGATTATCAAAATGTTTGCAAGCAATATGTAAATTAACTTAATTCTATTGTTCCTCTGTGGATAATAAATCATTTTCCTGAAATGCATTCAACACAAATACTAAAACTTCATGTTGAACTACAACCAGATGAGGATTTTCTTCCCTTTACCCTCACCACCCCTTTGTCCCGTGAGTTGCTGGATGTGTTGCTCTGCCCCTTTTGCATGGAAAGTGCTTAGGAACTTGCAGGACATCAGGAGTAGTGGACATGCAATTCCTTCAGGGTGACTGACCAACAGGGATGATGAGGTATTCTAGTGTCTCACAGTTATAGCATGACTTCAGCCAAAAGAAACTTGGCAGTTATCTGGACCAGCAAAAAACAGAGTAAGGACATCAGGCTGCTCAGGGCTGAGTCCAGCTGAATTATTAAAATCTTCACGGATGGGTATTTCACTGCCTCTCCAGGCCTCCTGTGGCAGTAAATTCTCCTTTACTTCTTCAATACATGGGGGCAAAATCACTGCAACAAAATTAGCAAACTGAGATTTAAACAAAGTATCTTCTAGGCTTAATCAAAAAGGTCTGGGGCTGATCTTTCAGATGCTTTAATCCAGCAACTGTACAGGTACACCATAAAGCCTGTGGCATAGCTCACACAGAAAGAGGCTGAAAAGATGATTTTGAGTACTCAATGAAGTCTGAAGATAGTAGTTCTGGTTCCAAACTGAGTTCTCTCGGAGAAGGTCATTATCAAAGATGGTGTTTGGCTCTTGTTTTCCCCCCAAATCTTCCAATTCTGTAAATGTCCTTAAATTTTCTATAGAAAATATAAAACTGAACGGGATTTTTTTCTTATTATTTACAAATATTTATTGTTATTTTTTAGTTTGGTTTTTTTTTTCAGTTGAAATGTCCACATGTGGTGGTGGTTGTTATGGTTAATGAGAATTGAAGTGTGCCCCTTTATGTTGTTTTTTGACATATGCACCTCAGCCCTATGGATGTGCCCTTGGGTTTTGCTCCTGAGTGCTGAGGGATGTGCTATGCTTTTACCATCTGCCTTAAAGGACTGCATGGCACTTTGTACCCATCTAAGGGACAGAGAGTTCAAGTCACCACTCACTTGGGGAGAGATGTATACTCTTAGAAGGATTTCAGTATCAAAAGACACAACTTCACCTAGCAGGAACTTCAAAGCCATCCAGATGTCCAGCTGCCATTCTGCTTTCTCAGCTCTTTTTATTGTTTCTGTCAGAAAAAGTGTAAGGCAAGAAGCTCCTGATCTTGTGTCTTTTGAAGGTCATGAGGATCAAATTGAGGGAACAAGGGAAAAGAAAACACTCACTAAACTTTTGCAGAGTCAAGTAAAGGTGTTGACAAGTCAGCAAATATGGTAAAACAGACTTGCTTTTGTAGTTCAAATGTATGGTAATGTATCTTTACAAAAATACTGGATTACACATCCGAAAACTCTAATCTCATTAGAGCTGAATTAAATTACAACAATTGCATTATATAGCTCCAAGCAGAGATGTGTTTCAATTCACACTGCATAATTTATTTGTTTACCAGCTAGCAAGTGATAAAAATCTTGCAGATTCTGACAATGCAGTCATGTCTTGCTAATTGAATCTGATGTCTGTTGTCACCGTGCAATGAAATTGGAAATTGCTTGGGATAGATTAGATCCCGCTTTATTCAACATTGCACACCGTAATTTGACTCTGTAGCAAGCTAGGGACCAGTTGAGAGTTGACTTAACCCAGTTAACTGGGTCTTAATAAAATTAGTTGTATTTCAAAGACAGCAGACCATTTGCTAGTATTTAATGGTATTGCATACTCCTTTCCAGCTTATTAAAGTGAGGAAGTTATAGAAAATACTGACTTTTATGTTGTTTATTTGGCTTGTTGTTTTGTTGGTTTTTTTTTTAACCCAGCACATTCTGACAATGGCATATTTTCTTCATGTATCAGCCTATCTGTGCCAGAATTTGGATGTGACAGTGAAAATTTTATTTGGCCTCCAAGAAAAGAACTATTAAAATATTTGGATGCAGCAGGGATCTGTAACATCAGCGTGTAATGGATGATCAGTGGATGTTTGGCCATGTGCATGACTTGCCCTCACCAGTGTCCACTGGGGGGTGGCAAAGTGACCTGGCAAAAAAGTGTTTGCTGTAAATGCTAAACTCACCTCTAAACACTGTGTCTGTCAGCAGCAGACTCAGATAAAGACTAGATACCATTGATGCAGTTAGGGCCTCTCTTCTGGTGGCTGGGTAAAAAGTACTCGCTAATGAGGTGTAAATTAACGTTACCCAAAAATTGTGCCTGGGCTTTTTGATACTACTACGGTTGTAATGAAGAATGATAATGATTGATGCATAGAGTTGCACAGAGAGCTACCATCTCACCCTTGCCAGCTGTTACAAAAATCATGAAAGCTGTATTAGGTCAGGAAACAGTTGAAAGTTGCTTATCACTGTGGTGAACCTTTCCTAGATATTGCCCTGCAAGTACAAATATTTTTAAAATACGTATGTATTTCAGTGCAGTAGGCTGCATGTCATAACATAATGCAGTGTAATTGTATAGCTTCCATACTGGGCATTTAACCCAGAATATGAATCAAAATCTTTGCAATAATCTTAAGTCATTATATGCTTTTCTGTTGTAAAAGTAGTTGGCTTGTGTTTCTAAGTGCTCTTTAAAATGCAACAGCAGAATCGCTTTTTTTTTTTTTTTTTTTTTTAGGTAAGTCTAAAGAGAATTTACCTCTGTCAAAGCAGAAATGTTCATGGGAAAAGTTATATGTTGTTATCTTATTTTTTCCCTTTTGTTCTACAATGTTTTAAGAAACAGGAGTAGGCAGCCAAAAATGGGACTGGGTGATAGAGGGAAGTTTCTGCATAAATCAACAGCACCCAAGTTCAGTCTGTGCACGCTGTACCTTTGTAGCACTTACCACACAAGAGCATTCAGAGCACTTGGCAGAAATCTAATCAAAAGCAAGGAACTGTGTAAGATAGCCTAAGCCAAATTTAAATTGGGTGCAATAAACATCAGGGGCTCTGTTTTTCCATCCCAACCTCTTGATGACCAGGCAGCCCTGTAAGTTGTTATCTTTAACCCACCAATCAATAGAACACGACAAACACTTTAAATTTTATTCTTTGAGCTTTTCTTTGAAGAATGCTTTTCTGGATTTGTCTATGTTTTCATAAACTTGATGTGCTTCAAATGCTTGCTTTAGCCTTACAAGACAACAACTTTTTCTGACTGACTAGGCTGGATTCTGGGCCTCCTAGGAAGCAAAAAGTAACGGACATTTTTTTTCTTCTTGGAATTTTTCAGGAATGTCAGAATTGCTGAAGCTCTAGGCTGGGTCTGTCAGATAACTTTGGCAAATTCTCAATGTGATTACTACAAAACAATACTGTACTGGAAAGGAAAAACTATTAGGAAAATAATAGTAACTAGTATACTTTTTATCTCATGATGAATACAATTTACCAAAAAAATAAAATAGCATAAAAATATTCATTGGATAAATTTATGATCAAAGAATAAAGCAATACAGATAAAGAAAGATGGAGATCAGCTGGTTTCACTATAAGCTCAAATTACTGAAAATTGTTCCCCTCTATAGGCAATAAAATTTTGTTTTTCTAACTACTCCATAAAATGCAAAAATTGGATCTCTTTTTTCAAAAGTTGAAAGGCTGTTGCTCTTAGTTGTCATTTGCACTGGTTAAAATTAAAAGTGCAAATTTCTATGCACTGAAACATGCATGCACACACACTGCTCTGTACACTGTCTATTCTATGTCCAGCTTCTGGATATTGTCAGATAAAAGAAGAACACTTTTAGCTTGTGAAGGTGTTCTTAAAAAGCAGCAAAACACACCAGACAAGAAATAGAAAAATAATCTACCAAAAAGCAGGACATTAAAATGTGTTTTCTCCTCATATATGCAAAAGTTAGTGAAGCAAGCCTCTTTACTTCAAATAATGAAAATTCAAGAACCAATCCCTGTGTTTCCCCAGTGATGTGACTGGTTTAGGAAAAGAAAATTTTCTGTAATAACAACATATTTTCTCTTAGTAATTTTTAATTTTTTAGCTATTAGGCTTCTCTTTTTCATTTTTTTTGTTTGGAAAAGAAAATCCAAAAATGTGCATTTTATAAAATGAGAACAGGTGAGTTCTTTATCATCCCAGAACCCTAGAATCTGTGCACCAATAAAATGTTCTGAAAGACCGGCTGTGGGCCATGGTAAACACAGCACGTGTGGATTTATCTTCCACAACACCACTATTTGGCATCTGTCCCACCATAGAAATGGGAGATAGTTGTCGTAGAGAAGTAACATTAATTTTGGTGATGTTTATTTTGTCTAAGTCACCACTGGATTGGAAGAGGGTAGTGGAGAGTGCTGGAAAGGCCAATGGCCAGTGGGACCAGGGTGCCATGGTCTTGGAAACTTAAAATCTGGTAACTGAAGGGGCACAGAGCTGCCATTCAGGGAAGCTCAGGAAGAAGCAGGAGGGAGGAAGCTGAAGCTGGGTGATAAGGTTCTGCACTAAATAATGAAGATAACAGGGCTGGGGGATAACAGGTGTATTTCAGTCAGAGTTTGGCAGAGAAATGAGCGATACACATGCGCCCTTAATGGAGTTGCTATCTGGTGTAGGAGATAGGTACAGAGTAAGTTCTTTAAGCCCTTTATGTCTGCTCAGCTGGTGGTTCAACACACTGTGTCTGTCACCTCAGTACAGAAAGCCCAGGTGCTGCCATCACTTGCTGAAATGCAGTGCTGCTCCTGCTGCAGTCAACAGAGTGAAGCAACAATGCTGCAAAAGCTTTTGTGGTGCGGGCAAGGAGCAGCCAGCCCATGGTGCACTGGGGAGGCGACTGCTGAGCAGCCTGGTGTGTGTGCAAAGCAGCTTCCCCAAATAAAACCTGACAACTGGAGCTGCTGTGAGGCCTCTGGAGCACTGCTGCATGCCTCACATCCTGGGTCACATGCTGAAATCCATACCACGAAGCCCTCATGTGCATGCTTTAGTCGTGTGGAAGTCAAAGGGAATTAAACACATCTTCAAAGTCTGGCATGTGCTCCAGCACTCCTTTGCCCCGGAGGCACACGGTCATTGTGCTGTCCTGCTGCAGGGGGGTGCATTTTTGTCTCACAACAGCTTGCAGACAGCAGTAATCAAGTCAAGGGCTCGTAGTACTTACTGCTGCATTTTAACTGTGTTCAGAAGGGAGCACATTCCATCTGAATGTGTATAAGGTTTTTCACCTCGGAGCAGCAACTGCCCTAAAGCTCCCAAATTTTCAAAGAGTTACATGGGGATTTATCCAGCCAAATCCCATTATAATCAATGGGAGCTGGGTGAATAATTACACTGCAGTTCTTCACAAATAGCGGGGAAGGTTGCCAGTTATTGCTGATTATGATGCTGACTTTTTGTACATATAGGTCTGCATGTCTACAGGGAACTGCACTTAGACCACCAGCTTATTTCTCATATTGGTATAGTTTCCGTATTTACTGTGCATATCGCTTCAAAGAACTGAGGTTGATGACTTCTGGTCCACTGTGTTAGCAGCCTGTCTCCTCTCCATCTCCTGTTGTTTCCTTTCACAATCTGAGTAACAAAAAATGGTGGTGTAAATAGAGCTCCAACAAAGAGGTCTGTTGAGCCTGTAATGCTCCCTTGAAAGGAGGCTGTCTCGGGGATGAATGAAGCAGCCTCAGCCGAGCGGGAGCGGGGAAATAGATGACTTGGCATTGGACAGTGGCAGCCAGCAGGGTGCATATGCCCAGTGTAGGGACAGATAATGGTTAAGCTAGTCAGTTGGAGGGCTAAATGAGAGTACATTGTCTAACCCTGCAACCGTAACTAAATCGTAACCTGAAAAGAGTTTATAAACATCTGGCTGCTAGCCCATCTCTCGTGCTTAATAGCTAAATCTGAGGTGGAATTTTTTAAGGCTACTAATCGTTATGGGAAGTATTACTGTTTTTAGCAGATTAATTGCATTTCAGGATTTTAGAGAGTATTTAATTGTGGTTAAAGCATCTCATTTATTATTGACGCTATTTCCATTTGGAAATGGACACTCGTTTGGAAACTCATTTTGGTTTCATGACATCTTGCTACTGATTTTATAGTTCTGCTAAGTATTTCATACAGATCTCTAGTCCAGTGGTACATCTTAACTTCAATAATTATTATGTTCATGTCTTTATCCAGATCCTCATCTGTTTAAACTTGAATGGACTAAGTGACACACCTATATCTTTAGATTTCTCACAAATTTGGCAGCATAGGAGCATTTCCCTTTATGATCCAATTTTATTTTAATATTGCTATTCAGTGACAATGAAAAGCATATACTGGTTAGACTAATAAGCATGTGATCTCCTCTGCAGACCAACTTTTCAAGCTTTTTATAGCTTCCATTATTAATAGGACAGCATCTATGTGCACCAGATTTGTGTTGCAAATACTTACAATAGTTGGAATAATTTTCTAATTGCTTAAACAATGCACTGTAGCAGTACCAATTGAAATTCCTGTAAGCTACAGGCTTGCTAATTGTTTCCTTTAGTAAACCTAATTTATAGGGCTGTGCAAATAGTTGCTGGGTTTAAAGCATTTTGGCAGCTGAGCTGCAAAGAAAATGTTGTGGACTGAATGGAAACTTAATTTCTTTAGAATTGTTAGCACAGCACAAGGATTGATTTGAGGTTATAGAAACATTTTTTAACACCTGGGAAACTGTTTCATTTGGTTTTCATGTACATTTAATAAAAGAAAAGAATTGGATCATAAACATGAGAGGGAAGTAGTCCCAGCTCTCCCATTTTATCTGCTGGTTGAGTGAGTAGGGCAATTTACCTGGGATGTTAACAACTTAAATTCAAGACTCCTAACTGCTTCAAACTTTTTACTAAAATGTTTGCCTGATACTTGGATGAAAGTTTTAATGCTGAAAAGAAAGTATTCTGAGGTGGAGCTTTGTTTCTTTCCTAGGATGTCTAGGTTTAAAAAACATAATGCTAATGGATCGAGCAAGTAAATCAGAATTTGTGGGTCAGGTTTCTTGTGCTGGGTTTTTTCTGTGAGTCTGTTGTGGGACCGTAGCACACATCTACAGAGGTAAGAGAGAGACTAAGGATCAGAGAAGGGCTCTGACCCTTCTACTTCATGTCCTCTCACTGCTGTGCAAAGTGAGTAACACAGTCATTGGGCCATAAGCTTCTTCTTTCTCTTTCTGATTTATTCTATAATTCTATACGATCTGGAGCATGATCCCCGTTTGAGTGTGCAGTTACCAAATTCTTTGGTTGCTGGTTGAGATCTCAGTGTGAAGTGAGACATGGAGCACAGAGGGGCAGAGAGGACAGGTTTGAACCTGGGTCTCCCATGGCCTAGCCAAGTGTTTGCCACCTTGTCTCACTTATCTATTTGGGTGTGCATGAGTGAGTATTGATAATGACAGTGACTGTGCAAATCTGTTACCAAAACTGGAATATATAGTTCCAGAAATGTCCACTGCCACTGCCAACCTTGGAAATGAAAGGGAAACAGCACTAGCTGAATTTCCCCGATTTATTTCAGTCATCCAAACCAATAAACCATATAATGAAAAAAATGTTCAGCCAGCTGTACTTGATTAATGAAACTTCTCATAGTGTGAAAATTGACAAAGACCTTGGGTGTTCTATTTATCTGAAATTGCTATCAATCCTGTAACTTTTATAATGTTTTTTGAAGAGGCTTTTCCTCTGGAAAATCTCTGAGCAATATTGTGCATTTGGGGAAACTTGCTTAAAAAAACTTGCTAAAGGATTCCTATTTTTTGTTGGTTTCTAGTTTTTGTTTTTACTGGATCTGAACTGAAACCAGCAACTAACATGGTTTTATTTTTCAGTCTTTCTGAAGACTGCATTTTTGATAGACCTTGGGCTTTCTTCCTGTTTTTTAACATACATATTATTTAGCTATCCCAATAAAGAAGTTTTGGGTCTTTCTTTCCCTCTATTTTTTACAGGAACAAGTAAGATTTACTTGAGGACAGGTCTGCTGTGTCATTGTTACTCTGAATGTGTCTAGAGGAAAGTAAAATACAAAAAGAAGGCACTTCGCCAGGCACAGACGTAACTTTTGTCATTCAGGTTCTCAAGGTCAAGTCTAACAAATCTAACTCTTCCCAAAGATGAATATTTTCTTCCCCACACCCCTTGCTTTCTTCTCCATCTGCAGCCTCCCTGCTTACTGTAGCATTTACACCGTAACACTGAGAATGAGCACGAAATGTCACACTAACTATTCCCTTCTAGGGTTGAGCTAGTGGCAGACGACTTGAGGACCGTGCAAGGCCTTGCCCCAAATTGGGGGTTTGCAATGACCTTTTGTATCCCTATCACTAAAGATAAACGTGAAGAACCAGCCCTCCTCCGCCTTCCCAGGGATCTGTGCTCTTATCTCCAGTCGTTGCTCACCAACACTTTTATCTGTCAAAACCCTCTCTGCTGCCCTAGCAACAAGCATCCAGGCTCTTTTCCAGCTGACATAAGCTTCCTGCCACCTTTTGATGACAAGTGCTTCCAGCATTTCCAGCTGTCAGGCTTTCAGCATCTGCTCCACGTGTCACCAGGCTGACTTCACTGAACTTCGGGCAGTTTTGCACTTAGCCAGTTGTCCCATGCTGTACCATGAGAACGACTTTATCCTGACCACAGTTACTTCTCCAGCTCTTTATATACCCACACAATGACAATCAGGGTTGGTGTTTTTTCTTCCCAATAGCTTTTGCTATTGCATTTGTGTATAAATACATGTTTTATTCAGACTTCGTGAGCTATTGCATTTTAGCTATCAGCTACATTAAAGCAGTGGCTTCAGTAAGGCTCCATTAAATCTACTCACAATGCTTCTCTTCTGATTGTAGTTTGCGCAGGAGTGGCTCTCCTGAATCCTTGGTGCCCTTGACTTATACGTAGCATGAAAATTAGAAAATAGATTCTCTAGCTGTTGAACAGTCAGACTCTTCAAAACAGTCAATACTGGTGCTTCTGCTTTCATTACTGTATATAGAATTTTACTGCTTATTTGCCTAGGACCAGCTCTAGGCCATCATTTCACACTTCATTAAGTCCACCTAGAATATGTGTTGGTACCAAATTCCCTGGCAAATTTTGGCCTCTTTTTTTTTAACCTCTGTCTCTGGACTGTTCTTTCAATAGTGTGTCAGAAGTGAAATGCTTCAGCCAGACGAGACTCTCCCACTGAAGTAGATTATGCCATTACAGTATTCACCAGCACCTCCTTCTTATCTCTTTTTTGAGTACTGCTGTGTGTAAAGTTTTCCACAAACTCTTCTAGATCCTTTTTCTCCTTGAGAGGATCAAAGATAGAATGAGTGTGAGAGACAGACAAGCAGGAGGAGAGTTCAGCGGGCAAATGCTGCAAGCCTGGGCCTTGAGGTGCTCAGCCTTATCAAGACTACCATAAGACAGAAAAGCTGTATTTTTCATGTCCAAGACTCAGGTGTGTTGAGCCCTGCCAGCATCTCCTGCTGGCTGCTCTCCTGGCTTGTGGGAGCTCAAGGGTTGGAGCAGCACCCCATGGCTCCTTGTCATGAAGGGTGTGTCCCTGGGGGACCCTTTAATGTGATCCAGAGACAGGCTACACCAAGGTGAAGATGATACTGCCAATGCTTTAGCTGCCCTCACCAACTTACCTTGGTGTTGGGCAAGCCACAGCAGCAAACCAAGACTGAGCCTGCTGTAAAATTCTTGTTTCTTTGCAAATGTCTGGGCTGAGGGCCTGTTTTTGAGGTGCACTTCATGTGACCTCCCTGCATCACTTGGTCCCCATGCAGACATGAAGATGGTGCAGCCGTGGAGATGGTGCAGGCATGGAACTGGGTAGGTCTCCTGCTCAGCTGCCGAACTCACCACAAACCACTCATGGTATCCAGTTATTTTCACTCAGGGCTCATTTGGGGCTGGGTAAAAGTGCTGAGCCCACATGCTGTCTGCCTTGTGTGACTGAGGAAGATGGTAGGAGCACACAGCTGGCAGTGGGGTGCGGAAAAAGGGCACTATGAAGCAGCTCACATTTGGATACAACATGCAAACAGTAAGCGTAGCTATTGGTGGGCGAACTTCACCCTAAGGTAGGTTGTGGCACCTCACCAGCATAGATGTGCTATATTGTAATCCACATTCTACATGTCTCCAGTGATCCTTTTGAGTTTCACACATGAGGAAATGCATCTCTTTCATCCATTTTGAGATCAGCTCAGCTGGTTAGAGCATGGTGCTAATAATGCCGACTTCGCCGGTCTCATTCCTGCATGGGCCATTCACTTAAGAGTCAGACTTGATGATCCTTGTGGGTGCCTTCCAACTCGAAATATTCTGTGATTCTATGTACTATAACAATACTTCTGACTTTTATACTACTCCTTGCTATGTACTAGTGTCTTGCAGCAGTTGCAAGGCAAGTCTTAACAGTTAATGTAGTTTCCAGCTGTATTGTGTTGTAGGCAGAATATTTAATAAAAATCTTTTCATGTTCATCAACTTAATGTAGCAGTACAAACTTGAGAAGGATGCTAATCTTTCTAGCAAAGTTTCTAAAGCTTAGTTCTGAATTGAGGGACTGATTTCCATGAAGCGTTTCCTTGTGAAGGCAGAGCTAGCTTTAGAATTCCAGAGGTACTTTATGAATTACAAACTCTGTTTCTGTGGGGAAGCCAAGATGTCTTACTTCACCTCTTCCAGTAACTATCACATTCTAGTCAAATATTGTAACAAAAGAATAAAGACAAATTTATCATTTCACATGTGTGGGATAGATTATAATACTACTACTTGCTAATATTTTCAACAGTCTAGGTCCCATTTCTAAAATCCCTGGGTGCCAGGTACATTAAACTCTCTAAGGATGTCTTAGATTTTAAAATATATATGGGTACCTCAAGAAACAGATAAGCATCTGTAAGCATCTAAAAGGATTTTAAATATGTCTTCTTACATATATGTCTTCTCTTTGTTTCCAACGAAGTTATTTTCTTTCCTCCTTCTGTTGTGTAAGTTACTTAAAAAATCAAAACCTAAGAATACTTTTGAAATCTTTGAACTTGTGCTTTAGAAGATGCTTTTGAAAATCCATCTCTATTTAAAACTCCCCATTGTGTGAAAAAAAACTCCAAACGCCATTCATATCACTGGGATGATTGCAGTGCTACAGATCAAAGAATGTAAATGAGACAATTTTTTCCATATCAAGGAATTCAGTAACTGAAGGAAAAAGACTGTGTGTGGCTAATAGAAAATCTTCAAATTATTTTTCTTCCCTTGCTGAAAACAAATTATTAAACCTCCTAATTCTTAAATTACAGTGTATTTTCTTGTCTTGCCTGATTCTTTTTTGGAGGGGGGTAGTTGCCCTACTTCCTGAAACTCTACCTCTGAAAACGCTTCTGCCTTACCTGTTACAATTAAACTATTGTTTTGCTTAGGAAAGTGGCCTGACTTAATTCAGGTTTGTGCCTCAGAGTAAACTGAAATGATTAATAGCTCTGCGTGTGCCTAATGATGTGAGCCCTGAAGCCACTAAAGCACCTGTCTCAGTGTGTAACCAGCCAGGGTTCCCTGTGGTGCATGGCTGGAGATTCACATAACAAAAAAGGCAATTAGACAATGTTAGTGATTTGAATTTAACTAACAATACAGGGAAATTGCCAGGGAAGGATTAGTTATCTCTTGCCTGATAAAAACAGGTATCACTGGAAAACTCTTTAATTGTGCTTCCATAGCGGCTCCATATGGAAGGTTTTCTTTCTAATGAAGACTGTCAGGGTTAAGCTCTGAAAACAAAGATCTGGAAAGTTGAAAGTGTTCTTAATTTGGCATTTCTGCTACCTTCTTAGATCAGTCCTATATCTGCCAATTGTTGCTAGTTTTGGCCGTGCCTCTAATAGCAACCTGTTGTGTCCAAACAAAAAATTCTCCACAGTTTTAGCATCATTTTTGTGGTCTGAAAATGACTCGAAAAGGATGATCTGCAGCATCTGGGTTTTGAAAGAGCTGCATTAATAGTATTAACTTATTGTGAGTCTTAGGAGGTATGTAAGTCCTTTCTTGTGTCTGTCCTGTAAGACACTGAGCATACCTCTACCTTGTGCTGGTCCTTCTGGCTGGACAGCTGCTCTGTGTGTGTGGTGATTGGTTTTGAAGTTTGCTCCATCAGCTGCTCCACGGCACAGCTTTCTGTGTTGGTTGGTTATTTTGATCAGCCCTGAGAGCGATGGGCTGGCGGGCTGATTGCTGAGGTGTTCCTCCTGGCTGGGTGACAGGCTTGCTGGCTGACCCCGGCCAACTGGCTCTAGCTGCAGTGGGGGAGAGCAGCTAATATTTTCCAAAGCATCTAGGTGATTTAGGAGCCCATGGCTCACCCTGAAAGCAGTTGATGCATTTGGAAAATGTTGCTCTATTAAACTCACCCCAAAGGGATACAGTGTGGGCTAATTTATGTTTGCAAGAGAGCTTTGGGGTCTTGGATTCCTGTGATGTGAATATCTTGCACTCTCCTCTTCATACAGGGGCAAACAAGATCCATTCCTGTGGTTGTTTCACCAGACAGTCAGGCTGTACTAAAACTACATCTGCTGATAAGAAAGCAACTTCTAGATAAATCATATAGGCAGGTCTCTGAAGCCTAGAAATAAGAACTTCTGGCTCCAATAACAAAAGCCTGGCTGCCCAGCCTAGGGAAGGCTTCCTACTGCTCTGGTAGCAATCAATCCGTCGCCCTTCCTCTGGGACTGCCAACACACATCACAAAGGCTGTCAGAGCTGGTAGGTTTGGTGAGGATGGCAGTGGGCTGCCAAAGCTGAGCTGCCCTGTAGGCTGCAGGGGGGTTGTTCATGTCCCAGCAGGCACCCAGGGGACAATGTGGTGGTCCTTTCCTGAGTCTTGGTGGCTCTGCTCTTGGTTGATACCCTTGATGGCTGAAGAGAGGTGGTGAGACATCTGGAAGAGGGTTGAGAGAGCTGTTCCATGGCCCAAGATTGGAGAACAAAGAGTTATAACAACAGGGAGGTATAGAGGAGGTCTGGTCAGCAAGGGAATATGTGTTTTATCTGTTTATTCTTCATTCTTGCTCACATATTCCTAAATATCTTTACATTCTCCTGCTGCAGACTAGGTATAGTGACCTGAACCAACTGGCATGTGTCTGTGATGCTCCTTGTGGCATCTAACTGCCCTCCTGTCCTCAGACAAAATCATTAATTAAATTTACGTGTCTCTTGCTGGATTTTCCACGTGTGTGTTTTTTAGTCTTGAGCCAGTCATTAGGATTTTTGTGGCTTGTGTTTAGTTATGAGTTCTTTAATAAACCATTCTGAGGGTAAGAGTGTCTGTATGAGAGGGGCTGGGTGGCTTCTCTGTGGGTGTCTGAAGTGAATGAGAAGTGAGGGAGAAAACAAAGGATTAAGAAATAGTTAAAGGATAAAGAGAATGATCAGTAAGAAAGAAAGGAAAAGACTGTGAGGAATATTGCTGATGGGCTTTAAATTTGAATTTGGGCAGACATTTTTTTTACACACTTGAGGGGAAGAAGCTGGAGGGAGCTTTGGTTGCTGTTATGCTTTCAAATTATAATCGAAGTACTGCCTTGATTATACATCATTCTGATTGCTGTGGGCTAGTGATTAGAGCATAAAACTTGGAGAGAAAAAATACTCTGTTTTTCTTGACTGCAAAAGACTTGCTGGGTGGTTTTGAATGAGTTATTTCACTTCACTGTGCCTCATTTTCCTGATCTGCTAAAGAAGGATATTAATGCTTATTTTTGTGAAGGCAGTCTGAGAAACTAAATGGAAACTTCTGTATAAATGTCAAGTGTCATTATTATTGTTCTTAAACTAATCCATTGCAGTCAGCTGCTTTTATAGTTTTTATGAAAGAAAATACAATGGAAGCTACATAATTGGCCACATAAAAATGCTGTTTTATTTAGAAAAAGACAAAAAGTGTCTGAAAAAATGCACCAGTGGGTTGCCTTTTTCATCAATTGCAAAAAAACTTTGTTAGGAGTGAACCATACCATACCAGGTAATAAAGTTACTCTGAAGTATATGTGACACAATTATGAGAAGTAACAGGCTCCGATAATTTTTGTTACATATTTGGCTCACTGTTTTCCTGGCACAGTCAAAGATTTTCAGTTATTTTTGAGCAAGTAAGAGTAAAAATGTATGCTTACTTCTTTGCCAGTATCTGAGAGGTGAAGTTTCCTCAGGCTGTGACTTTAAAGTCCTAATTTTCACTTGAATAGTTTGCAAAGTCTGTCTTTTACACCACTAGAAACAGTACAACAAACATTGACACTTCTGGGTAAGGTGGATATGACCCATCTTTAAATACAATACTGTTAGAACCAGGTAATGGAACTTTGGGAAGAGGTGAATCCCATTACTCTTCACATTTGCCTAAATCTTGTTTATCTGAAAGGTAATCCTTTCACCATGAATGGAGAGTCCCAGTGATTCAGCCAAGGGCCACAAGGAGAAGGCTTTATCAGTAGGGCATCTGTATGGCAGGGTGCTCTTAATCCAGGATGCTGATTAATACTAGCAAAATTGAATGTTTGCCAGTTTAATTTGTTCTTCTTCTCCTGAATTTGTCCTGACAGCAACAGGATTTTGCTGGTGTTGTGTTCATGTTGTGATAGAGGAAGGGGAATGTGATATGGGTTTTATTTTAAGACAAGGCACTGTTGATCATAGCTAATATGTCTTCATACATTTAAGTAATTTGGCAAAAATCTGTTATATGGTCTTGGCCTTAACATGACCCCAGAGTGAGTAATTTGTGACCTGTCTGTCATCATCAGCATCAGTACTGCTGCCTTTTAGGACAGCCCAATTAAGATAATTTTATGGCTGCTGTAGGACAACTTAGTATCTGTAAGGCAGGTTGTGTGCAACAGTCCTGGCTGCTCATTTTCAGTCCCCAGTGACTGCATTGCAACAACTGCCTCCTCAAAGTGCTTTCCTCCATGAGACACACATCTGTTTTCTGCAGGCTCATCTTCAGACAGCTCCTCTTGATCTGTGAGCTTGTTCTCTCTAAATCCAAGGCTGATCATTTACAGGCATTACATCATATGCTGAGCAGGATGGGTGGAGTAATAAAACACCTGAATGCAAATGGCTCTGTAAGATGATGGACAGAGTGCTGGTGTTAAAGTAATTACACCATAACATGAAAAGAGTCAAATCTGCTACCTGCTAAGTCAGATTCATTCAGAAGAAAAGTTTCAATGACATTTCAGCAAGGTATTGGCCTTTAAATACAGATATTTCAATACAAAATAATGAAAAGCCAGTTTGAAATGGGGCTTTTTTTGGTGATTGGTTACTTTTTTCCTTTTTTTTCTTTAATTCTTGTACTTTTGGGGACATTTGTGAGGATTGCTCTTTTCTTGCTTGGTCAGCATTCTACCACTTTGTACTAGGTGTAGTGAATGCATTAAGATTGTGGGAGAGGGTAGACAATTAATTTTTCTAAAACAATGTACATGCTGAATCTTTACTTTTCATCTTTTGATCCTGATGGTGAAAAATAGCACTAAATTTATGTGAATTTTTTACTTCACAGAAAAGCCTAGTGTAGGATTTGTATTCTGTCAGTGAAGAGTTAACATAAAATGTTGTTCTTGGGAATATGGGACTGCTCATCCTGTCAGGGAAGCTAAGAAGAATTTTCTACATGTAACAGCACTGGGAAGCAAGATTATTTTTCAGGGTAAGTACAATAAAATTCAGGTAATATTCTTAATTGGAAAACATTTGTAAGAAAAATGCTGAAAAACATTCATTTAGTTACACTATTAGGTAGGTTTTATTTTCTTTCTCAGTAAGAATAGCGAGTGTACATACACACAAAAAAATGCCTTGCTCTACCATCATTCTGAACTGCAAGTTGCAAATGACATTTTTCTCCTTAATATGTCTTTTTCAAGAAATAGAAAGATGGATTTAACTCTTAGAACAGTGGTCTCATTGCAATTCCATGTCAGGAAAGTCCTCTGAGAAGATGAGAAAATGCAGGCAGTCGAACAAAGGAGCCACAGAAAAGAAGCCTCATCTCCAAGAGCTCAACAGACACATATTAAAATGAGCTGACTGAACCCCAGTCCTGTGTCTTGTGACCTCATCTTCAGGGAAATGAGGTCCACTACAGATTTTCTGATTGCAGCACTAGAGGCTTCCTCGTGCTTTTCTACTGGTCACTTAGGGTAGAATGACAAATTCTGCTTTGCCATGATGAAGTCCAGTTGGACATCTTTCTCCCAGTTCTCCCAAAATGTATTAAGTGAATACAGACAGAGACAGTGAGTAAACTATGATGTAAAGTTTATATACAAGAATATAACATTTATCTGGAGTATTTACAAGGTTAATTAAAGCAATATTTTACAACTCTTTCAGGTTAACCACTAGGTATATTACAGTTAGGCTACAGATGGTTTAATTTTCAAAACAATTTAAAAAAAAGTTGCAATCAGATCAAAGGTCTCCAAAACTTGTATTTTTTTTTTTTTTTTTTTCTGAGAGAGAAGGGCTCAGACTTGTGGAAAATAAAATGTGAGAATGGTTAATATACTCTTACTGGTGCCTATGTATCACATGCAAGAGTGGTAATGTGCCCTTTATAGTGCTAATACAGAGGGCAAGCCGTGTCACCTCAGCAGAAGCGCCGTGCCCGCGGTGACAGGCCAGCCGCACGCTTGGCTTTCTCTGCATCTCCTGCTGTGGCACAACAAACATGCACGCACACAGAGAAGCAGCAAAATAAATGAACCAGCATTGCCGAAACCAAGAGGGAAACACCTCAGACCAAAGTCACGTTTGCAACCGTAAAAAACCCCCAAGCTTTAAGCGAGATACTTTAATACTTCCCAAAAATAGTCATTATTTTTTTTATTACACTTTAACCTATGTACAAAAAATGGAGGGGTTCTTCCCCTCTTGGAGAGCGGTCACTGTGTCTTGTGCCCACAGCATCTCGAGGCTCACAGGGGCCAAAGCAGGAAGGTGCAGGAGGCCCAGAGAGCTTGGGACAGGGTTGGGTGCTGGGGATAGCCAGAGGCGAAGGCACTAACACTGCAGTTTGCGGATGCTGCGGGAGAACCGCTTGAAAGCCCGCTGCCCTTTCTGCCACCGCTTCAGCGAGGTGATCACCAGTTCCCCAGCTTGCTTCTGCCCCATCACCAAGTAGGGGACGTTGATGTCGTTCATCTCATCGCAGGTACACTGCAGGCCACCTTTGAGCCAGAGCACTATCTTCCTCAGATCTCTTTCTGTCAGCCCATTCAGCTTGTAGATGGTTTTGCTCTTTGTTTCGGGGGTGATCTTGGTATCCCCATTGATGTAGGCAATCTCCTTCACTTTTATCTTCAAGGCTAATAGAGCGAAGGGAGGGGGGAAGTGGGGAGAGGGAGAGAGATTGAGAGGTTTTTTCCCATTAGTGCACATAAAGAGGACCTGGGGAGGGAGGTGCTCTATTGCTAATTAAACTGTCAGAGCTGACAGAAGAGGCAGCAGGTGGCTCCATTTCTAAAGCCACAAAGGGCATGCAAGTCATTTCAGTTTGAATCAACCTTAGGGCTGAGGTTTTTTCGGATTTCTTTTCTCTTCTTTCCCCTCCCCCTCTTTCCCCTTCCTCTCTAAATTAATATTTTTTCCAGCTTTTCTCCTGTTTGCAACAGAGAGAGGGCAGGTTTGCTACACTAAGCAGAGCACCTTTTTTTTTTTTTTTTTTTTTTTTTTTTTTTTTTTTTTTTTTGGGGGAGGACAGCTTTCCTGAAAGTAGTTTTTGAAGGGGAGGTGGGGAGGCAAGTACCTAGACCTAATCTGAAACCTGATCTCTGCTGCAGCACAAAACTTCTACACTTAATTTATTAGGCTGGAGAGGATTTTAGGCAAACCTGTAAGGAAATGATATTTCACATGCATTGTTTTCTTGAAAGAATAGATCCCATGGAGGGCAAATTGGCCCAACAGCTGCATTCGATTTGGTAAAATAACTAGAAGGGGGATACAGGGCTCTGTAAGAAGCTGTGGGGCATGTTTAGCTTTAGGAGGATTTATCTGAGTGCAATTTGCCAGGCCAAAACTATCGGTTGTTTTAGCAATTATGTCCCACAATCATGGTTTCAGGTTTTGGGTGGGTTTTTGTTTTCTCCTTTTAAAGAAAGACTTTTGAATTGTTGTAGATACTTATACTACAAATCTGTTTCCAGGTATTAAACATTGACCTATTGTGAAAGGATTCCCCTCCTTATTCCCTTTTGCTCTTGAAATGCTAATGTGTGGATAATGTGTCCTTCAGTTGTCTGTGTTGAAGGGGCTTTCTTGTCCTCTTCTAACCCCAGATCTTCCCATTAAGTTTATATCCCCAATTGTCTGTGCATTACCTTCTCTGTCAAATGATATATAGAGCTTCATTCTTAATCTGCGGAGAGTCTTTCTTACGATACACTGAGATTGGTCATGCGGCTCTGTCTCAAACATCTAAATGAAGCTTTGCTCTACTTCTCCCCAGGCAATAGTCTGCATGAAAGATTTTCTTTTTCTTTTTTTTTTCATTTTACTTTCTATTGGGCTTGCCAGCAACATCCACATAAAAGAGCACTACTTCAAAACAGTAAACAGAAAAGAATGATAAAAAGGGCTACTTTTTACTCCAAGGTGGAATTTTATGTTTCATGACCCAACAGTCAAAGCCCTGCCTTTATTCAGGCACATCTCTTACTGACTCCACTGGAAGCTGTACCTGATCCTCCACTCTCAAGTTTCAAGCGAGAGGAGCTCTGCTTCCACTTACCAAAGTCGTTTTTGCAGAGGTTTTCCACGATGTCATTATCATCTTCATTTTTGTTTTTGCAGGCATCACAGACCTTGGGTGCTGGAAAGGCAAGCAACAGTCCCGGTCAGATCCGGGGAGAAAGGAACAGCAGGTGGCGTTGGGAACCCTTTGGGAAACGCCAGCTTTTCATCCCTCCACTCCAGCGCCTGCTCCTTCTCTCCCCAGCACCGGAGCTGCCCGAGCACTTTGTGGCACCTTGTCCTGCTGCAGACCCTCTACAGGGGTCACGGTGGGCTTTTAAGGTCACACCTCAACCCAAAGTTTTTGTTTTAACGGGGAAACAAGAACAAGGGGAGTGGAGAGGGAGACCGAAACGTGACACAGAGCACCCCAACTCCGCGCTGACTCTTGTACAAGGCGATCGACCCGCTGGATGCCGCGCGGCTCCAGTGCCCAATCCCAGACCTTTTCTTTGAGGATGGAGATGGCTGCAGGCCGGTGACAGTTCCCCGACGGTGCCTGCGGTTTCCCCGGCCCCCTCGGAAAAGCCTCCCTGAGCCTGGTCTGCGGCCACCTCCCCTGTCCCCCCGTCCCGGAGCACCGGGGTGTGCAGTAACTCAAGGCAGACGCCTTCGTCCCCCCGTGGAAAGCCGCGCAGGGACCCCGCTGTTGGGGCGGCTCGTCGGGGGCAGATGCTGCCGGTCGGGGGGCGACCCGGCCGCTCCCTCTTACCTTCCCTGGTGACCGGGAGGATGTGGTCGCTGCTGGCCAGCGGGATGCAGAGGTCGTTGTCCTTGGGGAAGCGGCTGCAGTCCAGCATGTCGGGCCACGGGAAGCCGAAAGCGGACATCACCGGGGCGCAGCTCTCCTTCACCTCCTCGCAGAGCGAGTGGCAGGGCTGGATGATCTCGTCCAGGTCGTCGATGCAGACGGGGGCAAAGAGGGAGCACAGGAACTTCCTGGTGTCGGGGTGGCACTGCTTCTGCACCAGCGGGATCCAGGTGGACGCCTGCTCCAGCACCTCCTGCACCGTCTCATGCCCCAGCAGGTTGGGCAGCCGCATGCTCTGGTACTCGATGCCCCGGCACAGCAGCATCGGGGCGGGGATGGGCTTGCAGTTGGAGCGCTTGTAGGAGAAGTCGGGCTCCCCGAAGGGGAAGAGTCCGGCGGCCGAGCCCATGCACTGGGACACCAGCAGGAGCAGGGCGCAGAGGCGGCGCTGCATTTTGGGGCCGGAGGAGGTGGAGGGGGGGCTGGCGAGAGGCTCGGGGGGCCGGGGTGACGGGGCGGGCAGCGCGACGCTACCTCAGCCGCAGGCAGCGTCCCCCAGCCCAGGCTCCTGCTGCCAGGCGGGGACGGAGGCTCTGAGCGAGATGCCGGGGCAAACGGGAGTTTTCTGGATTTTTTTGTATGCAAATAGCAGGGGGAGCGGGGGCTGGGAGGAGCCTGGTGACAGCCATCCAGAAAGGATTGGTCACTACTTTCTCGGTCTGCTTTTGCTCAGGGGGATTGTCTTTTGGCAGGAAATCCTTGCAAGGAGCATTACCGTGCGAGCACGGAGAAGGAGGGGAAGATCCCGGCGAACAAAGAACCCCGAGGAGCTCTTGTGCCGGGCAGGGGCCTCGGGGAGCTGGAGGTGAGCTCTGCCTCTGGCACAGCTGCTGCGGTGCGGCGGGACCCCCGCTCCCCCCGGCACCCCTCGCCCACCTTTGGAGCTTTCTCTGCCAGCGGACGGGAGATGTGGCCGGGCCGGTTCCCGGGCAAGGGGCGAAGCCTGCGGCTCCCTGAGCCCTCGGGGATTGTCTGGCACCTCCGGCCCCTCCCTGCGATGCTGGCAGGGCTCGGCCCGGGGCTGGAGTCGCAGACAGCAACTGGGGGCTGCCGGCACTCCCGGCCCCACTCCGGCTCGGCAGCGCCCAGCCCTGGGGGTGCCAGGCGGGGCCCTCCTGCTGCCCCCCTGCCCCTCGCTGTCCCCTGCCAGGAGCGGGAGCCTGCAGCGGACCTGGGCCCTGCAGCCCCCGAATGCCCCCGACTGCCAGTGGGGGTTTTTCCCGAGTGGAAGAATCCAAGTGCTTTCAAAATACTAGCACGTTTTTCTGAGGCTAAAAGCTCGGGCCTGGCTCTGTGCGCCATAGGCACATCCCTTTCCCTTCACTCCTGTCTTCGTCTAGAAACTCCTTAAAGAATTGTGTTTGTGTTGATTTACCACCAAGGGGGAGGCAACAGGCAAGGCACTGGGATCACAACCCAGCTCCAGTGTGCTTTGGATAATTGTTGGATTTCTAGTAATATTATTTATGGGATTATTATTGAAAAGAGTAGGCCTGTGTAGTATCATGTTGTGGTAAACCACATTCATTAATCAGCTACTGAGTATTTCTCCTTATAGAGATGTTTTTTGGGAAGCTAGCCTCAGCCACGATGACTTCTGTAAATTGCAGCATCCCTATACGTCCAGTTGCCAGACTGGGCTTCCTGGAGGTGTGACTCACTGCTTGTGGTATAGGAAGATGGGACCTGCATCATTCCCACCAGGTAGGCACAGGTGTGCTATAGTGGAATGGCTGCAGTGCTGCCCCAGGCAGGCTGCTGTCACATGGTGAAGCCAGTGCCAGCTCTTCCAGAGGAGGTTCCAAGATCCATTCCAATGGGCCAAGCTGATGAATGTAATCTCCCTGTAGGCCAGCTTCTCCCCTGATGTTGTTTTTTACCTGGAAAATAAATATCCTGAATGTCTAGTATCACTTGTGGTGAGGCTTAAATGTAGTTTATTTCTTACAGTGCCAGATATTCTTGCCATTAATTAGTTTTAAACAGAGGACATGTAAGCTGCTGGCCTCAGTTGCCTTCCATAGCTCTGAGCCCCACTGTTGGCGAATGGTGCCCATTTTAAGCCTGTTTTGCCAAGTCCTGAGGATTGCCAGAGGCTGTAGCCTTTGTTGATTGCCAGAAATGTCCCTTCCAGCTCCTAAGTGCTGTTTCTACCTGCCTCTATCCTCAAACTCCTCTTTGGTGGAAGGAAATCTGCCAACAGGTTTGCTTTTACCCTGAATGGTCAGGCTATTCACCAAGTCTTGGTAAAATGGACAAGTTTGTGGTTTGTTTTCCTCTCTCCTTTTTTTCACTGCTTCTCATTTTTTTTGAGTCATTGATATCCCCTCAGGTGGATTTGAGCACGATTGGAAGAAAGCTTGCCTGCTCTGTAAATCCCCTGTACACTACTTTCCACGCATGCAGTCAGCTAGGCCACGTGGAAGCAAAGACCCAGATCTGAGCAGACTGTTTAGACTAGAGATAATAACCATTCTCTGTGGTGGAGCATGAGACATTTCCGACAGAAACCTGCTCATTCTTTTCACCAGAACTGTTTACTTGTTTGCTTCCATCCCACAGGAAATAAGCAGAAAAACCACACGTTGTCCTGGATTAAGCTTTGATTTAAAATCAGCTTTTACTGAGACCTTATTATTTCCATTTTAATGACCCCCGGTGAACTCATTTACTCTCAGTTTGAAATGACCCGAGATCATGTAAACAGGACCAGCCCACGCCTGCAGACGCGAGCAATCCTTGATGTCCTCGCTCTGATCCTTGCAGGTGAAAGCGCCAGAGGGCGAGGCTGCCTTCAGTGCTCCTCGCTGCCACCTCGGGCAGGGCGTTCCCAGCTTGGGAAGCCGAATGTGTCCCCGGGGTGCCCACGGCTAATAAACTTCCCCTGGGTGTCGCTTAATTAGGAATGGAACTAAAACGCGGTGCTGCCCCCCGGGGAGCTCAACCCCGCGGGCCCCGCCCTGCCCCGCCCTGGCTCTCCAGCGCAGGGGCGGGGTCCGCTGCCGCCAGGTAAGGCTCTGGGATCCACCTCCCCCGACAGGCGGCGGTTTGGAGGCTTGGACGACCGGGTCCGACCTGGCAGGAGCCAAGCAGGACTGCACTCCTAAGATATAATGGTGTTTTAAGGTATATCTCCTTCTTCTTTATTTTTTTAATGTATCAAGGTGTTTTTTATTGTTTTAAAGGCAGCATAGGCTTCTGAGCACCCGTAAATTCATCAAGTGCCATGGATAGTTAAGCCACTTTAAAGCCCTGAAAGAAACATAAGCGTTTAAGCCACTTTAGATGTTTAAATCTGTATAAGCTGTTAAAACGCCTTTAATCCTCAAGTGCTTAAATCACCTTAAATCTTGGGAGTTAGGTGAGAGAATGAGCTGCCTGGAAAGAAAGACCTCAGCTCCACTTCTCCCCAACCCTCAGTAAATGTTACCTGGTGGCTGGTGGTGAAAATGAATGAACTGTAGGGAAAATGACTGGAGTCCTTAGAACTTGCACGGACTTCAGTGTAGCGTTGTGCTCTAAGGAGTGTGCCTATTCTGTGACCTCTAAGTTAAAACCGTGGTGCTGCTTCCCCTTGTTTTCAAGCCTTCATGAGGATTATGAACTTCTGTACATTTTTCTGACCAGTCCTGAAAGCCAAGATGTGGTAAAGGGAAAATGTATTGACACTTTCCTATCTGCTAAAGAATTGGCAGGACACTTGCTTCAACACAGGCTGCAATAAAGAGTATGAATTTGTTATTGTGTGTCATATTTTTCTGTATCTTCTGTCTTGAGATCACTCAGTTCCTTACTTTGCTATGTACTGTATGTGGGAACCTCTGCTTCTCCCTTCCCCCGACCCTATGAGGTGCTTTAGTGATGTGATAAGCTTTGAGGCAAAAGCTCCATCACTGATGACTCCTCCAGCTTAAGTCCCATATTCCTTTGTCACCAACCTGAAGGTGTCATCGTCCTTTTGGGTTGCAGAATCATGGGATAACTGTGGCTGGAGAGAACCTTTAGAGACCATTTTAGTCCAAACCAATGCTCTGAGTTTTGGGTTTAGCTAGGCTGGCTTGCCATATCACACTCCTGAGGCCTTTCTGGGTTGGCTGCACCCTCACCTGGGAGGCTTAATTCAAGGCTGTGTCTCAGCCTCACTCCCCTTCCTGGAGAAAACGTTGAGCTTGCAGCTCCTGGGCAGTCCACAATTGGTTTCCCTTCCTGGAGGATGGTGAGACCACGATGGATGATTTGCCACTTTGAGAGCAATGATTTGCAAAGGGACGTGCAGAGTCATGGAGGGCAGCCAAGCCTTACCCAGCACAAAGCACCCACCTTTCTCAAATGTCTGGGTGATGCTTTCACCCCTGAACTGAGTCCAGCCCCACTGACTGGTGAGAGTAGCCAGGCCAAGCAGGTTAGGGGGATCTGTCGTCAGTGGCTTTCTAAGCAAAAAAGTGGAGCTTGAGGACTTGCCTTTAACATTGTAGAGGAACAAAAAACCTGTGGCTTTTCAGCTTATTCTCTTCAGCTCATAAAAGGGCAGTGATGAGGCCAAAACCAGTTTTTTCACCATGATGAAAACATCTGAAGAAAATTTCTACTTACCTTTAAAAATGGTCTCCAACATCGCACTACAGAAATATTATTACTATTTGAATCTCATAGTTGAATTTGACAGGAAAAAAATAGGATTTCATAGATTTTGATGTGAGGCAGCTCAGCAACAGATCCCTCCTGATGTTGTTTCGGTGGCTGATAAGGTGGAATTTAACATTTTCCAGATCCAGACTGGGCAGAAATCTTGTTTTCTGTTGCCACAACGTTTAAAAGTTCCATTGTCAAAAACTGCACGTGCTGTAGATATATCTTCCCCACTTCCTCCCCCCCTCTTCTCTGGAAGGAACCTTTAAAAAATAAGTTATCCTTTTCTTTGCTTTCCATTTGGAATGCTCACTGAAAGTGAAGCAGCGAGCGTGCTGGAAGGGTGTTGAGAATGTGCCTGAGAGGCGCAGGGGGAAAATCTTCCTTGGGCGATGGCAGAAGAGCCTCTTGGTGGCGCTTGTGCACACTGTGTCGTGTTTTCCCTTGCCCGGGGACGCGGGGTATCGATCTTCCCCCTAGAAATATGATGCTCTGTGTTTCTGCTCGCTGCTCTTCTTCCCTAGAAACTCTTTCTGGGGACTGGAGCTCCAGGCCATCTTTAGTCAGGGTTTGATATCATGGGAGGGAAAGATCAAATTGAGGCTGATTACTTTCAAATGGAAATGAAACGAAGTCATACAGAGTTTTCTAGGTTTTCACTTTTATTACTATTTTAATTTTACTAGTCATTTCCTCAATAGTTTCCCTGCATTTAATATCTTTAAATTTTCAGATTTTTTTTTTCCAGTTTGGAATATTTTCTGTTGGAACATTATTATATGTTATTCCAAATCCCTGCTTTTTAATGTAGCTTTGTACTTCCCATTTATATGAAGCAGTAAATATAGGGCTTAGGTCCTGTATTATGCACACACACAAGTATCTACATAAATCCAGATTTACTTGTATGCTAGTGCTTTAGTAAGTTACGATCCTTCAAATTTATCAGACATGTATCTATATCTGGCTGCAGTTTTTGCCATGGTGAGCACTTTTGCTCATGCAGAATTTCTGTTTGCAATTACCAATGCCTTTACTATCTATCTAATCTAAGTGCTGGATAGCAAAGGTAGCAGAACCATGCCCTGGTGGACTACAATTGCATGGTACCTGGTTTTCCTAGTGTATTTTGTCTAAAAAGCTGTAATGTAATAAATCTTTCCTTTCTTTCCCCCTAGCTGCTATTTGCAGCCTGGTGGTAGCTAGCACCTTGAGCAGAGAGTGGGGCCCCCACAGTGTGAGCCATACAAAAGGACAGGGTGTTTATTCCAAAATGCCTGGGTTCTGTGTGGGGCATGGGTGCTTCAGGTGGGGAGAAAGGAGAATTGATGCCTCCACCTGGGCTGGGTGACACGGGACAGAAATACTGCAATCATTGGGTATAGTGAGAGTTTTGCTGTTTTTACTGTCATGAGGGATCTAGCTCCAAATTTTACTCCCTATTAGGATTTTGACAGATTTTGGCCATTTGCATCCAAAGCTGCCATTAGTGCTTACCCTGATGAGCGGCCGAAGCCGTGGACATTGGTGAGCTTTGGTGTGGATCTGTGTGCTGGGGGGTCAATCTGCAGGTGCATGGGCAAAAACAGCCACTGAGTGCTTTGCTTCTGCAGTGCTTAACAGAGAAAACTGTAAATGAGTGTGTGAGAGAGGCAGGTATAGAAACTCACTTTCAGAACTGGTTGCTTCTTGCAGGGAAAGGGTCAGATTTGCAGATAGATAGCTAGTCTAATGGCCTCAAGGTTTGGACACCTTTACTTGTCAAGGGAAATGATTTTATAATAATAATAATAATAATAATAATAATTTGTAATAAAATATTTTAAAAAGTAAAATCAAGAGAACCTGTTCTGCAAAGCTATGCTATTTAAAATAATGCCATGAAACAGTGATGTCAGATTGATCTAATCAGCAAGCCTCTGTATTGCATTGGAGTTAAATTACATAGTGATCCAAATGATCAAAGTAGTAGGCACATAACCAGTAATTTAAATGTATTTGCAGACTCTAGAGTTGGTATTTCCAAAAAAAAAAAAAAAAATCCAGAAGTTTGAAGTAGCTGACCCAGAAGCAGTCTGCATGACTTGGCCTATGATGTATTGGTGTTACATCTGCAGTTTTCACAAGTTCGGAAATAATTGAGAAAAAGCAAGCAACTTTCATTTAACATGTATTCAAGGAATGTATTAAAACTTCTGTTCAACATCTCCAATTTCTTCTTTCCTCTACTATTATGAAGATAGAAATGTACAAGATAGATAGAGATGTACAGTTTTATCTTCCTGAACTTGGTGTGGAGAAGTAAACCTGAAGATTCTTGTAAAGGAACCCCTGTTTGAAATACATTATAAATATACTCTTCTCCACATGTATTTTTCCTTTCTCAGTACATGCAAATACAAATGTGTAATATAAGCTGAGGTAAGTTTTAGGACCATCTAGCAGATTTATTTTTTATTTTGGTGGATTTTCACACTTTAAATTATTAATTTGTTTCTGTAAATTTTATATTTTCAGTATTCCCATCTCTCTGTTGACTGTGGGACTAATCCATCTTAGCCACTTTCTACCCAAATAGTTTGTTGTTGCTTGGTCTTCTGTTCTGGTTGGAACTGCTAGTTTTCAGGGAAGTGAGTGTCTTGCATCCCATGTTCCTACATAGTTGGGTTGACTTACCTTCTGCAGGGAAAACTTAATGTTTGGAAAAAACGTAAGGATATATTTCTCTGGTTTACTTGTGTAATATTTTTTCCCTAGAAGATTTCACAGCAAGCAAGGTTTGTTTAGACCGTGTAAGTAAAGTTGTAGCAGAAAGTGTGTCAGGGTCAGTTTAGAATTAATATTTATATCTGTGAATAATTAGTGAAATCATGTTGTTTTGATTAGTTTTATAAACATTAAAAATAAAAGTACCATGGTTTACAGACATGCATCCTTTGCTACCTTGTGTATGGAGTTACACATTTGGGGCTTGAAAGAGTTCATGATGAAAAAGATGAACAAAACTGAAAGTACGTTGCATTATCTTCATTTGGTTTGGTTGAAAATGATGAAGTTATGTTGAAAATGATGCTTGAAATATCAGGGTAAACCCTTAAGAATGGCAATACCAGTGCACTTCACCCTGGTGTGCTGTCACCTGTGTTTTGTTCTTTGTTGCTTCTCTTCCCCTCATGTTGATTTGCCCCTGTGGACACTGTAATTTCACCTGGTGCTGTGTTGCAGTCTGCCTGGCTGTGCCCCTCATAAGAGTGGCTAATTGTGGGCTGGGATAATTAGCCAGTTCAAAGTTAGAGCTTCTTACATGGTCAAGCACAGAAAGAGCTGCCATCGTCTCCTCCCAGCCTCAAGTGTTTGTAATTCTGACACATCCTGAATACAGTAGTTTTCTGACAGAAGTCACTTGCTGGTTGGGAGAACCATGAATCCATGGGGAGCATTCCTAGGGTGTCAGCCTTCCCTGTTCCAGGAAAAGACTGCGAGTGTGATGTCCAGCTACTGAAGGGGTTCTGCATAGTCCTGTGCTTGACACGGAGCTTGGAGGCACAATCTACTGCCCTCCACGCACATCCCCTCCTCATTAATTCTGGTGGTGGGGTCAATGACCTTGTCCTGCTTTTATATCATCTAATCAACCGTCTTAACAGGGATGTTTCTCTTCTGCCACTTTAAAAAAAATCTCCTAAGAATTCCCAGGGAACCTTTGTCCCTTCCCTGTTTTGGGATTTCTCCCTCTGCTTTGTGTCACTCTACATGGGCATGTTACAGCACTGTTAACCTCTCCCTTTTACTGTAAAAGTATCATCCTCCAGCCATGGCTACTAAAATCCGGAGTGCTGTGGACAGAATGGGATAGATGAGAAGGGGGACCTTAGGGGAAGTCAGGCCCTGGTAAGGAGTGGTATCAGTTCATGTCCTCCTTGGCTCCTGTTCTTGCACTGTGGACCTGGTTGTGGTTCACCTGAGATGTAATTAGTCAGATAAATGATAGGCAAGATGGAAGGAATGTGTGACATCTGCATATCTGGGTCTGTAACTTCAGTTTCCACATGAAGATGTGCTAACCTCTGCCTGGACCAGGGGACTGAAGCGCATGGAAATGGAGAAGATTCTTGATCACATAGGAAATCCCTTTTGTTCTTTGGCCATACACCAGTTTCCATCTCTATGGAAGACATTTGCCCTGAGATTCTGAGAAGGACGTGAGCATTAAATCTGTGTTACCTGGTGTAATTGTACTGGGTATTTGGATATGTTCCTTACTCATGCTCTGGGCTGGACTGGCAGGGCTGAAAGGAATTTGGGTAGCAGTTCTGACAGCAAGGGGAGAATAATCATGATTTACAGAGTAAACTTGTTGGATATATCCTTCTCGGCTTTTGAACTCTTTTGAGAACAAATTTCCCCCTTTTGCTATCTACCAGAGCCTCGGACAACTAAATCTGCTCCTGCTCACTGAAAAGCAGAGCAGCTCTGCAATGCGTTTCATTAAGGGAAAGGGAGGGAACAGGTTAACAACCCCTCCCCCCAAAACCTAGTATCAATATATATGTATTATGGTTTTCAAAGCATTCTTTTATTTTTTTTCTTCTTCTTGAAGTCGTTCTTAGAACAATTATGTGAGAAATTCATTATATGTGAGGATTTTGTAATAGCAAAGTGAATTAGCTGTTTGCAGACCTGCTTCCCTCTGTAAATGGGAACATGCCATATGACAATGGGCCAGATTTTACTGTTCTAGGCATCACTGATATAGCTGTTTATTCTCTGAGCCTGGAAGAGATCCAGCAGGATTTAGTTTTATGAGGTTTAATGTAAAGGTGTTGTGTTTCATGAGATGAAATCATAACACAGTGGGTTTGCAAGAATTTTGAAAGATTATTTTTTCAGAGTGTTGGCAAGCATGATTCTCCTGTGAATTACGTGTCTAAAAGAGAAATATAGATCTTCTTTCATTGGGTTGAAATGATAACTAATCCTTAATCCTTCCTAGATGGCCTGTGTCATTAATGCTGGCTGTGCATTTAGAATGTGTGCAGGTAACAGCTTTAATTCTCTAAAGCTATGCAATGTGCAGCTGTGCTATAGCCATAGGGGCTAGCCACATATTTGAGCCGCCTGCTGTAATTTTTGGGATATGTCTCTGAGTTTTGGATGTTTTTTGTTTCTAGAACTCTTGATTTTGCGAAGAAGAGAGAGAAGCATCTGGCATCTCTCACCTATTTATAGTTGCAGAAGACCTATTAGTGTTATTACCTGTACCTGCAGTATGTCTGTGAAAACTTGAGCAGATTTTCCTTTGGCTATTTGCTAGTAAAGAATGATAACTGTTGAACAGTTTCTTGAGGCTTCCCTTCAGATCTGCCTCGTATATTAAGCAGATGAATGAGGTTGCACTTATTTAGTAGTGTCAGTTCCCAGCTACTTTTCTCTGCTTTACAACAATGTGTGTATATGCTCCCTCTTTACCTTGCCTTGTTCTGGGAAAGCAGAAGGGTGGCTCTGTGAAAGAGGTAAAGGGATGGGAAAAAAGTTTCTTCTATTTTCAGCTTAGCTTAATTCAGTGAGGTTTCAAACAAATTGTTGCAACTCTCTGTATAAGTTTTTTCTAGTGGAGGGGGTTTTGACATTTTTAGAGTCAATCCACTAATACCCCAAGGCTCCAGCAGTGAGCTCTGAAACTTACCTCATTATTTAGCCCAGCACAAAGGGTTGCTCAGCCCTGTCACCAGTCTAAGCAAGGCTAAGCGTTGGCTGTATGAATGTAAAACCCCTCAGTTGTGGTCTTTTAGATCTTCTGCTTATGAGGGAGGCTGGCACCTTGCTGCTTGCAGTTAAATATTTTGAAATATATTATATTAAATATATATTGTTTTTGAATACACTTAGATTTTTTTAATGCCATAAGGAGGGGACAAATTCTGAAATACTTTGGCTCTATTTTTTGGAACTATTTTAGGAGCATTTACACCGTAGTGTGTATTTGAACTTGGGTCACTCACTGGTAATATCATGCTGTTGGTGTTGCATGGGGTGAGAAGAGATAATATACCAGTTACTTCCTTGACATTCATCAGTTACTTTACTCTTTTGTTCATGCTGAAATTGGACGTTATAGAAATGCATAGCTATGTGTGACTTTTTGGGTTAGATTTGCATAAATCAAAAAAGGGCCTGACCTACTGTGATGGCATTAACAAGTACAGCTTTATCCCCATCTGTGGCTACCATATCAGGACTGTTTTTAAAAAGTTATTCCCTTCCCTAAATCGGCAGCTCATTATGGGGGATGCTGTTCGGTATTTGCAAACATATTCCTTTGGAGGAGGGGATCTTATGCACTGCAGTATTTATGTGATGGCTGGGAGCTTAAGCACAGAATATCTTCCAGCCAGGCATCCATAAATCAAGCTGTGCTTTTGAAGGTGTAAGTCTGGATATCCCAGATTGTGACTTACTATATATTGATTTCAGCTCAAATGTTGTCACAATTATTGGGTATCCTTTGCAAATTGCTAGCTTACAGGTGAAATGACTGGAAAAAAAGAGGGTGGGCTTGACTGTATGGAGAGAAGCTTTTTCCTGACTCAGTTTTTATTTTGCTCATATTTCACTGAAAAATCATTGCACAGAAATGCTTCTGGAAATGTTACAAGCCATAGAAAAGTATGAAGTAAATAATATTTTTAACTGCAATCCCCTGATCGGAAAGAAGGAGGTGAGGCTTTCAGATAGCTGGAAGAAGTCTCATATTCACAGGCCCTAGTTCTCATGGCAGGCTTTGGCCATCCCAACATCTGCTGAAGTGACAATACAGCTGAGCACACAAATAAAGCAGGAGGTTTCTGGAGCTCATTCATGGTAATATCCTGATGCAGCTGATGGGGCAGGCAATGAGGGGAAATGCTCTGCAGGACCTTATAAGCAAGGAAGAACTGGCTGGGGAGGCACAGGCCAGAGGCAGCTTTGTGACTATGTGATGGTGGATCCTGAGATGAGGGAGCAAGGCAAGTAACAGGATCATAGCCCTGGAGAGAAAACTTGGGCCTGTTCAGGGTTTTGCTTGGAAGAATCCAATGTGATATGAGCCCAGAGAGATGAGGTGTCTGGGAGATCTGATAGTTTTTTTTTTCCCTGGATCACCTTCTCCAAAGTCAAGAGCAGTCCATTGTACTGAGCAGGAAAACCAAGCAAAGACAGCTTGGTTTCCTGCTAAGAGGCCTGCACTGAAGAACAAGTTGCTTTTAACTAAATTCAAACATAATAGGCAGCATACATGAGGTAAAAACAGGGGCAAGTAACTCAGGAGGCACACAGAGATGATGTCCAAGCATGCAGAGATGGGGTTAGGAAATCCAAAACCTACTTGGAATTGAATCTGACAAAGGACATGAAAGGAAGGGGCTACTACAAGTACATTGGGACTAAATGTGAGACAAGGAAAAATTGGCTCTGCTTCTAAATGGGGCAAAGGACTTGGTGACAAAGGGACACAGAAATACCTGAGGTACTCAATGCCTTCCTCATCCAGATCTTCTCCAGGGTCTGTTTTGTTTAACCTCTGCATTAGTGACCTGGTCACTGATACAGAGTACACCCTCATGAAGTTTGATATAAAATATATCTCCATCTCAGGTGACACAAAACTCAGGAGTGAGAGAGACCAGATGGTTGTGCTGTCATTAAAAGAGACCTCTCTCAGCTGGAGAAATGGGCCATAACAATCACATGATGTTTGTGAAAGTGAAATGCAAAGTCCAGCACCTGAGGGCAAATAGCCCTGGGCACCAGTGCATAACGGGGACTGGCCATCTGGAAGGTGCCTTTCAAACACCAAGCTGACTGATCTAGCAGTGCACCATTGTGACAAGGAAGGCTAACAAATACCCTGGGCTGTGTTAGGAGAGAGGTGGCCAGCAGGTGGAGGGAGGTGACCCTGCCCCTCTACTCAGTACCAGTGAGGCCTGAAGTACTATCTCCAGTTTCGGGCTCCCAAATAAAAGCAAGATGTGGATGTACTCGAGAGAGCCCAGTGAAGGGCCACAAAGATGATGAAAGGAGCATCCCACCTATGAGGAAACGCTGAGAGAACTGGAACTGTTCAGCCTGGAGAAGAGAATGTTTGGGGGGGATCTCAGCAATGTTTATAAACACCTGAAAGGAGGTTGAGAAGAGGGTAGAGTCAGGCTCTTTCCAGTGGTGCTCAAGGACAGAACCAGAAGCCATGGACACAAACTGAAACAAAGGGGGTGCTGTCTAAACAAAATAAAAACTTTTGGAAACTTTTTCAGTGTGAGGGTGGTCAAACATTGGCAGTTTGCTCAGAGATGCTGTGTAGTTTCCATTTTTGGACATATTAGAAGCCTGTCTGGACACAGTCCTGGGCAAGTGACTTTATCCCTGTTTGATCAGTGGGGTTGGACCAGGTGACCACCAGAGGTCTCTTCCAACCTCAAGCATTCTGAGAATCAGTGCATTTTTAAAGCCACAAGGAGTATGGCTGCATGGGACAGATGGAGCCAGCAGTACCTCAGGAGAAGCTGGTGGTAAGGAATCTAGAGTCACCATTCTTGAGCAGTATAATTGACTGTGGGTTTTGAGGTTTTGGAACACCATGGTTACATGGGTTCATATTCTGGGAGCACATAAAACATAGCACTGCGCATCCCTTGGTAAAAATAAAACAATCAAGCTAAAACCCTGCCTTTCTCATAATAACAACATGATGAAACATGAAATGTTCTTTTCCTTGGAATTCCAATTTTCTATGATTTATTTTGCCAGACTCTAATCAGAAATAGATGCTCGATCAGATTCTGACACAAGCAATGTGTAAGCTGGAGTCCAGGAGGAATTCTAAGATCTCAGAGTAGAAAACATGGTGTAAACAATATATTTTATTCAGGACAAGAGGAGTTGCAAATACTTCAAATTATAGGTTATAGGGGAAAGTGAAAAGGTGATTTCTAGAAGGTAGCCAGTGTCAGAGCCATTATTTGTCTCAGCCATTTAAAACAGAAACTTATTGTTGTCTCTTGTTAGATAATGAAATTAAATTAAAATGAAGGGTGTCTTTTTTTTTTTAATTTTTTTTTTGCTAATGAGCCTGAAAGGAGAACATGACTGTGAAAATACCAAAAGGGTACAAAAGTTTACAGAAATTAGATTTGTCTCACAAAAATTTTGCTTTTAAAGTATGGAAAAATATTGCAGCTTCATCTGCTTTTGGAATGAAATATATAGGGCTTCAGAGGAGATGAAGCCTTCTGATTGTGCCGAATGCAGTTCTTACCCTGACAAATCTTCAGGCTGTTTGTTCATACTGTGTGCTCCAGCCAAATCCCTCAGCTCCCTTGGGTAATGGCACCCTTTGCATACAATCTGCCATTCGTTAAGTGCTTTGCTGCAAGGAGCTCTTTTTTATTACACTGAATTGCTCAAGCTTTGCTGGAAATCCCAGGTTTTGTCTGTGTGCATATGCATGGATATACTTGCAATGGTTGCTGTGTTTAACTATTCCCCTGTGTGAGTGAGCATGAAGTGTGTACTGCATTGTGTGTGCTTACACACATCTTTGGTTCTGTGGGTGAATGTGTATTCTGGCTGTGTGTGCAGGCATGTGCAAGTGCACACACCCACACAGAGGAAAGGTTGGGTCCAGAAATTGTTTTCTTGCCATTTTACACAGCCATAAGGCATGTGTTCTCCCATTACAATGCATCTTCAGAAGTGTTTCTCTTCTATAGTGCCGGGGGGAGGGGGGAGGAGGAGCGGGAAATGCGTTTTAATTTTTTTTGCAATCATGCACAGAGATCTGTTTCTGAGCAGTGTAACCTGCTTTCCTACCAAGTGTCCTACATCCCCTGCTCTCCCAGGGTTGTGGATTGCACATCATCCCTAGTCTCCTCTGCTCTCCCTCTGCCCAGAGAGTGTGGATGTTCTGGCAGCTGCTATTAGCTGTGGGAGCACTGCGCTGGGTTTCTGTCCCCTGCTTATCTGGCAATCTTCATATAGAAAAGTAGTCTCTTGGCTGCTACCCTTCTGTCAAATGTTAATGCCATTGGTCAGCAGGGAAAAAAAGAATAGGGAGAGAAACTGGAGGCACTTTCTGTAGCACTTTGTAAGCCCCACCTCTTCCAGAAATCAGGGTTATACTTAGGGATTTAAGGTAGGAAGGTCAAGGGGCAGGCAGTGTGCTGACATAGAAGGCATCACTACTGTATGAAATATCGAAATAATAATCACATTATTATTTGCTCTTTTTATTTATTTACATTTTTTTTCTTTCAGGTTTTGTTTGCTTGTCCTAACAATGAATCAAAGAAAATCAGAAGGTTAAATAAGTGACATATGTTTTTTCTTCTGTAATTCATCAGCTTTTCCATTGCAAGAATATCCCAGACTTTCAGAATCCATCTGTTCCATTACAATAAACCTGGGTTTCAGCCTCCTGTTGTCATAACAATTCTCTCTGCAGGAGCAATAGGAGCTGGAGTGATTGATGAGATCTCAACTTACTATCCTCTTTCAGCCCAGGAAGAACACAGTGCTGGGATAATTGACCCATTGTTTCAGCTCAACATGTAGGCAGTCTAGCAGATAAAAGGCACTTTGCATCTTCCAGCAGTTCTTCTCTGGTTGAAGCTGGGTTTATATGGATGTGGATGGGAATTCAAAATCAGGCTCCTTTATTTTAACTGACACAAAAGAAGGGGAGAAGTTGCTATAGGCAATCATAACCCCTCAAGTTGGGAAGTAAAATCTGGGTAGTTTCTGTGGAACAAAGGAGGAGTCCCTACTGGAGAGGGACCTTTTACCTCAAGGTTTAATACAGAAATCTTTTTGACTGTAGTTGTGCAAGGCAAATGGGAGCAGATGCACTCAAGAAAATATTTTATTCCAATAGCAATAGTCACATCAGACAAGAAGTGGCCGAAACATTGTGTTCTGTTTTGACCTGTGTAACAGGAGATGATGAAGCTGGAAGTCTCAGGTCTTTCTCTTAATTTCTTCTTCATTTCCCTCTCTTAATTTCTTCTTCATTTCCCTCTCTTAATTTCTTCTTTTTCTTTTGGGATTACATCCTTTTTCTCCAGCCCTTTGCCTTTGCCTTCTTGGCTATTATATGTAGAGTGTATTAACTACTCTATTATACAAAGAAGAGCTGTCAAGCCTTCATTAAGAATATCAGTTACTCTATTCCTGGTCATTCCTCCACAAACAACAGCTAATAAAGCCTCATCACTGAAAAGAGGTGTTACAACACTGTGTAGAAGTCTCTGTGAAGTTTGATTTTGATCCCTTAAATTTTCATGTTGACACAAAGGCTACAGGGTAATCATGTAATCTGGGAGGTAACTGTCATGGGAGAGTTTTGGCTTCTGAATTCCCATATGCCATTTGAGGTGGGTGTTGTACAAATCACCAGCTGGCATCACAAAGAGGTAATGGCAAGCAAAGCACATCCATAAGATGCTGTTTCCCCCAGTCTGTTCTTTAGTAGGATGCCACTAGCTATTACTCTACCGTGCCCTAGGGGATCTAAAATAAAGAATTTTAGACCTAATCTCAAATTCTGTGTCTCATTCCAAGAAGTGGCCCTTCTGTGTATCCAGTTGTGCTGGACATCCAAACTGGTCCCAGAGTTTCACAGTAAAGGTATTATGCCTTTCCAAAACTATTTGGTGCAGATCACGTACTTCTGCAGACATTTTGGTAGAAGCCAAAGGAGCTGCCTGTATTGATTTACTTGTGGGGCTTGGAGAGAGCTGTGGGAGTCGGAGTGAACCTTTGCTCAGTAATTTCTTGGACTCCGTAGGGGAATGCAAGTATCTGCCTGAAGGGAGAGGAAAAACCAGGGTTTTAAGGAAGATCACAATCTGACTTCTCTTCAATCTGTGAAACTAATACACTTCTCATGCAGAGCACCTCTAGCTGTGGGGTTTTCGCTTCCTGTGAAGATGTATGGAGTGTTTTCTTTGTGGTACAGCCTGTGCAAGGTTCTGTTGATGAATTAAGTAATGTTCAAATTTTATGTGAAAATTTGTGCAATTATCTCTCAGAGCTGAGGGGAAGGCCAATGTCTTTGATCAAATACACATGGTTTCATTTTCCACTCTTCTGCACATGCAGAACTGAATGCTTTCTAAGTTGCATTTGCATAGAGGTTACTGTATGCACCATGCAAGCCTTTTGATACATGAGACTACTACATGATCCAGTGTGAACTGTGAACCAGTAATAACTTCTGCAATTTTTGATACAGAGACTAAGTGCTGTACCTTTGAAAGCATGATATAGCTGCATGAGTTTAGGTTTTCATTTCCAAAGTGTGTTAATAGAAGATCCTTCTAAATTGTGGGGAATACATCTTTGGCTAGCAGAAATTCTTGAAACCAATTTCCCTTTGCAAACCACACTCTGGCAATTCAGACTGAAGAATGCTTAAAGCCTTTTGTCTGTAAAGTACATGTCTTAAGTAGGCTTCTGTTTTAATTTACTGCACTTGTATGCAGGTTTTTCAAACTAGTCACAGTGGTCTCTTATAAATCACAAGAAATAGTCCACTCTCAATACCCTTTCCAGTCTTACCCAATGAGTCAAGGCTTGTCAAAGACCATTTTAGAAATCTTGAATAAATCTGACATTATGTTGAGACAGCTGTTAAATATATTTCTTTTTTTCCCCCCAGGTTTCCTTTCCCTCACTATGAACAATGCAATTGGTTTAGTGCTATTTTTAGCCCAACTTTTCATTTCAGTCATATGTATTTCTACCTTCCATGCGCACTTAAGTTAATTTATTCTAACATGAAAAATACTGGGAAAGTCACTAACCCCCACAAAAAGTTTTTACAAGCTGAACTGGAGGCTAGCTGTTGCTCATATACACTCCAGATGCCCAAGCCCACCATTAAAGGAGTAAAATCAGATTTCAGGGTGCAGTCTGACTCTTACGTATGTCTTCCCTGAAAACAAATGTCTCTTCAAAACAAAAACCTTAGCAGCTGTACCTAAAATAACCTCGTGTCTGAGGGCAGTTTGCTTCAGTGTGGAAGAGAGAGTGAAGTCTATTGGTCTTTCTGCTTGTTTAATAGGAGTTTACCTAGCAGGAGAGAGTAGTGGTGTTGTGGTTTTTTGTTGTGTTTGTTTTTACTAAGAAACCTGATGCGAAAAACAGAAGCCTGCTCATGTTTATCCCCCAGTCTTTCTGAAGTTGCTGGGAGTGTGGTGCTCCTCAGTTATGAGTGAATCACTCTTAGGTTGGTGACAATCTTCTTTTTCTCCTTCCCTTTTGCAAGTGCCCCTTTCTACTTGTGGTTTTCCTTCCTAGGCTGGCCTGGAGGTGAGAATTTGAGACTAGCATGGTGTGCACATGGGGTGAGATCCTTGCAGTCTGCCAGGGGCTTTTTTTCCAGCTCCCAACTGCTTGTGCTTTTCAAGAGTGACCAGGAAAAGTGCACTTGTGCATGAGGGCAGGGATGCATCTGTTGAGCTCAGGTAGCTGGGCAAAGACCTGTGTTCCCCAGTGACGTGCTGGGGACTTAATGGTGACTGGTAGTGAGTCAGGAATGGGGCAAATGAGGTGGATAACAGTAACCCATCTGTGCTGGTAGTTGAGTGCTTTCAGCTTTTAAGTTAAAGAACAACATCACTAGTTTGGAAAAAAAAAGTGGAGAACTGTAACTCCTCTATTGTTGCCTTTCCAAAGGGGATTAAATAAGACAATAACTAATAAATAATATAGAGAGCTTATGGGTCTGTCTTCAATTGGAGTTTAAACAAAGAGGTCTGGGCTTTTTAAGTGCCTTCTCAAATGTGCAGATTTCTGGAAATACTTCTTGCCAGAACATCCCTGGCATGGCAACAGAGACGGCACTTCCTCCCTGAGCAGTAGTGGCTGAGCCTGGACAAGCGAGGGAAATGACGGGGTGGTGGTGACAAACTGGTGCCACTGTGCCGTCCCCGTCACGGCTCCGTGTGTGGCCAGCACCGTGTGTGTGCTTGGGAGCTGCATGTGTGTGTGGTGTGGCCCAGTGCCACGTCCCTGGGACACCTGTGCCCTGAGCCTCTGCAGCCCAGTGCTGCTGGCTGGAGGGCAGGCCCCTCACCCCTGCAGCAGCACCGCTGTGGTGCTGCCTGGCTCCCGCATGGAGTGAAGTAACCAGGAGCGCGTCAGGCAGGCTGGACTGCTGGTCACTGGAGAGTATCAACAAATGAGAGAATTAACCAAGGTTATATGTGAAAATTAGGCTTTATGCCCACTCTGGGCATTGAGAGGGTTTCCTTGTTTTTTTCCTGTAGACCAGAGAGGGGATCTCACCTGCTTTTTATTCTCTACCACCCCTCTCTCTGCATCGAAGTGCTTGCTTTCTGTAACCCATTAACAAGGGTGGAAGACTTAGACGTTATTCGTGTTGTGTCTATGGCCCTCGCAATTATAAACTTCCTGAGATCAGAGGGAATAAATCCTTGCCAATTAGAAGGTCTTTTAATGTCAAGTTGTGACTAATAAACATCTGAGCTGCAGATGTGGTACTATAGGTGTACCTGTTGCCTCGAACTTTTCTAACATTAATTACTCTGGTGATTGCGGGTCATGGTTATGCACCTTAGCTATTTCTGAGGATGAAATAATGCATTTTCTCTCTGTTCCTTGTCCATTTATGCAATGCAGATATGTCAACCCAGTTAAAAAAGCAAATTTCCATTTCAGCCATAATTTTAAGCTGTGTTTACAACTGCAAAACAATGCTATTTGCATAGTGTATGCTCCTAAAGGTGTGTTTCTGCAGCCACCATTACCAGAATTCAACATCTTAACTAAGGAAAACCTTACCATCTGGTAAAAATGAAAAATAGAGTCCCAGTTATGCACAAAAACACAGCTTACACAGAACTCAGGTGGGTTTAGATGCCAGTGGGTATCAAGATCAGGCACCAGTGATAAAGTTAAAACTCATTTTTCCTATGTCTAGAAATAGTTTTGAACATAATTAGAAACTCTGGATCTGAACTCTGAAATCTGAGACTGTCTGGCATCAGCACAGATTTTAATGACTTGACATATCTTTGTTCACACCAGTATCCCAGGGCTAAACACCCCCATATGAGGCACTTTTTACTCCAAATTCATATCTCAGTTTCATGGCTGTGGTAATGACAGAAGTAGTTGATTAGTAATGGCCATCCCCTCTCTGTTTCCTCTGGCCTTGTTTCTCTCTTGAATAGAGTTTATAACTTTTTTTTTCTTTTTTGTTTTCCCTTGGCTTTACAGTAGTACTGCATCAAACACTACCTGTAATCTTTTGTCCTAAGCATTTCAAATGCCTTTCATGAAGCCAGGGCCTCCATGCTGTGAAACATTGACCCCACTGTGATTCCATTTGCACTGTGGTTTCATCTCTCACAGTTTCTTGCTGTGTTTTCCCACTTCACAGTTGTGTGTGTGTGTGTGTGTGTGTGTGTGTGTGTGTTGGGAGATGAGAGAGGGAACAGGGACCATTGCTTGAAATCTTGTCTTTTCTCACTCTGAGTTTTCTCCTCATCACCCTACTCCAACTTCCTAATTGAAAATTACCCAAAGCAACCCAGCACAGTATAATGGTGCCTGTGAATGAAACCTCACCTTTTATTAATGTTAAGTATTTCTCTTATTATGCTAATGTCTGGAAAGTATTCTGCAGATAGGCTACAAATTGCTTAAGAATATTTGCTTTGTGTTATTTTGCTCTCTGCCCCGATCAGCAAGAATATGGTTCAAATATTAATTTTATGGTGTGTCTCTCAAGAGTGGAGTATAATGTTCAATTATGCATTCCATCTGCAAGGCACTGGATGCACAATCCTGCATTAAATAAAAAACCCAATGTGTTTTAAAGAAGAAACAGAAATAAAGGATATGGCAATAAAAGCAATGGAAGAAGAGCCTTCCATTATGCTTGCCTTTGTGTAAAATCAGAGGGAGTTGTGTAAACCAGACAGAAGTCAACTGTCTTAAAAACAGAGTTTGTAAATGCCTTAGATTATGTCATGCTATTAAAACCTTTCTGCAAGATACAAGTTTAGCAGTTGAGTGATGCCTCAGATAAATATACTGGAGACCTTACGATGCACACATTTCATACACTCATTCCACACACCCGTATGCATGAGTGTGGGTGTTCTACTTTGCTCTGTAAGTCCCTTAAAGCTCTGCCTCTGGGAAGCATCCTTTCACTGTGGGCAGTGGGAAGTGCTCTAGTGCTTGCAATGGCATTTTTTCCTCCTCGGGGTTTTCCCTACTGCAGGAAAACCTGAACAAGGCTGTCACTGTCTAGAGACACAAAAGTATAATTATTTTGAATCCTTGTCCCCTTACTCAAGTTTGGTGATTCAGGGTGATGTTTGCTTTGGAGTCAAATGGCTACCTTTGTGTCATTCAGCACAGTGTAAATGTTCCTGACGATGATGCCCAAATTCTATGTGATCTCTCAAGAACATCTCCATTTTTCTCATGATGCTTTTTCATGTGGACTGCGAGATCTTGGTGACCATGTAACTTCTCACCAGAAGAGCAGCTGAAACCAGGCTTAGGACTTGGATTTAGGTAAGGAGGAGGCCTAGTGAAAGCCCAGTGTTGAGCAGCAGGGCTCTGAAGCATGGCTGACTGGGGCAAGGCAAATGTATGGTATCAGGTTGAGATTCAGCAGCCAAGGGTGTCTTCAAAGTACGCCCAAGCATAGAAAGAGATGGCCACTCTTCAATGCAGATGCTTTGAATGCCACTGAGAAGGGAGGGGGGCATGCTCTGGATAGGGAGAAACCTGGTAGAGCCTGTTCTCTGCTGTCCCTAGGGATATCAGCCCAAGTGCTTCTCTTGTGGGCACTCAACCATTCAGGTTTACTAGAAGGAGTATTTCAAGTATTCCTCCCCAGAGTGTCTGCTCTTTTTCAGGAAAGTGCACTGCTTCTTTCTCTGGCACCTCCCCAAGTGCTCTTGGCAAAGCTGTCAAATGTGTCATTGTAATGGGAGGCCTCTTTGCCGCGGTTTGAGCAGCAAGAGCTGGCTGGGAAGCGCGGGGCCGGTCTGAGGAGGACTGGTTGCAGAGAGCTGCTCAGCGGAAATCCTGCTTGACTCTGGAACTTGTTTGCTCTGGCAAACTCCCTATGCCTGTCTGGACACAAAGCTCTCAGTGTTCAAGACACATGGACTTTTTGTTTGGTTTTCCTGGAGGGAAGGCTTTGCTTTTCATTTGGCTGAATTTCTGGGTGGTAGAGAAAGAGGGAGAGAGAGTGTATGCGCTTCAGGCTGTATTGATCTGTGTCATATGTGAGGGTGATACTGGTGCTTTTTGGTGACCTTTTGCTTTCTGAAGCAGATATAAGTACTACAGAGGCAGGCTCTTCATATGCCTTTGACAATGAAATAGAGGCTAAGGTACATGAGGGAAAGTTTCTCTCATTTCTTAGCTGCAGGTTGATGCTCTCACTCTGTAGCTCCCAGCAGCCTCTATATCTTTTTCTGCCACCTCTGGGTCTTCTGTCACAACCTCACATGGCCCTGACCCACCTGAAGAGCTCTCAAGCTGTTAGGAAAGGGAATTCACCAGAAAATGCGGTGTGCAGAAGACCACAAGAACTCCAAGAGGAAAAATTACCTGAGTGCAGGGAAAACCACTGTAAGACAACACACAGAGTCTCTAATGTATTGTTTAAAAAGTGGTGGGGAGGAAAGCTTTAACTTTGCCTTCTAGGAAGATTGATTACTTATTTGTGAAATATAATCACATGAGGCAGTGCTTGTAATTGCAGACTTGTTCTGAGAAGATAAGACACAACATTTTGTTAATCCATGGATTCTGGAGAGACTCTAGTTTTTAAAAAGGCCTTGAAACAATGCCATGCATTGAATGAAAAGGCACACAAACTGAAACACAATTTAGCAGAAAGTCTGATCATTTTGTCTCCCCAAATCCAATCTGCCAGGTCCTAAATCATTGCAGTATGCGTTAGAGGCCATGTGGCAGGGAAAATAATCAAATTGAAGAGCATAATAAAGTGAGGTTGCACAGTCCCTACCAGCCAGGGATGTTGCTGAAAAACAAATGGTCAAGAAGTGTGTTTTCAGGAGCATCATGTGAAAGGACGAAGGTTTGCTATTCTGAGAGGGCTGCAAATGTACAGCTTGTAAACAGTGACATGAAACAGGAGTCCTGGAATTTGAGATTTATTTTCCCCTAAACCACTTTTAGACTCTGGAAAAGAACTTCAAGAAAGCATCAACCTTGAGCAGTGAACACCTAGAACTGGATTGCTGACCTTCGGAAGGCACAAACTGGGGGATTTTCTTCACGGATTTTGTTTCACTAAGGGCAATGTTCCTCCAAATTCTCAGAAGTCAGGTAACAGCATGCAGTAATTGCACCTTCCTCCTTGTAATAGCTGGTGTGATTTCTAGCGAGTTGCACAAGTTACTTTAAGCACACCCCTGTTTCCCTGAGCTGCATTGTGGTTTTGCTGGAAATTTGTAAGTCAGATCACAGCCCCTGTTGAACCAGTGGGTGCTCCCAGTGTGCTGCCACTTCATCAGCTAGTACAGAAAAGTAGGAAGAGGTAAAATTACACCAGGGAAAGATGTAAAAGTGCCCCATGTGTCCTGTGAAACCAGTCTAGGGAAAAAAACAAGTCTCAGTAGTGCAAAAGGAAGTCAAGTCATTAAAAGCCATTGCCCATTGGGAAGTATAATGTCTATAATAAGTCTTTGAAAGTGTATTTAGCACAATGATTCTCACAGAAATGAATACATGGGAACTAGGCCACATTTTCAAATAGGCTGTAATTTTCTTAACTATTTCCCCACCAATACATACCTAGAAAGTGCATTAGGTGTCTCACTGCCTTTTGTCTTATCACAGTTGTGGTAGTTTGAAAGCTTTGGGTCCAGCTTTGGGCTCCCTGGTACAAAAGGGACATGGGCACACTAAAGAGAGTCCAGCAAAGGATGATGAAGATGAAAGAACTGGAACTCTCCTCCTGTGAGAAATGGTCACTCTTCAGCCTGGAGAAGTTTTGGAGAGGGATCTTATCAATACTTGCAGGGAAAGTCCACGGAAAAATGCAATAATACAAAAAGCGGGTTTTGGGCCAGTGGTGCCCAAAGGATGACAGTGGTCAGCCTGGAGGCATCAATGGTCACGGAACACTTTTCCAGAGTGACACACAATGGTCACATTGCTGTGTGAGCATAAAAAGGAACTCTTGTATTGTGAGAGTGAATAAGCACTGGCAGAGTTTGCCAAAGAGGCTGTGACGTCTCCATCCTTGGAGATATATTCAAAACATACTGGACATGGCCATGGGCAACCAGCTCTAGGTGTCCCTATTTGAGAAGTGGGGTTGGACAAGGTGACCTCCAGACGTCTCTTCCAACAGCAACCAATCTGTGATCTAGGACGATTCCTACTTTTAAAAAAACATTTTCCTGAAGTGCTTTAAAACAAAACCATGTTTTGAAACAAAACCATGAAGAATGGGGACCTAGCTAGGAGAGCAATTTGTCATCACATCTCTTTTTGTCCCCCTGTTTTGACCTCCCAACTGATATCTGCCAGATATGCTGTTCAGTCTTGGCTTTATGATCTTCAGTAGCACCAGAACAAGAAAGCAGATGCCAAATAAATAATTGTGGGATTTTGGCTGGCTTTTCCCTGGTACTCAGCGTAAGGGAGGTTGTAATGCTCTCTTCAGTCTTTGATAGAAAATAGCGAGTGCTGCAGCCTGTTCTCTTTGCTTTCATCTCGTATGCCTGAGTCTGAGCTTGCCTGATGTCTCATTCAGTAGCCAAATTGCTAATTCATGCTGTACAAAGCAGACAGGTGTGTTTGGTCTGTGGTGGCCTTTTTACTGTCAAGAGTCCACCTGAACTGTAAGTAGGTCCTGATTGAATCTGATCTTGAGAGTCATCTTAGAGGATTTGTTAGGATGTTCTAGACAGACATAATGCATCTTGTGGTTTGCAGGACACAAGCAAGAAGGCAGTCAAACCCCAGCCTCCTGCTTTAGGAGCAGAGGTCTCTTCCAGCCTCTTTGGGTAGAGGTGAAGACAGTCTTAGACTCTACAATCTGCATACCAGCTAAGCAAGGAAAATAGCTTCCTTCCTTCTTAACTTGGACACAGTAAAGGCAAATGCATTCTGGTGACATGATTTTTCCCTGAAGCAAAATGCTTTCAAAGCTTCACTGGCCATATGGAGCTCTGCACATGCAGTTTTCCATGAATATTGCATTAATCCATATTCCAAGTTATGAATTGCAATCAATCCATTCTTGCGCTAACCAAGCTACAGCTGCTCCCAGCTGAAAAGTCTTTTGAACTCTGCCAGACGAAATATTCCAAGTCTTGTTCCAAGGTGCAGTAATTGTCATTGTGGTTCTCAGGCTCTCATACATATTTAATTTAGAGTACATATAGAAATGTGCATTCTGCTTATACTGGAGCTGGTGCCAATCCTTACAGTGATGTTGTCTGAAGACTAAGGAAAGACCAAAATTACTTCAACGCTTGTAATATGCTGATTTCAACTTCAGTACAATTAAGCTGTATTGGTAGTAAATAATTCAAAACCCAAAGTGAATGTGCTGCATGGTACTTTAAAGGAAAGCATCTGCTGCAAAGTTTCAGGGTGTATCTGGGCTTCCTCTGTATTGTGGTGTTCAGAGCTGGGAGACAGCTTTGCCATCTTGCAAACACAGAAGCCACTTTTGAGTGGACATGAGAACTGGGGTCCAAGTTTTCTGGTGGTTCCCAGGTAGTCTAGTTGTGCCTTGGCTTATTGCAAGGGAAGAACATCACTTCAGATGTGTAGATGTTGATGGTCTCACAGGGGATTCAAAACAGCTATTTTTATTTAGAGGTCTAGGGGATTAAAAAAATTTGTATCTTTATATTCATTAATATATTTAAACTCTCTAAATTAATAAAAATAAACACTTTGATGATGCAATGTGGGAATTCTCTTCAATATCAGCAAATGTGGACATTATGATGTTATTCGTATTGAACCCTCCTTCATGTAGACGGGGACAGCAGGATTTGTTCACTTTGTGAGCTCAGGACTTTGATGTTTCGTGCTAACAGCTGAGTACCAGACCTTTCAATTTTTAGGCCACTTCCTGGGTTTGAGTGCTAGTTGTTTAACATTAGTTTGAAAAGAAATTCTTAGTGCCTTATGATTGTTTTTTGGTGAACTTGTGCAGAGGTTTGAAAAGTATTGAGCCTCATCATGTTTCTCAGCTAGTGGGACTGTAAAGCAGTTTTATTTGTTTTAGTATAATACATGGGTTTAAAAATGAGCAATTTGGGGATTTTATAGGGATTCAAAACCCAATATTTGGTCTTCTCTTCCTCATTGCCTTTACATTTCTGCATATGTAGATTTTTTGGTAAATATACATAAGATATATAAATTCAAGTGGATTTCATAAAAAAAAATGCAAAATGAAAGTGGCCCAATCAAACCTTTGCAGAGTAGTTTTCTGGGAACTGCCATTCCCACTGTAAACCAGGGCACAAAATTCCCTTGGTCATTCTGTAGCTCAGCTCATGTGGAGGGGGGATGGGGAACAGGTATGGCAGCGGGCCTGAGATGCCACTAGACCTGTATCAGGCAGAGGCTCATGTCCTGCATTTCTGGTGAGTTTGAAGGTGTCTTGGAGCTCAGTTGATTCTGAAACTCTTAGAAGTGTCTGGGGACTGTCCTGAAGGTTAGGTCTGAAATGCTTATTCAGCAAAATTCCTGAGGGAAGGATAATTAGCTCCTGTCATTCCTACCCCATTTCTGCTCCTCACATTCCTTTGGATGCTCCCAGGAAGGACAGTCCACTTGATGTGAAATGCTGAGACAACAGGCATTTTATGTTTAATCATAAAATCATAAAATGACATTTCTAACCATGTATTTGTGATTAAGGCATTGTTTTTATTAGTCACAAGGGATAATTGCATCCAGAAATTCCCAAAGAAAAAGTTATACTGGGGAAATAATATTACACTGATGTTTCAATTATATGAGTAATTTTCTAGCATAGATCAGCAATAAACTTCCCTAAAGGGCCTATTAAACAGGAAGCAGGGAAATGGAGATGGGGTAGTTGCCAGACATTAGTGTGCCTAGTACTCATGTGTCAGTTTATGCCCTTGCTCTTTTTGTGTTTCAGACAATGTCAAGCAGTTGGCAAAATCCCATGTCACAGGTCTATCACAGCAGATATGCATGGGAAAACTTTTTTTCCTGGAGAAAGGAGACTACTGGGTCTTGGGTCTATAAGTAATGAGTCTCTGATTCTTTCCCTGTTCAAGGCTGTGTCTGAATCTCCTTGCAATGGAAACAAGGATGTTCTGCCATTCAAATAGCTTTGCTCATTAACCAGGAGAATACCTGATGGTGTACAAGATGACAGTGTAAGATGGGAGTGCTGTTCCTAGGGCAGAGTCCGGGGTGATGGAGAGCAGGCAAGGTTCACTCTCCCCTAACCAGTGTTCCCACAGACATAACCCCTTTTGAAATACTGTCTGAGGAATGGAAAAGGAGTCAAAAGTGCCTCAATCACTTGTCAGGAGTACCAAGCACTGTTTTTTCCATTTTAATTCTTCTCTTAGCTGCACTGCCATACAAGTCAAAGCCCTACCATAAATTTCCGTTATCCTCTCGTAAGTGTTTTTATTGGTGATGGCTTATTTCACACACTGACCTGTTTTATGGTATTCTGGCAAAGCAAACAATCCATTAAGAAGATTTTCTAAGAGGGTCGTGGTGGAAATAAATATACTACCAAACATTTCCTTATGCACAGTGAGGCAGAAAAAATGGCCCCCTGTTCCCTGTGAAACCCAGCTCAACTTGTGGTGCTTTCTGCTGTGCCGTCCGTGCCTCGTCTCCTCCACAGGTTCAGAGAGTTCCTGTGGAAGCAGAGGGACTCCTCTGCAAAAGTCAGCAATAAGAGTTTCTAATGGGTCTGTTCAATAGCAAGCAAGAATTCCAGGGGTTAGTCCCTACTGTATCTCATGATGGGGCAGACAATCATTAATGGTGGCACAGGAACTGCCATAGTGGGATGTTTGTGGTGGGTTATGCCAAGAGATTCACCTGTGTGCCTTAATACAGAGCTATGAGCAGATGCTTGAGCTACCAAGGATGCTGGAAGCAGCACAGCTTGACTCATATGACATGGGCTAATGTCTCCCTCTTTCTCCCTGGAGAAGTGGTGGTGAGGGTTTGCTTCAGAATCTAGACAAGGCAGCATCCTCTCTGCACATGCTTGGTGAGGGAGCTTGGAAAAGGTTGCTCCTGTTCCCTCCTGTGATGTCCTTTGAAAAGAGCTTGGGTATCTAACCTGCCCTCCAACAGCCATTGTTCTCATTTGGATGACCCCATCTGTGCCCTAGAGTCATCACCTTCCCCTAATATCAAGGTCAGAGCTGTATTTTTCTATTTTCTTCTTCTTTTATTTTAATTTTTTTTTTAAAAAGATATTTTTTAATTATTATTTTTTTAAAACTTTCCCACTAGCAAGATTATGATCGGCCTGCCCTATTGCTTCACTCCAACTCATCCTCATAGCCAAGGGCAGGGTCTCTCCTCCTAAGGACCTCTGCCACTGGTTGCCACCTTGAAGCACTGGTGGGCAAAGCCTGTTTCAACACACTCTGTGTGGAGTTGCTCTGTGACTGCTTGTCCTGGGGCTGAGCTCACACTTGGTTTTTTGGAGGGAGAGGGCAGCACACTGTCTGAGCCAGGAGGCTCATGCATGCAGAGGGTCTCTCCTGCCCAGCAGGTCAAACGTGCTCCTCTCCAAGCTACGTTCACCACTCCTCTCTCCCCCTTATTTTTCTATGTTGTTTTTCCTTCCTATGCCTGTTTGAGTTGCAAAAACCTGCTAGAAATCAAACTCTGTGCACTGCTGATTTAAATGCAGGCACATTCTGATTAACTTCTAGCTCTGCTTACGCTTCCCTCTCAGTTCCTCTCGAATTAGCCTCTAATTATCTCAGTTGTAATCACCCAGTGTGATAAAGTTAAAGTAATAATGATTCTTTTTGATAGTACAATGTTTTCTCTCGAAGTTTGATAGTACAATGTTTTCATTCTCAATGAATGTTGTAGTTAATAAAGACAGAATGCCAAGCTGCTTATGGAAAACAGATTTTTACAGATCCTAAACAAATGCCCTGCATAGTTCATGTACAGATAATAAAAGAACAAAGTAACAATTCTAAGAAAAATTTATATCTTGATAAAAAAAACCCTATCTGTATATTTATGTTCCAAAACACTGCTTTTAAAGTTCCAGAACCTAATGTCATTGCTTGAGGCCAGAGCTGGGGACTCAAGATGCCTGCTCAGGTTTCTGCACCTCCCTGGCCCTTGGAGCTGGACTGCAGCTCAGGCCGTGAAACTCTTCTGTCATGCACTGCTGAGAGAATAGTTTGGCATCTCTCATGTCTCATCCCATATGATATCCAGACATGTTGCTTTTCTCTGGGACCCTCAGTCTAGGAGGTGTTTTTAAGCATGCCCATCAACCTGTGTGTTCACAGGAGCATTTTGCTTTCAGGAAGGAAACCAGTGTGTCTCAAAACTGAACTAAGCTGTAGGCACAGGGGAAAGGGTGTGCTGGGGCACAGCGTGGGGAGCATGACTTGCAGCACCCTTCTCCTGCAGCTGTGTCATGTCACATAAAGTAAATTCCATTGCAGGTGGATGGAGTTACAAATCTGTGTGACTCAATAGTGAATGTATAGGGCATTCAGCTGGGAAATATGGATACACGTGGGGAGAGTTCTGGGTTGCAGTCCATGCATGAAGAAGGGCTTTTGCACTTTGTGCTAAGCCAGCCGTTTGTTAGGACACTTAGGCAGAGCACGGACACTCGTCTCCAGGCTTCTTTCTGACCACAGTCACCATGGTGGGTGTTTGTGCCTCCTTTCTCTTTCTCAAAGAGCCTTTAACTCACTTTTTAAAAGTTTGCAAGCATAGTTTTTTTTTTTTTTTTCGTTGGGTTCTTTTACCTATTCAGATGTAAATTTGTATCAGGTGTGGGAGCCACGCCTGCTGCTTTCACCCTAGACTTACTCAGATAACACCGGCCTGGATTTTAGAAAAAAGGCTTGGGACATTGAGCAGTCAAATGGCAGCTAGCATGTGGACTGTCTCATTGGCTCAGCCAAGCTCTTTCTGCACCTGAGGCACTTCATCCCCTCTAGGCTTTCCATAGTCATATGCAAAGAATGGCTTGTGGGGGTGTGCATGTGCAGTTTATGTTAATAGTTGTCAGGTGTTGTGTGACCTAGAGTAGTGTGTCCTCTTCCTATAATCACATCAGAACTTTACTGGAAGTCTTTGGACAAATGTGTTATTAGAGTTAACTACTGTGATTAGCACATGAGGTTGCAAAGAAGCTTTGGGCTAGGCATGTGCTATGCATTTGTCATCCTGTCTTTGCCCTCTCTGAATGCATGGACCTGTGAAGCCTTGGGCAAAAGGGCTGCCACAGGTGGCATTTTCTTAGAAGCAGAAAATCCCTGATAAATCTTTAAAAGAGCAAGCAGGAATGGAAGCTGGGTTTGATAGTTACTGTCTTGGTGGTGTAAATACCACACAAAGCAAAATGAGGAAAAGAGGCCTTGACTTTGAGGTTTATACTGTGTAATTACTAATGTAATTAATATACATCACTCTTTTGGTAGTTTCCCCTTCACCAGCCTCTTGATTATTTAAACCAATGGGCACATTTGTATATTGTTTAGTATCCTCAGCTTTATGAATAACTATGGGACATCAGTGGTTAGAACAGATGTGCTAACAAGCACTTTCAAACCCAGAAGAATGGGCACTTCTGGTATCTTTTTTTCTAACAAAAAAAAATCTTTCCAGTTCAGCATCTAGGCAGAAAAATGGCCAACCTAATTAGAGAAAGATTTCTCAAGAGCAAGGAAAGCATTTCTCACTTTTCTTTTTACATACTCCAATATCAGACTTGTGAATTTTATGTAAAACATTCAGGAAAGAAACAGCTGTTACAACAAATGTGCTATTAGTTCTAAATTAACATAACTAATGAGGTCCCCAGTTCAGTGTGAAAAAAGCTAATAAAGTGCTGTGGTGTATTGTATTGTATTACTCAGTCTCTCTTCACTTGAGCAAACTTCTGTATGGTAAAGGTGAGAGCATTAATTGAGTGCAGGACCTGTTTAAAAATCCTGAGTGCAGCTCAGGGTTTTACTAGTGCCTTCACTGCTCATTCTTATCCTGTCTGTAACTTTCTGCAGCTTGAAATTCTCCATGAAATGAAGGATGGTCTCTGTTTCAGAGAGGCTGTTCTGGCCCAAAGTAAAGAGGCCCAACTCCTACTGCATCTCAAAGTCCTTACCTGGCTGTGTGGGCAACCAGGGAATGAGCCAAAAGACTCATAGGATCAGTCTTCTAGGTAAATAACATTGTAGGCAAGAGGACGATAGGAGGCTTGAGACTTTCTGCAGGTTATTCCTTGTGACAAATTTGGTACAAGCTCCACTGATCCCTGATGGAGGCATCCAGTGTACAGTCACAGAGGAGCCTGGCTGCTACATACATTATCTACTTAAGTGTGCACTGGCACATGTGGAGTGAATATGGGCTTCACATAGGAGTCCTACCAAATGTGGGACTAAACAAGAACTTGGCAGAGTCAGTAGGACCCTCACTGCTAACTGCAGTGGGTGGAGCTTGGTGTCAACCTAGGGAGCAGGAGCCCCTTCCACAGCACCTCCTCCATGCCTTGTACTCCCAGTGCTCTCCTTGTGCTGCCTCTGGCACTTGCTGGGTCACTCTGCGAGCTGATTTAGCTTACTAGACTGGCCCCAAAGTAGGAAAATGAAAAAAAAAAAAAAAAGAAATTAGAACTTTTGTGTTGGTTTCTTCTTTCTGGTGATTCACAGTGGTGGAAATAATGGGCAATGGAGGGAAGGAGCAGTGGGGAAGCCTGGGATGGGGGCAAGGCCTAGGCTGGGGCAGCAGCAGAAGAATTTGGTGGGGAGAAGAGCAGCAGCCCTGGCTTGGTCAGCAAGCTTCTAGACAGTCTGGGCTGCCTGTGAAACCACAACCAAATTCCTCATGTCAATGTCTTTATTTTGGTTATTGTTGAAGGAGTCTCTTTGTATCCAGTTTCCAATCAAAACATCATGTACTCCCTAAAATCTGAGCTTGAATCTGAACATGCTGCACTACAGGGACTGAAGTCTACCAGTCATGTAACATAGATGAATGCCTTTTAAAAACAAATCCTTAATCAGAGTTACACTCCATTTATTTTGTAAGTTTTCATTTTTCCATTTAAATAGCTATTTCATTGCTATGAGAAGCATTAAGAGTTTTCTCATATTTTTCTTCTTGTGGGTCTTTTAAAACTGAATGTACCTTCTTATTAATGTCCTGAGGGAGGACATTTTCACTTATCTGCCCTGTACTCATAGCTTGAGCCCAGGATTACCTGTGAAGGATTTTGGTGTCTTCATGCAGAAATTTATGCATTGTTGTTTTGACTATTTGAACACTTCCATTGTAGTGTTTCTTTCTTACTATGCTGTTGTAATTATATATTAAGTTAGCTGAAGGCAGAAACTCTTTTTCTTCTGTTATGTCTTTTGTCAGCCTACAGTTACTTTGATTTATAAAAACAATGTCAATGAAATTATAGTTTCAACTATGTTGTAACTCATTTTTTACACAGAAAGAAAGTCACAGAAAGAAAGTAAAACCAAGTTGCAAAATGTAAGCAGGTTCAACATGAGAAAAATGAAGAAAAGATACCTATCCTCAGGAAAAGATATACTATGTATGCTAACAGGTAATTTATTTCTTAACAGATGCTGTCTTTGGTCAAAAAGATTGAAGAGGTCACTTTTCTGCTCAGACTTTCTCCTATGAACATTTAACCAAGGTGAGAAAGTCACTGCTGCAAATTACCTCTGACACTCACACAGTATTTTTCTCTGTGGAATACTCTTTCTATTTGAGTGTTTTTTTTTAATGAATGAATCACCATCTCCAATAATAATGAACTCCCCAAATTACCAGATGAGCTTTTTGAAGTTTGATAAGAAATATGTTTTCATTCCAGCATGGGTTTCTTCCAGAGCAAAACAAGACTTGTGGGAAAAGCTGGGCTTTTCCAACACTTCACCTCCTGAAAATGTCTACGATAATTTGTTTTGAAATGGTTATTGGAACATATTCAAAGCACATTATCAAAATATTTTGTCTAAAAAACCCCAACCATAACTACTTTTGATAAAAGACATTCAAAGCATGACTCAACAAACACACAAACCTCAAACTTCAGAAAACAGCAAAAAAATTAATATTCCAGATTTCCCCCAATAAAGATTTTTTTAAAAAAATAATACTTGCCATCTCTCAGGTCAATAATCTACTCAATGAGACAAACAAAAGGTTATCTCTGGAAAGAGGTTCACCTCAGCTCTTTCTCTGGATTCACTTGTTTCTTGGTGCCATCTGGCTTTGAGGGCAGTTTTGCTCACATCTGCTCTTTCTGGATTTGTAGATCTCCCAGCAAGCTCTTCCATCCTGCTCTGTCTCTGTGTCTGCTCCTTCCAGGTACATGTGTCAGCTTCCTCATATTCATTCGTCTTTTGACAAGCCAAAGAGAAATCATCCAGAGTAATTTAATCTACTGCTAGGTGCCTTTGCACAAGAGTTTGTGAAGTTCCTATGATAAATCACTCTGGAAGGACAGCGTGCTTACCTTTTGCCTTTTTTACATTTTCCCCTCTACAAACACTAAGAAGAATTCAGTGGCAGTATAGACGAGTATTTCTTACAAGTTAAGAAAATATAACTTAGTATTCAGTCCCATCCTCCTGCTGGCTGCACAGCCTGTCCTGGGTTAGGCCAGAGGGGTCAAAATCTAGGAAGTGATCTGGGCTGCAGGAATGCAGGAAGAAATACAACTTCCTTCCTGCGAGAGAGAGAGCCAATAATCAGGTAGTTTTAAGAATTGATAGGTAGGTAAACCAATTAAAAAGTTGGTCCGCCTTCAAGGAAAAAACCATATATAAGCAGAGACTTTCTGACGCTCTTCCTCTTTGGACCTGCTGCTGCTGTGTAGAGAGGAGCAGCTCCTGCTTCTCTCACTGGTAAGGCCCCCCCCTACCTCCTTCCGAAGGAGGGATGGGGGGGGGAAGGGAGGTTTTACGCAGCCGTGCCGCTGCAGCCGGGCAGGCATGGGGGAGGAATGGCTGGAATCTTCAGCAGATGCTCAGTCGGTGTGCCAGCTACACGAGAGGGAGAGCCAGGCCCCTGCTCCGGGCCAGGCAAGGACCAGGCCGGACTCCATCCAGCTCGGGCCAGGCCCTGCCCTGTCACCCCGGGCCCAGATGGCCCTACCAGGCCGAGCCAGCTCCGCAGAGCCGGGCAGAGACTCTGAGAGCGTCTGGCATCCAGCTCGGACCTGTTCAAGCAGCCCGGCAAAGAGCACGTGATCCTCACACTGCCGGAGAGAGAGAGACAGAGATTAACTCTCTCCATGCCTGGAGGCAGAGAGAGGAACGAGTGAAGACATTACATAGTGCAGCGCAGAGACTTTACAGTCAGTGAAAAGCAGAACTGATCTAGAGGGAGGTGCATGGGAAGTTGCTTCAAGAGTGAAGCTGAAAACTCTTTTGGAGAACCATGGTTGGGGACTGAGTAATAAATTCTCTGTAATATATGAAGATATAGTCCAAAGGGGGATGTGAGGTTCTTATTGCAGCCAATGAACTGAAATACCTAAGTACAGACAAGTAAGTGTTGAAAAAGTACATGATGAGAAACAGAACCAAGAGAGAGGAGAGGCTTGTGAGAGCCCTGGTCCCGGGGAGAATGCTAGAGAACCTGAGTTGTCAGGAGAACCTCTGCTGCTAAGCACAGAAGAAGGGATTTTCTTTGTTGCTGCAATTGAACTGGGCATCCTAAAACAGGTACCCTGTGGACTGTTCATAACCCACCATAGTGGCTGTGGGAAGGCTACTGGTGTGGAGAGATCCACCATTAAGCTGGACTTTGCTCCGGGCGGCGGTTAATGGTGAGGCAGAAGACCCATAAAAACTGTATTTTTCTTACAGAAGATCCATGGTGTAAGCAAAAGAAACTTCTCTCCCTAAATGAACTGGAACAAGAGCTGTTTCTGAGGTGGTAAACTGACTAGAGGTCAAAGTGTTGTCTTTTGTATGTTGTCAGGGAGAATGAAATGGAGAGGTGGGGAAGGAGGGGTGGTCTGGGGAGTTTGTTCTGGTTTTTTTCTTGAGTTTTTTTTCTTTTTTCCCTTTGTCTTAGATATATTAATAAAACTTCTTTGTACTTTATAAAGTTTGAGCCTGCTTTGCCTACTCCTAATCCTTATCTCACAACAAGCAATCAAGTAAATTTAGGTAAGTGTGCTGGCATTTAGCCACAAACCTGAATAAGCGAACTAAAACCACGACACAGCCACATGCAGGTAAACATTGCAGCATCCTTTCAGATAGAGACATGAGTGTCTGTGCGGTGTTATGTAACAGAGAAGGTTAATGCTTGCTGGAAAGATGTGAAGAAAGTAAGCAGGAATTTGTATGTCAGGATAGGACAATGAGGTTTTTTGTTAAGAAAATCTGAAGGTATGCTTAAGCCCTTCCAAGGTATCACACAGGTCACTATTACATCATTGAGGATTTACATTTTCTGCTCTGTATTGTTTTCTATTCATGGTTTAGAGAAGCAAGTAAAAGCTAGATAAATGCTGGATGTGCTCAAAAAGTGTACATTCAGCTTCTAATAGCTTAAGAAGTACTTTCTTCTCTCTCGTTTGTCATCATTATTATGTGTCTGTTAACAAGAAACTGTTCAGCAGAATCACAGAATGTTTTGCTATCAGATTTGTAAGAAGGAATAGGGTAGGACAGCAAGGAATAATTTTTAGAAGTGAGGAATAAATAGAGTCTTCCAAATTTAATTTCTGGCTGTCATCATTCTAATTAGCAATGGATCTATTGTCTCAGTTTAGAGAGTGAGAATAGTGCTGTTTTCTGTCTGTCACAGTGATTAATGACTTTTATGTTAATAACCCAATAACACATACAGAGTCATGTACTAAGTCTGTAGAGTATGCTGTCCCAGAGCAATCACATGGCATATACTCAGTTACATCAGTGGTGATGTCCTCTATTTGCATTGCTGAAAAAGCAGACAGGGTGTCTGCTGAACCAGAATATTCAAGCAACTAGATAGAAACAGTAACCCTGTGAATATACACTGAATTTAATATTAGTTGTTTACCTTATACTCCCTACTCATTCCTCATCACAGGAACCAGCTTCTCTGCACATTCCACAGGGCAGCAGAAACGGAGGGGCAATAAAACCATAGCTAAATGCATCATATTCATGGTGTAATATCTCTGATCCTTTCCTGGAACTGCTAAGAGAAATGGGGTATATCCCACTGAATTCAAAATGTGGTTGTGCTCATATTACATGAACAATGGTTATGAAAGGCAGATATTAAAGCAAATCACTAAATTCATATTAATTTTAGTGGGATTTTGACCAGCCCTAAGTGGAAGCTTGTGGCTTTGAAAAATTGATATCTACATTTTTTATTTCACTTTTAAACACTTCCAAGACTCCCAGCGTTCATTTCTTGTATTGCAGCAACCTTTCTCAGATGTATTTTCTTATGCTATGCATACTAGAAGGTGGCTGGAGTTTCAGAAGCAGATGAAAGAGAGCATTACCACTTTCTTCCTAGACAAGTTATTTCTTCAGCTGATCTTTTCTTGAAGAAACATTCAGATCTGAATTGTTTGTGTCTGTGAAGGAGAGCATTCATAATTAACATGGCAGCTGACACTAAAATACTATGCAATATCTTAATTTTTGCTTATTCATTAAATAATTAATAGAGACTTAAATATGTAATTGAAAGCTTACAAGATACAATAGTTAATTCTCTGACAGACAATACAATTCACACCAACAACTTTCACCTGACCAGACTTGCACAGCCTAGGTTTCATTCTGAGAAATGTAGCACTCTGAAACAACTGGCAAGTGATGCCAAATATTATTCCTAGTAAGAAGTATTGAAGAATTATCATTTAGAAGGCATCACCAACACAATCTTCTCTTTTGGCTTGACTTACAAGTTACAGTAATTTAGGGTTCTTGTGAGACTATGACACCCTCACACTGAATATAATATAATTTCATGCTGTGTTAATGAAAGTCAGTGTTAACGGATTTGTGTGGTTAGAGTTTTGGAATTAATGGTATTTAAGATTTGTTTTCCACACACAAATAGCTGGAACACTACGCTCTTTAAACATTTCTATGTATAGCTGGCATGCATAGCCTCTGTTTCAGAAATTAGGGAGGAATTGGGTAATCAGGGTCCCACAATCTCTATAGGAAAGTCAAATATAGATTTTAATTCAGCTGAGTCCTTAGTTCATTAACTCTGCAGAGCACTGTTTCTCGTTGGTTTAAGGGATATATGTGAACTGTATGTTTTTCCTCACTCAAGGATAGTTGTTGAACTTTCTGTGCATGGCTGAAGCCTATGTACATAAAAGAGTGCAGGTTTGCACTGATAGCTAACATCTGTACTGGTTTTGTTTCCGTGTAAAGGGTGCATGCACAGAGTTCTGTGTTACTGCTGTGTGTTAATACACGTGTGCCAGCAGCTCTTCCTCAGAGAAGATGCAGTTTGACTTTTGCACAATATTTCTTAGGCTTTGGTTTCACAAAACTGTGCCTCGGTGACAGGAATGAGATTTTGATCTGCTTCTGGCAATGGACCTACTGGAGCCTGGAGATCATAGTGCTGCTGAGCAGCACTCTTTTAGGAGAGTTGTGTTTTGTTACATTTTCCCCTCTGTGAACCATAGGCATGCTAATTGTAAGGTATGTATCTCTGGTTAAAAGAGAAGATAAGCCCTGCTGGTTGTCCTTTTTATTTCCTTCTTTGGAAGTGGGAGTGCTGTGGGGAGCTGTGGATGATTTTGCTGATACATGCTCCAATGCATAGTATGTGCTTGGAAAGGTTCATTAGAGCTGAAATAAGCTCCTCAAATTGACTGATGTGAGCTTGAAGATCCTGAAGTCCTATCTGCTGCTGAGTTTCCAGATTGGATACACATGGTTTTTTTTAAGACCAGTAGCATTTGACCTGTATTTACAGATTATTTTGAAAAAACCCACACTTTAAACTTTAAAACTGCAAGCTATTTGCTTCTTACTTTTACTTTGTTCTTTGGTGAATTCAGTCACTACTATTTAGTCTCACTGTCACTTTCACAAATCTGTGGCAAAATGTGTTTTTTTGTATTGCCTATAAATAAATTGAGAGAACTGATGTGGTTTACTTTTGCCGATTATTTCACCTGCTTAATTAAATAACTAATCATGACTGAAAATTCAGCAGAGACACCGAGAAATTCTTGTTCTCTCTGAAATAATTGAGAAAATTCATTACTTGCCATCTCACAAAAATTAGTCTTTTTTGAATATTACAGGAATGCTGTAGGTTCAGAAACCTATTTCATGTGTACTACAGCAGCAATTAGTTTCAGGAGGAAATACATAGTTCAGGAAACCTTTCATGTTTGATGTCTAAAAAAGGAAGCAGCCACTGTGAATTGTGGGTAGTGCTGACTAAGTCCAAAATACAAAATTTTCAAATGTAAAGGTTTAAGGGATAAACTGTTGTTTTGTGAATTTAGTAAATGAGTATATTAATTTAGTAAGTTGAATTGTTGTGCCAAAGTTACTTGAAAAGTCTTGGCCTCAGACCAGTAAGGCAAAATGGAAAGCAGGAGAATCTCGAGAACTCTGCAGAGACTTGGTTGGGTTTTCCCTGTGAGCCAGAGGATGATCTCTCAGTTTAAGGACAAGGCAGGTTTAATTTCTGTTGCTGCTCCTTTGTTGCAACACAAGCTCATTCCTGGACATTAACATTCTTTCCTCACTCTGCTCAGTCCTGTAGCTAATAACTATTTACAGAATTAACCCAACAGGCTGAGTTTTCTGCTTTACTGATGGTGGTCTTAAAATGGAAGATGTATTAACAAGCTGATGATATCATTGCTTTTGTGCTGGTGAGTGTAGCTAGCCTTGTACTGTAATATCTTGGTGGGGAACACTTTAAAAATTATTTTTGCTGATCTCTGGGTGCCATTATGAACTTACTTAACTTCTATTCCCATTTCCAGACCATTTAATTTTAAGTCTCTCCTGTGGCATTTGTTAATCAGGATATATATGGAATCAGAAGCAAATGAAAATTAGAATAATGAGAATGGAGTACAAAAAAGTCTGTGATTTTTCTGTTCATACACTGTCATTTTTATTACAGTAATGAAATGCTTAATAACATTCTCTTCAGCTGGTGTAATATATCTTGAGATGGTAGAATTAGTGCATATTTTGGAAAACCCCAAAGACAATAAAAGGATACACAGTTTTACGACTAGGTAGCAAACTGGCAATATCATCTGCATGCTAAGTGCAGCTAAAATAACCTAACTAATGAGATAATATGAGATAACATATGGGAGTAAATAAAAAGGTGTTGGATGGGTGAAGAAATGCCATAAGTTAAGTCCATATATAGTTCAAAAAACATTGCAGTTCTGACTCAGGCTCATGAAATTGTGGAAAGTGAGAGTTAAGGCTGCCTCTCTGTACTTAATATGCCTTGGTGCCTTTCCAACAAATATTTTATTATGTGAGCTGTCCCAGTGATTTTGGAATGTGAGCAGCATTGTGGACGTCTCTGAGGGTTTGACAATGAATTTTTCCCATAGATCTACAAGCAAGGACAAAAGTCCATAGAGTGGAGAGAGAGAAAGTTCTCCAGTTCCATTTTGGGTCTGTTGTAGGCAAATAACCTTTCTGTGCAGCCTGCCCCCCTCGTATTAAGGCATGACTGAAATGCTCCATTTACAAATTTGGACTGTGGTTAGAGTTTGGACAGAAGGTCTTAATTTTATGTCCCCAGGAAATGTTTTAGTCACAGAGAAAGTTACTTCCATCCCTTCAGCATAGGCAGTCAGGCAAACCTGCAGTCTTTACAGTCTTTCTTTCTGATTCAGATCAAAAGCTTTCCCCTAAAATTGTTGAAATGGAAAGGTGAACTCAGTGTAGGCTGGTACCCCATTACTGAGCTATTCTGCCATGATGCCATGAAAAACATGGTTTCCTTCTCCTATGAGACAAAAGCAACAATCAAAGCTTTAAGAGCTGGCATAAAATAAAATGGCTGGTCAGTGCTTTCGGATGGATGGTGGTGCTAACAGAGGATTAGGCTTTCAATCCCAGCTCTTACGTGCTCATCCTTACGTCAGTATCTGAGCTTCTTGCACACCCTAATAAACTGCTTTTATAACTCTCTACTTTAGAAATGGGAATGTGAAAGTGGGAAAATGTGTTGCAGAACTAGAAGTTGATTCCTCTTCAGGGCAATGCACCCAGAGTCTCTCTTCTCCCAGCTCCAATTTTCCTGCATGCAACCAATGGGCTACTGATTCATACAGCATCTCCATTAGGTTGCCATTTTGGTCCTGCATGCTTAGGATGGCCCATTTTCTTATTAACATCAACAAAAATAAAAATAACCCCCCCATTTCTTTAGCTGGATGGAGAGTAAGTGGTACATACCAGTTTTCCTGGCATCACTGGCTGTTCTGTAGGGATCAGAGTTGGTATCTCTTCAGTTTAGCTGTTAACTGTACTCTGAAAACAAATTCTTTTGTTTTCAGTTTTCTTTTTCTTCTTAGGTTGAAACAAAATACCTTTATACTTACCACCAATATCTCCCAAGACTTAGGGAAAATTAGCAAGGTTATAAAATCTACAGTGTGTGGTTTGCTGTTGCAGCTGCACTTTAAAGGAAAAGTAATATACTCACTTGTCCTCCTTAGAAAAGCATCTATAAATTAACGCTCTTTGAAAAGTTCCTGGTGCCTAGCATAATTTCTATATGTTACAGTCTTATGGATATGGGCATTCCATTTTTATCACTTCAATCAATTTAAAGAGTCTTGCTGAGATCTGAGTGGTCTCTGCTCCAACCTTTTTCCTTGTTATGTTTTCTGACCTTGTCTCTTTCCTCTAAAGGTCTGAGAGATGGCGTGCCTGAGAGGTGCAGAGTCCCCCCAGTGGCTCAGTGCCTTTGCAAGGGTGGGCAAGGACAGCTGTCCCTATGGCAAGGGTGACTGTGACCTGGCTGGATGTCCTGCATCCTGAATGGCTCCCCCATGGCTGGTCAGGCTGAAGACCATCATGCCTCCAGTAAGGATGAGATTGACTCATTCTGGATGCTTTTGGAGGGTTTGTGCCTTCACTGGAGAGCCTGCATCTCTGTTTCCAACCATCTCACTGGAATGAGTAATTCCTGTGCTGGAATAATTGTTTATCCAACCCTCTTCAGCTCAGTTAAGGGGTTAAGGGCATACTTCAAATGCAGCACGTCACTGCTTTCTTGCAGGACTAAGAAAGAAGAAGAGAAACTTAAGGCAAGTGAGAAGGATTTGTGTTAACTCTGTTGCTAAGGAGTTTTTCTTAAATTCTCACCTTCCATAATATCTGAGTAAAAATAATATTGAATCTGTTAAATCTTCAACTTTCTTACGTTTTCTTCACCAACACTGGGATGAAGCATCTCGCAGTCACCGGAAATGCACGAGTGAGGCAGAGATATTAGAGTTGTTCTTGTCCTCCCATGCCCCATTCCCTGTGTTTCTTAATCGGCATGTGCAAATTAAACTGAAATTAAACTCTTAATTTATCACCGTGTTGTGGTGACAGCAGGCAGGATCAGAACACTTTAAAAACACATAGCACCACATTAACATCAGAAACAGATTCTTCCCCAGAGAGGAGAGAAGATTTTAAGGAATGCAGAAAGATGCCACAGGGCTGTAATCCCTCTCGATGCACAGAACACAACTGATTGTTGTTGAAACACTTGGAGAGGGAGGTGGGTCCAATAATCTGCAGAACATATGTAGGATAAGGCTTTTCCACTGGAGATGAGAACTTGAAATAAAAAACATTAGAACCCTCCCCCGCCCCCCCCCCCAAAAAAAAAAAACAACAAACCACCAAAACATGGCAAAAGAAAGAAGAGAGGAAAGATATTGTGTGTTAATAACACAATGTGACTGCCCAGAGAAGTGAACTGCTCCAAGGAACATCCTTCTGGATGCAGATCGTCTTTGCTACAGAGGGCTGCAGACTCTACCCTCATCCCCATGCTCCCTTTGCTTGCCATGGTGTGTTTTTGCAGGGGTTTGAGCAGCCTCCTTGTCCCTTCGAGGAATACTAGTAGGTATCCCAGGATCAGTGAGGGCCATTTGTGAAGACAGCCTGTGGTCCAGTTTAGTAAAGCTCTTAAACACGTGCTTAAGGGATTTGCTGGTTTGGATGCTGCACTCTCCACTGGCTCCTTCCACATCTTCTGGCTCGCTGACTGTTTGGCTCTGCAAGTGCTTTAGGATGCTCCTGCTGTCGAAATCTGGGCCCCCTCTTCTCTGCAGCATTGGAAGTGGGGCAGGCATGCTAGCCTTGCCTCGCCAGGTATGTCTTTTCTCTGTTAATTCATAGTGGGAGATGAGCTTGCTGGCTCCACGCTCATCACTGCAGGTAGGAGCAAGCTGCGGCATGTGGGGCCACAGGGATCGTCCTGTCCTGCTGACAGTCCCATTGAGTGTGGTTCCCAGCCTTCTGCCTGCCGTGTGCCTGACAGTGGCACTGGTCTCCAGGAGGTGACCACCCATCTCATGGACTCCACTCCAGAGCTGTCACTCCCTGCTCAGAACAACCTCATGTTGCAGAGGGTCCCCTGCAGGGCTGCACCCTCTCTTGGTGGCAGTGAGGAAAGGCATGGGAAAAGGCTTCCCTTAAGTGGCTGTGGTTGTACTTTGGAGACATTTCTGCCTTAAACTTATTGCATTGGGGGGTTGTCTTTCCCATGAGAGGGGCAGGAATGAGATTTCAAAGCTGTTGCAAATATGACAGTTTTAAGCTTGCTGTCTGGATGAAGGTCTTAGACATCACTTTTAAATGCTGAAATTCCCAATCTTTGAGAGTACCTAAGTGATTTAAAACCCCAGGACTGAGGGCATTGGTAGGAGTAATTTTCAGAGCTCCTAAGTCACTGTTCTTTTAAATTAAGTTTTACTGCCTTAGGATCTTTTCAATATGTTACCCTTGTTTCTATATTAAACTTCAGATTACAAAATCTTCTTAAAAGTTTGTATTCCCACAGAGGCTGGCTAAAATGAATTTAGTTTTTGCCCCTGCTTTGCTTCATACAAGAGACCCCAGCTGGGAGAAGCTGGAGATCCCCATTTGTTATGTTTTGTCCGGTCCAGAGGTGCCCCAGCATGCAGCAGTGATGCTCCCCAGGGAAATGCAAACTTGCCAGGCTTTGCTTACCTCAGCCCAGCACGTGGTTCACCTCACTGAGAGATGCGCACGTCTGACACGCTTTGAAGATTGGCCAGGAGAGGTGGATTGCCTGGCAGAAGCAGGACATACATCCCTCCTGCACTGCTTGTGGTTTGTGTGCCAGGCCAGGGCCCCCTTAGGCTCCTTTGCTGAGACAGGTGCTGGGGTTCTTCATACAGCCACTGCTCCTTCCTTCATGGGACAGGGCAGGAGCAGAGCCTGTGGCCATGCCAAAGCCTCTCTGGAGACACCTGTACCAACAAGCCAAGGTGCAGGTTTATTTTCTCCTCAGGGATCAGGATCCACACAGGCTTATGTGCCTGTGGCTGGACTGTTGATTCACTGTGCCACAGTGCATCCAGACTTCCCCTGGCAGAACCTGAATGTGGGTGTTTGGAGAACCTATGCCCACAAGCTAGCACTCTGGCCCAATATCCCTTTAAAACTGGTGTTTCAGGTCCCATGAAGAAGTTGATTAAAAAAGTCCAAATTAGTGGGATTGTGTTGTTTGGAGGTTTTTTAATAGGGTTGAGGAACTCCGTAAGGGGCAGACTCAGTATTCTGGTAAATCAATCCTCAGATTTGAATTTTCCATCAAATATTGCTGGGTCAGAGCAGACAATACAGGGTTAAGTGCTGCAGCTGGGCACTGTTGCCCTGCACAGTGCTGCATTGGGAAAGGAGGGGAGCAGAGAGAAAGCTATGCCTGAAACGATTCTGTAAACCAACATTTCTGCTAATTCACCTGCAAGAAGCAAACCACTTCAAGGGCTTCATTGAAGAAAGAAATATTTTTCCCTTAAGAAGCTTTAAAAGAAAGGGCCCTCTTGACAGAAGAGAAATCCTGGTGATTCAGCTGAGCAGAGTGCAGTGTACTCAGCAAAAAAAAGAAAGAAACGAAAGTGTTAGCAGAGCCTTGATTATTGGTGACAGAGGAGCATTAGCCAAGTTATAATGGATTGTCAAACTAGGCTCATGTTTGCTTAGCCTCCCAAGTTCTTTGCACTGAGTCAACATCTAGCCATCTGGGATAGGAGGTGAGGGGAGTAGGGTTTTGTTAAAAAAAAAAAGTGAAAATCAGTTGAATTTATGTTTCTATTCTAACGGAAGAAGTGTTTAAAAGGAAAACATACCTTTCAGAATGAAGCATTTGTTTTTGTTCTCTACAAGTGCTTGTTTCATGTTCCTTAAAGGGCTTGTAGTTAGTAAATCATGGAGGTTTCTCTTGGTAACATAAAAATAGGTGTGATTGGAAAATTTGTAGCAAGAAAATAAAACTGCCTTTTACCCACTTGGACTTCACTTGACTTGGTGAGATATTTGTAAACCTGGTTTGACTTAAAAGTACATTTCTTCAAGAAAAAAAGCACCATTTAGACAGAAATTTTCCAGGAAGACACACAGAAGTTGCAGCAACAACACCATGAATCACGTGTCCACTCAAGGACACAGCCATTCCCAAGGGGTGGTGCTCACTGATGAGGGAAACTCAAAACACTCGAGTATGAAAGAAAGAACAGATTGGAAAACAAAGACAGATTTTCTGCAGCACGTATTTAATTTTCCAGCCTTGTCCTTCTGTACACTAATTCAGTCACTTCTTACGGTTAGGACCCCTTGGCTTTGATGGGCACAGCCATGGTGACTTCTTGTCATTGTATTTGTGTGTGAATATAATTGTGCCCAGCTTTATACCACACTGCAACCTGTGCTGGTGAAAAACCCAGGGGAGAAAATGCACAGACAGCAGCCAGCTTGAGATGGCTTTGGGTCAGGACCTTGTGCTAATGAAGAAAAGGAACGATACTTATGAATGCAAAGCTTTGTCTTTGTCCTGCTGCTCCCTAAGGGAGCTGGGAACAGTGCTGTTATTTTCACATACTGACAGGAGTGCACAGGCAAGAGGAGGCAGGCACAGACACTGGGATGAAGATTTGACTTTAGCCCTCCAGTCTCAGCTGAGGCTTTTTGAGGGCCAGCGGTTACCATGGGTGACTCTGCAGCACAGCTGGTAGAAATATTCACTGAAGGTGCATCTGCTGATATCTTCAGAGAATTCTGTGCCTGTTGGTTAACCACCAAGGGGGGATTTCCTTGGGAGTCACTATGCTACTGCATCTGTCAAATTTTGAACAGAAAATCCTGTTGGTGACAGAGACTCAACATTTTGTTTTGGTGTTGTGTATGTGGGCAGATTTAGTATCTTGCAAAATTCAGTACATCATAATCAGTTTCTGTGTCACTAAAGAGATTTGGCAAACTTTTGGTGTACTTTGTAAAGCGTTTTTTCTGTTTTAAGTCAAACCAGAGTGAGAGCCTTGACTTTGAGTGTTCTGATTTATATCATCTGTTTTTAGAAGATATGTTTTGTTTTGTTGCACATAGGAAAAAAAAGACCCTGTTAGAATATTGCACTCATAAAACAACAAGAAAAAAGAAGAAACAATGATAAAACAGGAATATTTGAAGACACGGTATGTCAGTCATTCAATTTGCATTCAAATTAAACTATTTTTAAAGTAATATATTCTTTTAAGTTCTGATACACTAATAAGAAAAGTTTATGCAGCAAGGGTTAATTTTCTTTTGTGCACAAGGATCTAATTCATTTAAATCCCTGTTGAGTTTTTAGCACACAAACAAAGTGTTATGTGGCGATGCTGGAGCACTTGGCATTGGGTGAATTTTTCCCATTGGAATGTTGACTTCCTAGACGTGCAAAGCCTGTCCACCTCGCTGTGGCTGTGCCTCTGCAGCAGAAGGCAGCGCTCGGAGCAGCTCTGATGTGGATGGAGCTGCCCAGGTCTGTGTGCAGGGAACCTCCTGCCACTGGGGAGGACAGTGCATTTTTTGCTGGCTAGATGTCCTGACCCAAGGCATTCTGTATTTTCTGAGCCCTAATAAGGAGTTTACCAGTCTTTCAGACCTCGGAAGACAAAGAAAATGCATGTGAAATTTAAGCAAAACTGAGCATCTTCACACGCTGCAGGTAGGGTCTTTGGTGCATGCAAATTGCTTTTGGTATCTGCAGGAACTTTATGCTGTGAAGTATTTTTGAGTGATGACACTCAAGACCAGAATTGCAGTTCTAATGTATGGATCCCAGAGATTCAAGGGTAATACCAAGCCTAGGCCTGTTTTGTAACACACATTTGTGGTAACTGAAAATGAAAAGTTGGTGTTTGTATGTTGGTGTTTGTATGAGTCCTACCTCTATATATGACATAATAATAGAAACTTAAACAATTCTGTAATTACAAGGGTCTATGTGGGCTTCTTGTGAAAATACACATTATTATAAACTTATCCCATTGAGTGAGGAGAGAGGAGACACTAATACTTCATATACCTGTGCTGACCTGGTTTTCATTTACCAGGCCTTCTTTGTACTCTTTTGGCAAGGTGTAGGTCTTTGTATGATTGAAAATATAAATTGCACTTCAGAAAAGCCTTCTTTTTTACAATGACAATTAGCATAAAAGAGACTTGGTGTAGAGGGACAGACTTACTGTTTGCCTTTCCTTGGCCTTTTCTCATCAACCCAAACCAGCTTGTTCTGAAACTTTATCAGCATATGGACTGGAGTTGTAATTTGGTTTGGACTGTTCTTCTTTAGGAAGGAAGTGTTAATGTTTCCAAAAGACAGTGACTTTCTGAGGGTGTTGAGGCAACATAGTGCTTGTCTTCTATGATGTTCTTTACAGATATGCAACCAGGTATTGACGGTGTTTGTGCTTAGCAAATATCTCTTGGTTGGGAGATTTTGCCTACATGGTTGTGCTACAGGCATAAAACGTCTTTAAAGATGTTGTGTTAAAAAAAGGTCAAAATGCACCCCAATTTGTGAAATCAGTACAAATCTTTCTTCTGGTTAAATTTTCAGTTCTGAAAGTTAAATAGTTAAGACAAGGTGGTGTTAGGTCATAGGTTGGACTCGATAATCTCAAAGGTCTTTTCCAACCTAGTTGATTCTGTGATTCTGTTAAGATTAAGAGAGTTTTTAGTGAGAGTTTTAGGGTGAGTCCTATGTTCATTGCATATTCATTTGAATACTCAATAAACTGAATTTAGCCTGAAAACCTATCCAGAAGTGTGATGGGGATTTAATTCTCAGTGATAACATTGCATGCAGGAAGACAAAAGTAAATGAAGTGAGTAAAAATTGCATCTGTTTTTGACCAGACAGTTCTGTGTTTACTGCAGACACTCATACTTGCATTTTCATATGTTTTGTTTTCAGTGTTAACTTGAAAGAATATGAATCATGCAGAGGGCAAAGACTGAAGTAATTTTCCTGACACTGAATATTTTACTGTAGGATTCACAGACCACTTACCCTCAGCAGTCTGAAAATCTTCTCACTGCCTTTAGGCTGTTGTGTTGTGAAAGGTTGCAGTATAACATGTGAGTCCTAGTTCCTGATGTCTCCATGGAGTAATCCAAAAAATCCTTGACAACTTGGAATGCTTCCTTTTAATTGTCACAGCACACTGGAGTCACTGTCTCCTTGATAAACCTCTATTCCTTCCCCCCTACTGATAAATTACCGGTGTTTGACATAAAAGTACACCTTAACTTTTTGATTTCAGTATTAGGCTATGGAAAAAAAGGAGTGATGCTTTGGATGTGGAGGGGAAAAAAAGGTATAGAAAATGCTTTGACTTTTGTCATTATGAATGTTACATGACAATATTCACCAGTTTCAAGATTTTGTTGTACAGTGGAAATGAAGTCCCTGCTAAGTGGGCAAAGGTTCCCGAGTAATATAGATCAAAACCTGTTAGAAAAATAAATGGCAGCAACCAGCCTGACATTGAATTACACCATTGATAATGAAGAGGGTGCATCTACTAAAAGCTAACTGCACAGTGATGTGCTATTTAGCCACTAAAAGCTTCTCTGAGCATGGCTTGTCATAGAATTATTCTTATTTTCATTTCAAGCCGCATTCTCTTCTGAAACAGATTTATATGTAGGTGAACATTTTTGGCTAGGGGTACTTACACCCAGATCCATCAGTCCTTCAGTGGTCAGCATATCTACATCTGACTTTTAAGCTCCTAGCATTGGAAACAGAAAAAAAAATCCAGGTTAGGGACCTAAGTTCCATATTCAGTGAATAAGCAGAAAACAGTGTATGAGAATGGGATAGGTTATTGCAAAATGAAGTCCATGAATGTCAACAATGAGAATTGCTAAGGTCTACAAAGAAATAACATAAATACAAACCATGTAGTAGATGGAAAACAGTGATGCTCTATAGACATATCCAGAAGGCTTGGATTTTGGAACAAACTTTTGGGAAGTAGCTGAATTACTGTCTCTGAGGTCTTTCAAGAAGAGATTAGACAGAATCTAGGAGGGACAGTCTGGGCACATTGGAGCTTGATTCAAAAAAAGGCAGCACATATTTCATGGGATGAAATCACAGAAATGTCATGTTGGAAAAGATTTCAAAAGATTAACTTATTTGGTCCTGCTGTGGACATACTGACAACATGCTTGCTGTAAGGACTGGCTCTAGCTACTTTGTGAACATGCTGATATCAGAAATCCATGAGCAATTCAAAATAATTGTGGTGTTTTTGAAACCAAATGTTGATTTTGTTTTCTTCTGAGCTAAAAGACTAATACACCATGAATTAGTGGTAGACCCCTTGCTGTACTGTGCCTTGTGAATTTTGGTGCCTCTAAACTGGGGAGGACAACATTGTCTTGGTGAACTATTATGTAAACAATAAATATTAACATACATAAAAACATTTACCAAACTTACATCTACAAAGGTATAATTGCTGGTTAGAATGTCCTCAGCTAGTTGTTGTGGAAAAAATGTCCTGTTGCATCCCTTTTAAAATTAGTGTATTTCTTTTTCGGCTGCATGCTTCGGATGAGTTCCACATGTACTCCAGATTTAACAAATTCATCATTGGTGTCTTATTATCACTTGAAATTGCTTCACAGTTAGGTCAGATCCAGGATTCTCATTTGTTTTCCATTGCATGGATCATATTTTAATACAGAGTGTCTTGTGTATCTCTCCTCTTCTCATTCTGCAGTTGTGAAACACCCTCGTGGTATGGATAGTTATTACATCCATGGAAAAGTGAAGTTAGGAAAGTATTTAATGCAACTTTAGCTTCATAACAGTTTAACAGCTGGCACTGAGGAGAGCCAGAACTGTGTGATTGGCCAGTTCTCCACTGCAGGCCATTTGTGAGAACATCTGACAATACAGTTTTATAGTATTTCACTTCTAACTTGTCTGTTTGAGTACACTATTTGTTGTTTCTAAGGATTCTGTCCCTTTCCATCTCTCGTCCTCTCTGCTGACAAGACCAAAGCTAGAAAGCAGTGTGAAAGGCTACACCCTACAAGTCATGACACTGCGCGTGAGTCTGGGGCCAAGGGGAGAGAGACCACAGGCCAGTACAGGCTTTTCTTCCAGAAAACTGGTCAAGTATTCCTCACTATCCCCACTTTTTGAAAAAGGATTTAATTTTCAGCCAAACACCTGCCTCTAAGGAAACTGGTTGTTTTTTCTGGAAATTAGCAGTACAGAGCTGGGGCTGTGCCTCTGCCTGTACTGTGGTCCTGCTTGCACCCCAAGAGAGTTGTCGGTAAGGGAAGATGGGGTGCATCACAGAAGGAGGAGTCTTCAGGGCATTCTTCCTCTCGGAGACTTCAGACTGGTCACAGCTGTGTTATACAGCTCCAGGGGGTTTTCAGAGGTATGTAGGGACATCCCTCTTCCTTTCCATTTGTTCTAGTGGGTTTTTCAATTTTCTGAAGATGACTGACAACATGGGAGACTCCCTCCAAGCCCACTTAGAGCCATTTTTGGTCTCTGCTCAGTAAAATATGCTATCCAGGATGAATACATTATAATAAGCCAATTTAACTCGTGGAGTTTGTATGTTCATTTAATGTTTCTCTCCCTTTTTCCTAATGGAGAGGTGCTACCTGCTCATTGCTAATTAGAAAGGCTCTTTGAGGATAGCTTAAGGATAGCTTAAGGGACCAAGGTTATTTTGTTTGGTCATTAGGATTGTACAGAACACGATATAAATGTGTACATCACCAATCCAAAAAGAGTGCTCTGTTGCAATTATTACAACAGGAATTGAGTGAGCTCTGCCAGATACATTGCCGCATTTGTACTTGTACACACTTCTTTACAATATAGCCATTGTCACAGATAGATTGCAGGACTGGGTGCATGACTGGTCTGGCCCAAGAGGGCATTTCTCATGTGCCTGCATTGCTAAAGCCCTCAGAAGCCCAGGAGCATTCCTGCATGCCTTCTACCAGGGCATCCCTAAGCAAAGATGTGCTGCCAGCTCTGCTTCAGCATGTAGCACCTGGGAGCATCACTGTGCCACTGTCAGGTGAGGCATCTCTCATGGGAATGCTGTTCACAAGCGTGATGTTTAATTGAAATACAAAACATTATGGACGCTGGCTGAAAATACACCATTTTGACCAATATGATACAGAGGGTGTATTGGGATGTCTTGCTCCCCCAGTCTTTCATAAAATTCTTATAGGAGCTAAAAGTAAAGGCTCTCTGGAAGTGTCACTTGAGGGAAAAAAGCATTCTGCATCTCAGCTGTTCTTTAATGTGGATATTACAAGAGGAGATGGCATTGTGGGGTAGAAGGTTCTTAGAAGGCCAAACCCACTGTGAAAATCTGTTTCAGTACTAACATGGAAGCATGAATTTAGTTGCTCAATGGTTACTCACCAGTTCTGAAAAAAAACATAGAGATTGTTTCCAGGTTCAAATTAGACAAAACAATGTGCACTCTGTGACACACTGGACCTCAATTTTATGGCAAGAACCTCCAGTTTCTTTGGCAGTTCAAAGCAGAGCTCTACAGTGCACTGAAAGTTTTGTGGCAGCTTCATAAACATTCCCAAACTCTGCAATATATTGAGCAGAGAGCGATTTGATTACACATATTTAGTGGATTGAAATTGCTTCTTGCTTATAGCTTAAATGAGGCTTGATCTGGGGTTTTGGCATGGTGAAGAAGGAAGGAGCTTGAGACAGATCTCCTTGAGAAGATCTCCTGTGTAGATTGAAGCCAGAGGGCTTGGAAGAGGGGTTTTGGGCATTTAATGAATATAAACTCCCCCTATTTTCCCATATTTGCTGTGAGCACTAGTTTTGTCTGCTGGATGATGGGTGGGCAGGAAGTGTAGGGTGTGCTCTGGGTGATCTGGAAGATGAGCAAATGCTCTGCAGAAACAACGGGTTTGCCCAGACACGTCAGACCCAGACAGGGCTGCTCTGCTTGGATGGAGCTCTTCTGGGATGCTGCAGCAGATAAGGTAAGGTAGTCACTGAAACAGTTTCTGGGCAGTGTTTGCTAACATAGATACTGAAAATGACAAATATGTTGAAAGCTGAAATCTGTGTTGAAATGGTTTTCTTCTCTCTTTAGGATCAAATGGGGTTTTAAGATGATAACTGGCATATCAGCCAGTGCAATTCCAGGGCAAAGAACCTTCAAATTTGATTATTTCTAAGTATTAGGACCTTTCTGTCACATAACTCAGTGCCATCAATGACTTATGTGAACCTTTTGTTGAGATCTGTAACTGGAGACAAGACTACTTTCAAATTTAATATATTTTACTCCATTAGAAGCAGGGTCCAAAAAAGTCCCCTCTTCTCCACAGTCAAATAAGGAGGGGATGAAGATAAAGCTAGTCCAAGTATTATCTCAAGCTAAAGAATACTTTACTTTTGTTTGATAATGAGACTATATGTTGTAATGCAGACTATGGGAACAAAGGTAGTCAGGAGTAACTGTGGAAGTGCAAATGAGTGTGTCTGCAGTTGAAGAGTAGCTGGATAATGTCCATCTCATAATAGTCCAAGATATGGCAGAGGAAATTGCAAGTCTGGTAGAAAGGATTTTTAATAATCTATAAACTCCAAGGCAGCACTTTATGGTTGGGAGATAATGTTTGTAGCACCCTCTGTTACAGAAAGGGAAAAATAATCTGGGCAGCTTGTTAGTGTCACCTCAGTAGTGTGTAGAAATTTGAAACAATAGAGAACAAAGAAAGGCAAGTGAAGAATGTAAAAATTGAAAGCAACAGGAGTTTTTCAAAGGTGAATTGTACCAGGTTAGATGATATTTCTCTTAAAAGGTAATTCCTCTGCAAAGGAAGTGCAGTGTAGAGATTCAATCTAGCAGGGCTTCAGTGCCACTGAGCTGTGCAGGAGTCTGAAATAACTTGAGGGAGATGGGAATTTGTAGACAGACTCCCAAGTGGTAGGGAACAGTTTAAAGAAGAGGCCACAGAGCTGCCACCTGAAAGGGCAAGAGTTGAGCTGAAGGAAGAGAGCCATGTCATTCCTCCTGTAGCATCTGGAAAGTGTTCCTGTTTAATTGTGCCATGGGTAACTTTGTCACCAGAAGTCACAGCATGGTGAAGTGCAGGCTGAGGAAACCAGCTGGGTGTTGTTGCCTGCTGAAAGAAGGTTTGAAATAATATCTCAGTGAAACCAGATGGACCTTCTGAATGGCGTGTGACCAGCTTGACAAAATATAGCAAGGCAAAGGGCAAGGGCAAGGGCAAGGAAGTTAACACCTCAGTACACATTCCTTTGATGAGACATCTTAATGTAACCTCTTAGGCTGAGTAACAGTTTCTTGCTTTATTAAACAGTCTTTAATTAGGTGATTCCAAGCTACCCTGTCTCATAGCATGTCACTGAGTTTCATGTAAAGACTCTAAGTTATCTGGGCTTACTCCAACAGTTAGAGGTGGATCAGGCAATTTGTTCTGGGGAGCACTTGGTTTTTTTCTGCAGAGGTTAAAAGTATGGACTGTATGAAGGGCAGTGCAGAAAGATAATGGTTATTGCATATAAACACTGTTTAATATCTACATCAGGAAGAGGAATTTCTCTCTCTGTCTTTAATGGCAGCACTACTTCAGCCAAAATTTCCATGCAGGGAAAAAGAATAACAAGGAATTAAAAAAACTATTTATGAAATTTTGGAAAAAAGTGAAATCTGTGTTTGGGAATGTTTTGATTGACAAAAAGTTTTGTCTGTTCTACTGTTCGCTAAAAAACCAGATTTTTTAAAAATTAAAATTGCTGGATGTTTGCAGGGTTGGTTAATAAACACTGGTAAAATATTTCAATATTAAAATCACAATAATCTTATCTATATGCATGCATGCTGGATTTATATTGCCTAGTTAGTACATTTTAAAGTCAAATAGAATGATAATAAAGCATTAAATATTTTCATGTCTCTATTCTCAGCTCTAGAACAGGAGGTTTTTAGAAATAGATTGTTGAGACCTACTTTGCAGTGGCTGTGGCAAGTTAGTGTTGGGTTGGGGAATGTATTTCCAGAAGTGGTGCAGATTGCTGTTGGGAGAAGTACAGATTTGCATTCTCCTGTGTTTAGACTTAGAAACAGGGAGAGAGGAGATGTAGGACTTGCTTTTTTTCTGGAATTACTGGTGAATCACTTGGAGAAAGTTTTTGAACTTGAGTCACTCTAATTAACTTACAATTCCAAATTAATGTGTCAGCCTATGTGGCATATGTTTCAGAGGGCCCAATCAGCCAGTTTATACTGTCTTAGGGAGTAGACATAAAAATTTAAGATTTAGCTGCTGAGCATCAGGCATCTGACTTTGAGAAAAAATAATACTACTTTTAATCTGTCTTGCTTTAGTTTCTTCTTAATGTGAGATCCCAAGTTGCAAACCAAGATTATCCTGACGTTTTCCTTTGCCTTTTTCAAGGAAAAACTCTTGCTGGCTTCTATTCAGCAGAGCTTTGGACAGAGCAAGGGCTGAGAATAGAATGATTAAGCCTCGGTCAGAACCTCTCTTGCTTCTTTGTGACTTCCAGAACTCCATTCTAAGTCACCCAGATGCACCTCCAGCACCAGGAATTAATCATCTGCTGACAGAGGGAGAGTGAAAAGACATTAGTTTTATAGGAGCTTTTCCCCCTTGAAATTCCATTGCTGTTTGACTCTTTCTGAGAGATCATGTTGAAACTGAGGATAAATTCAGTTTCAACATTTTCATATTCTTTGCAGTCACTGCCAGGAAAGCGTTCAAGTCTTATGCAATAATGGCCTGGACTCCTTTCAACGTTTGCTGTGGTCGTCACGGCACTGTAATGATCTCAGCTCCATACATCCCGAGTGCTGGATGCAATCTGCTTGGGGAGGCTTCTCTGCACAGGGCTGAAACTTCAGAAGCAGTCACAGAACCATAGAAACCCCTGAGCTGGAAGAGACCCATAAGGATCATCAAGTCCAGCTCCTGGCCCTGCACAGGACCATTCCCAAGCGTCACACCATGTGCCTGAGAGTGTTGTCCAAACACTTTGTGAGCTCTGTCAGGCTTGGAGCTGTGACCACTCCCCTGTGGAGCCTGTTCCAGTGCCCAAACACCCTGTAGCTGTGAAACCTTTTCCAAATATCCAGCCTCCCCTGACACAGCTTCATGCCATGCCCTCAGGTCCAGTCTGTGAGTTGTATTCACAGGAACCATCCCGTGTGGCGCTGGACCAGATGGATGGAATGGCTCCACGTACAGCACATGTACAGTACAGACACAGCACTGTTCCCAGCCCCAGTCTGCCCCAGCTGGGCACTGGTGGCAGCCTCACCCAGCAAACAGGCACACAGTACTGCAGGCTATGGACCTGAGATGCAGCAGCCCACAAACCTGCTCACGTACTTTCACGTAGTGCAACCTTCCTTCCCACCCAGTGCTCCTTCCTGGTGCTCCTGTTGATCCTACTGCACATGTGGGCTTTTTGTACTCCCACAGCTCCTGGGAGATGCAAATGCCAAGAAGCAGGCTCTTCTTTCATGTGTTCCCCTCGATGGTTTAGAGCACCATCTAAGCACCTGACTGTTTCAATTTTAATGTAGAAATATACACAGTGTGGTTCAGAATTCACGTTTAGCTCTCCAGTTTTTAGAGAAGGCTGCCTTGTGTAATAATTTTCAAGAAGTTGCAGTGATTTCCCCATTCCCCTTAGAAAGCCACGTTACTGACTGCTCATTCCAGAAGGAGATGGTGTTGGCTAATGGCTGGAACTTTGTAGCCTTGTCACCTTGTTTATAGCACCTCTCTGTTACTATCCATATGACTTACAGCATGGGGGCTAAGCTATTTCTTTATCGTTTTTACTGTCTGTGAAAGAAGGTTTAAACCACCAACTTTGTGGGATGTTGTAAAGCTTTAATGGCTCAAAAGTACTTTGAAATTATCAGGTAAATGATTGCAAATAAATGCCCAGACAGTTATAAGAATTCTCTAATTCTCCTCTGACGCATGATGTCTGGCTACTTTGAAGTGTCTCTTCTGTGTTTGTTTGGGGTTTTTTTAGCAGCTAAATTGCCTTAGTGTGGAGAAACAAGAATACTTCGTGCAAACACAAAAACCCCTGAAGATGGAAAGAAACAGTACTTATATGAGACAGGAAAAGAATGACTCAGTAATTAGTTTTTGGAAGAGAGCATTTGATAGGGAAAGTGGATAAATTTAAAGGTCAGTCTCAGTTACAAAATAATATTCAGATTACTTAATATAATACCAATTTTTCTGTTATTTCATCCCTATGAGGCAAAATGTTATTCAGGCAGCAGACTCTTCTTTTAAGAAATTGAAGCAATCCAAAGCATAATTGCCTCTCCCTCATTGAAGGCATATTTCCACAAACTCTCACCTCTCTCTCCAACCTCAAGGTTACTACATGGAGATTATCATGAGAAGGAAACTTGATATATTCTTTGTCTTCAAACTTGTATGATTTTGATACCCAAAGGAATCAGTACTTTGTGATTTATGACTCCTCTATTTTGTTATGAAGAAATGTTAAACATCTTTAATACGTTAAATATCATGTTAGCCAAGTTTGGCTGCTGATTGCAACATGCTCGCCTTTTATTCCCTAGAAGAATTTGCCTAATACCTTTCTGTAACTTTCCACATTGCTATCAGCTTTGCAGTGCTATGCCTTCTTTGTATAATTTGAAGCTTTTCCGGTTGTCTGGGTAATTGTACCATCTGAGGGATATTATCCTGCTTTGTAATAGCCTGCAGATTCTTTTGAATCATTTCCTATGCTAATAAAGCCTTTTATTTTTGTATTAAAAAAACTCCAAGCCTGATTTAAACTAAATGCATAGTATGTTCTTCTCTTCTCAGAGGGGTCCCACACAGTTCTTGACTGCACTTCCATTAACACCAAGAAAAATTCCTTTTCTGCTTGAAAGGGAGTAAGTGATAAAGTGCTACAAAGTGCTGTTGGGGTGTTGGTGATAGTATCAAGCTGCACAGCATTTTTAACAGATAATACTGAAACATGAGGCAAAACTAAAAAAAAAAAAAGAAAAAAGAAAATAAAAGAGAGAAAGAAAAGACAACTCAAAATAATTTAAACTGAAATGTTGTGTAAGCCAATGACAGGACACCAAGCCAGGAATGAAACAGGTCTATGCTCTATTCTGCCTTTTGCCTGGAAATCAGGTTCTACCCCAAGTCAACAGTTTAGCCAGGAAGCAAAACAACTTTTTTCTTAGGAGATAGTGAGTGAAACTGTAAGTACTGCAACTGATTGACTGTGGGAATGTTGCTTGATTGTCTTAAGGTGCAAAGTTTTCAAGCATTATCTTTATATTTTCTTTAATTTAAAATGCAAAGTCAACTGGTAAAAAGATCTGCAGCTCAGTCATGTCACTTCCTTTCCATTTATTTTCAGTTTGCATTTGGTTATCAGAGAAAAAATGAATATTTTTAGAAGTTTGAGTGAAAACAAACAAAATAATCACCAGGACAGTACTATACTACTGAATCATAACTTTGCTCTTCCAGGAGGGTTCGTGGCAAGAAATAGACATGTTACTCCAGGGAGATGGCGATGGGAAGCCTTTCCCCATTCCTTCATCTCATGGAAACACACTTCTGGATGCATGGTAGGTGTCACTTTCTGCAAGAAGGAAAGAAGTCACCTAAACAGAGAGCTGAGCTGAAGCCTGGCCTTACAGCATATAGGCTTTGTGCAGCCTCTCAGCCTGAGCCCTGGAGGAAGATGTGCAAGCTTGAGTCTTCAAAGCTGATTTATTCAGATTCTTCTACAAATGCAAATCCTACTGGTCAGAAATTGGAGGCCTAAAAAGTCTGTTTCGTTTTGCTCACTTGAATGAGGGATCTCTTACTTTTCAAGAGCATGGTGACTTGTCATTCCAGTATGGTGAAACATGCTGTTTCATTTTTCTAAAGGATGTGAAAAACTGCTGTGACGTAAAAGCCCAGAAGGTGACAAGTCCCGTGAAAATGAAGATGAAAACAACAGAGTATTGTAAACTTTCTTTTGTTTAGTTGAGAAAAAATGTTTAGGAGTCAGAAGGTGCTGCAGTAGTACTGAAGGCTTAGTTTGCGAGAGCAGAAGTTTTATTACAAATTTACAGAAACTTTCAGCATGTCCTTTTGTCCCATAGGAACTGCCATTGGTATATATGTTCTGCTGAACAGGGATTGGATTATACATGTTCTTTAAGTTAAGTACATCCTTAACTGCCTAGTTAGATCAGGGTCTTAGTGGCCTGGTTATGATGAGCAGAAGTACCTCAGATCTAAGGATGTGCAAACAAGCTGGAGAATTATATTAAGAAATCTAAATTTAGGATGCACCAGATTAAAATTCCTCTGAAAAAAGATACGCTAAGAGAAAGTGAAAAACCAAGGGACTACTCAAATCTGAGGTTAACAAATGAATTCTGGAAATGGGAAACAGAGGTGGCAGCTACACAAGGACATAATCTAAGTTACTGCTAGCAGGAAAAAATGAGAGTTAAAAGCTATGATAAGTTAAAACTGGGCAAGGCAAAGCAATTCAGGGATGAGGAGGGGCATTTATAAGCATTTTAATGGTACCATGGGCAAATGTGAAATGGCCTGATAATCACTGAGAGGAAAGTAACCCAAAACCTTCCACACTGCAGACACTCAATTTCCTTTTCAAGCTATGTTAGCAGCCAGATAGAGGTTTCAAGTAAAGTATCTACTGATAGAACAGAAAAAAGATGTCTCAAAACCAAGAGTGCTTAAAAATCAGCAGATGGAAGTGTGTGCATCAGACAGTCTCCAGTGTACAAACAGGCAATAGGGAAAATCGTGGGTAAAAAATGGTGCAGAGTACTTGTACCTTCCCTAAGCTAGGGACCCCTGAAAATTTCATCCAAAAAATGTCACTCCTACCAAGGCTGGCACAGCCTTCCAAGAGTATTCTTCTGCCAAGCATGGCCATGGCTACAGAATGAGTCACAAGTCACTGTGGGGAAATTGTTTTTCGACTACTTGGAATACGTGTCAGTGACCCACTTGTGATAGCATTTATGGAATTCACAGCTCTGAACTCACAAAGCCCTCTTAAGCATCCCTGGGATCTCACACTGAATCTCCTGTCCAATTGTCTAGTTGTTTGCCATCTCTTATGTGGCTGTCAGCATGTGAGAGCATTTTCCAGATGAATAAAAAAAGTACATGGAGACCAGCTGGAAGAGCAAAACTTGGTCTGTATAATCCTGTAGCCACCAAAATAACAGTGAAACATGGTCTCTGCACAGTTCATATGCTCATGACTTCAATGGAAATGTGTGTCCTGGTGTTTCATCTCCTTTCTCTGTTCTTCAAGAAGTCTTCAGGCGTGGCAGCACACAGACAGCCACACATACACCCACCACCAGTGAAGGAGGGAACTGGAAACTCTGGGGCAAGGAGGTGACCCAGGAGAACAAAGACTAAATAGGAGGTAAGTGAGGTCAGAAGTGCCATGACAGGGAGGGGGCAAGGGTAGGCTGGGGAGGGAGGAGGTGTGAGTAGGGTGGGTTGGGTCAGGAGCCATGCTGATGTTGCTCAGGACCCTTAGATCTACACCCAACACTGCTGGCTTGGGGAGCCTGAGGAGACCTGGCCAAGGAGGTGGGAGAGACAGACCTGAATGAAAACAAGCTGAAACACAGCACATTGAGCCAAGGCTGTGAAAGAGGGCCACAACTGCCTCAAGGAGCAGCAAAAACCGTGAGATTTCTGAGTTCATGGTTTCTCTGCTGTCAAGAGATGCCTGGGGAAGTCACTGTCAGTTAACATGTCCACATCCCTGGAGAGCTCTGACAGCCTACTCAGACCACGCTTTGCTTCTCCTTTCTCAGATGCAGAAGGCTGATGATGCTGTAGACAGTGAAGATCAAAATATTTTGCTGTCACTGCTCATTAGGTAGTGCCATCCACCCTGTGTTGAGACACAGAAAAATGTACTATGTGGTGATGGCATTCAGGGCCCATATGTCCCTGGAAGACGTACTTGCGAGGGCTAAAATTAAACAGCATGGATGATTTTAATTCTGGGTTTCTTCAGCAGTATTTTGGGAGAAACCTTAATATCCTCTTTTGAACAGAGATTTCTGTGCATAATTTCCTGGCTTTACTTTCCTGCCACACTCTTTCTCCAGGCTACTTGTGTGGAAATATTTCCTCCTGGACTTCCTCCTTCCAGCTGTGCCACTCTTCTTTGGAGTATGATGGATTCTTCTTTCTCAGCACCTGAGTCCAGCAAGAAGTACCAACAGGGCAGAGGAGACAAGGCCTCTGGAGACCCAGGCAGGTGCGTGGTCTTGTTGTATGTCAGCTTTGCCCAGCACAGGCAACATCCCTGAGCAAGCACAAGGTCAGCCTGGGACAGGGCATCCCTCAGTATCTGCAATCCATACTGTTTCAGAAGTTTTCCAGTAATTTAACCTCAGGCAGACTGGTAATGTGGGAGAAGATAGGAATAGGGATAAATAGGAAAAATGGGAGTGTTTCAGCTGTAGATATATTGACTTAAGTAAACAAGTGTCTCTTGTAAAATGACAGTAAATGAGAATATGTCATGTGAAGTCCTATGTTCTTACCATCTGTACTAATAACAGAGAAGGGCTGCCTGTGAGTGTGGAGCCAGAAAGGGCAGGCTGTATAGGTCCAGGCTCTGCTGGGCAACATCCTGCTTCCCTGGGCTTTTGTTTCAGCATCACCACTCAGTCTTGGGAGTGAGCATATGGCCAAAAATTGATATAAGAAATCTAGGAGTTCATGGATCTGCAGCCTGCCATTGGCAGGGCAGTGTGGTGGGCACATTGGTGGGGACAGGAGTCCTGGGTCACTCTCCATTTTGGTCTCACCCTGCACGGTGTGCAGGTGATGGGCCCATTCAGCTCACATCCCACCACTAGGCACAGATGGCTTTTGGTTCACTGCTGCAGCACTCAGTCATCTGTGTGAAATGCAGGTCCTGGAGCCTGTCAAATACAAGCCTGGATTTTATACATTGCTGAGAGGTTTATGAGGCCATCTGTCTTGAACCAATGACATGGCACAAAGTTGTTTCTTCAAAAATTAGGCAATATTTCCATAAATGTAACTTGTGGTATGAATTTCTGAATTTTGCTATTTACCTGTTCTAGTGAATAATGGAAATAATTTTATATAAGTGACAGTAGAGGAAAAATTCAATACCATGAATTAAGAATAGTTTTGTGTTTCTTTCAGTATGCATACTAAAATGCTGTTATCTGGAGTTTGCAAATTATGGATTGTAATTTGAGGCGTTTAGCAGTGTGTTTGCATGCTTTTTATGTATCTATCTATCTATCTATCTATTCATCTCCAGGAGTCAAAGCAAAGCCCATCTTGTCACTGCTGATCTCACTTCATTTTTTTGTTTCACTTTGATCTGTTTAGGATATCTTTGGGCTCTCTTCTTGCCCAGAGAGTGGTATTTAAAGGACTTCAGGAATATTATGTAAAATTTATTAAATAAATCCTGAGAGGTAGAGAAGTACAGTTTTCCCAGTTATGATTATGGAACTGAGATGTTTATGTAGAAATAAATGGGATTCAGGTGCTAAATAGTTTCCAGAGTTGGCCTGAGAGGTTTTAGACTATTGGGACTGGCCGATATGCCTGTTGAAAAACATTGCAAGAAAATTGTATGAGAAATGTGTTTTGAAATGTGATACTAAAAACTCATCCAAGGACCAACGTTCAACACTGCAAACATTATCCCATTCTTATTTTAACATTTCAACAGACATTGTGGTTCTATTTGGAATTTTATATTTAGTTTTCTTTTTGGTTGGTTTTATCTTGCACTGTCTTAAGAACTGCCAACTTAGTAAGTAATTAATTCACTCAGCATGAGTGGATTTTACAGTGATAGAAGTATCAACAAGGACTTTTCTGCCAAGACTGTGGTGGTGTTAGATGCTGTGTAACTCTCAGGGTGAAAGTATGTGTTGCAGCAAACTGAAAAACTGGGATCTAAAGGTAAAATTTGAATTTGTACAGAAGCATCTAGAAAGTAACTTTTTTCAGATGTGCTGGGTATTTTTCAAGTGTATGTCATACAGAGAGACATATTTATCTCTTGAAAACCATGCACATAATACTACGTTTACCAGTTGACTTGGTTATGTACTTGTGAGAATAGACTGATCTGCAGGTTAATTTCAAGTTACTATATGTTCATTGGGAATCCCTAAAAGACCAGGACAGGGTGACGTTTTGTACCCTGGGGCAAGAGCACAGGACATGCTTAGAATAAGGTGAAAGATGCACCAGCTTAGAAATGAAAGCAGCAATAATCATAACAAAACGTCAAGGTGCTAATATCTTGTGGCAGTATTAAGAAACAACCTAAATCTAGACCAAACGTTGTTAGTTTTCCATATAAGATAATGTGTGTGATAAGGCTTTTTCCCTGTTGTCCATTTTTATTGAGCCGTTGAATTTCTCAGGAGAAAGAAGCGCACAGGGATTTTGGCATTGCTGTGCCAATTTATTTTATCGATCCAGTTATAAGTGCAGTGCTAAGCTGTGCTAAAAAGCTGTAGGGACCAGCTCATGGAAAACATGTAACTAGTTCCTCGGGAAGGCTGCCTGTCCCAGGCAGGACCAACACAGCTCACAGGGATGGAAATGTGCGGCGCTGAGCCGTCAAAAAGTTAAGGGATTCCTGAGGGCAGCCCAGCTTTCAGCAATCTGCATACTAAGTAATCCAAAACCCTTGGGCTTGCAAAAGCTTCTTTTTAAAATTGGTCTCATTAACTCTCTTTATTTGCATGCCTCAAAAAATACTTATTTTACGTGAAGAAGATGTTAACAGAGGTTCTCTGCTTTGCTGATTACAGATTTATGATTTTGGATATATGTTACAATATTTTGTGGTTTTCTATTTTTGATTTTTTGGCTTAATCCAGGCCAATCAACTCAGTCTCTTGAGGTAACAGAGGAACTACAAAATATCCCTTAACAGCAAGCAAAATGAGTGCTATACAATACCATGGTGGATGGTTTTAGTGAGTTCCCATCTATGAATTTATCAGACTTCTTGTAAGCAAAGTAACTTTGTCCTGAAAACAAAACAATGTGTCCACAAAGGGCATCAAATCTCCCTAATCTGGCAATTTTAATTTCATTTTTGTATTCTTAATAAATGTTCACAGAGTAAGAGTGATTGAGTTCCTTTATACTTCAGACTATAAATTTCTCAGTGAACCATTCTCTGGCGATGTTACAGAACGGGTTTATTTTAATTGAAAACCATGCTGGGAAGCGTGGGATGTTTATATGCTCAATTCAGATTTTCTGCCTGCAAGGAGCCGCCGTATCCTCGGGATAACCTTTTGCCTTTCCCCTTCCCCATCCCTGTGGTGGGCTGCCTTCCTGAAGGTTCTTCTACAGGCATAGGGAAGCAAAGATAGCCATCCCTGCATCCATGGTTGCTTCTCCTCACCCCAGTATGGCAGCTCCCACTCACTGGTGCACTCCAGAGCCTCTCAGCTGCTTTCTTTGCCATCCAACTGTGCTCCCCAGGGCTTTCTGCCTCATCTGGGCTCCTGTAGCCCAGCTTTGTGCTACTGTTTAAATGTGCAAGGGCAAGCCTGAGTGTCAGGGCCAAGAAGTGTCATGAGCATAAAGGAAAAGTTAAAGGGATCACTGTGCACAGTAACATGCAGCCTGAAAAGGCATGGAGAAATGTGAGAATGCTAGTTTCTAGGCTACAAACAACTAGCATATACAGAAGAAGGAAAAATTTCAATCTTAAAAGAACAAAAAGGTATCCCGGGAATGGGAATAGTTCAGTCTGCACATTGATAATTTTTTACAAGCTGACATTTGTAAGCAGTATTTCTGGCAGATTATTGAAATCTCATCTCCCATTGTACATTCTAGCTCTGCTCCTCAGCTCCTTTTCTGCCTGAGGTGCTCGTGGGTCTGCAGTGCCAAGGGGCTGGGGCTGCCCCTGCTGCACCAGGTGTTGTTTCGGTCTCAGTGCCCTCCAATGCCATGAGGGAGAAGCCCACATGCCCCCTCCTCCTGGCTGGTGTCCCTCGATGTGCAGGCAGCCCTGTGGGCAGGGCCCATCTTCCACTGCTGGCCAGACGCTCACTGGGGCTGGCATTGGGCAGCCCTGCTCCCACGCCAGCAGGATGGGGATTGTCACAGCCAGGTACTTGGAGTGGTGTGGAGAGAGCTTGTCATGCTGCTAGGAGTATTTTCAGACTTGGTTTTGATGTGATTAGTTTTGAGAATAAAAAAAAACTAAACAGGTTATTTACAGGAAGGAAAACAAGTCCACATTGAGGGGTGCTGGGCTCAGAGTCCCAGTGGCTGAATTCCCAAATGTTCTTGACTCCATGGGGATACCACTGGACCCTGGTGCCCGCATGGCTCAAAAGCTTATGGTACCCCTAGCTGAGCACCAGAACTTCCCCGGGATATGAGACAATGTCTGCTTCATGCTTAAATGAAAAATAACTGGGATAGCCCTTCAGTTGTGATCATCTGGACATTACATCCCTCTGGCTTGTGGAGCAGGGTCACAATGTGCCCCATGGGGCACAGATGCTGGGCAAGCAGCCACCCCAGCCAAGGTGCCAAGTGCCCAGTCAACATGACACCATTTCATTGACTGACCAGCCTTCAATGTGACACCTGTTGGGTCTCCCTTACTTAGAAAGTAAGTAAGGGTCAGAAATGAATCCATGTGGAGGGAGACAGATCATTGGGGAGAGTTCTGAGGGGCTTCAGGGATGAGCAGGATGCTGCTGAGCCCTGCTGCTGCTTGCTGGGAGCCAGGAGCAGCCAGGAAGGAAGGATGGATCCACGCTGCACCACTGTGGGGCCAGCGCCCACATCTGGCATCCCATGGCCAGGAGAAGGTAAACGCTGTGCAAAATTGCCTCTGATCTCTCCTAGCTGGTCCCAGGGTGCCAGCAGCCACCTCAAGCAGTAAGTGCCTTCTGCAAGGGCTCACAGAAAGGTGCAAGTTGAAAGTTAGGGTGTGTGATCAGAAAATCCAATATACCAGGTGGAAACCACCAACCTCAGTTATAATCCAAGCTGGATTTCTGTTACACAAAGAGTTTTTAAATTATGGAGCAATTTCCAAAGTCAGCAATAAAAAGTGCTGCATATCAGCTAAAGAGAAGATAGACAAATTTATGGGAAATGAGGAAACCTGAGACACAACCACTGCCTGGATTTATGTGGTTGGGAATAGATGCTGAGATATCAATGTATTGTATGATGTCTGTATTACTTACTGTCACAAATGCAGGTTTAGATGGACCATTGCTTCTGGCTCTGACATACCTATGCTTTAGTACAAAACAATTGCTTCCATAATACAGGAAGAAACAATGGAATGATAAAATCTAACTATATTGGAAACAAGCATTCTCTATGAAACTTGCGGTTTGCTGTCCATTTTGTAAGACTTAATCTTCTCTCTACAGCAGGGATTTTTTGGCAGCTCTGGTGATTCCACATTATGTTTGTGTATGTTTTGCTGTAGGGTATAACCTCATTTTGTTCCTAGTTTCGACACAAAGGATGGAATAAGTAAATATGAGTGTATGTGAAATATACACACAAAGATGCGTACACACACACAAATATATGTATGGGTTTAGCAGTAGGTATTTGTGAAATCAGATAACAGATGGTTGTGTGACACTGTGAACATCCTAAAGACTACCAACAACAATTTCCTAGTGTGCATAAGCTTAAAGGTTTTTGAAAAAAATCTCTGGGGACTGTAACATAACATTTTCTGGTATACTGAATTTCTGATTAGATTTCATTGTCTGTTATTTTTCAATGCAGCCTGCCTTATTCCTTTCCTTTCAAGCCTTGCTCTTGGGTGACAGTTAATGAAGCAGGAGCTTACTTGCTCTGCTCCACCTTTTTAGGTAAGTTCAAAGCACTGAGGTTTTTGGTGCTCTGATTCATTTTAATCCAGTCCTTCTGCTGCAAGGAAGACAGGTGTGATGTGGCCCTGGCCACGCCAGCAGCCAGCAGCAAGCAGTCAAGGATAGCATACCTTGACACAACACTTTAACCCATGCCTCAGGCTCCACATGAGCTGTTGGTGTCACGCCTTGAGAACAGGTCTGAATTCAGATGAAGCTGTATGCACATGGCATAGCCAGGAGGTCCATGTGGAGAGCCAAAGGCACTGGTATGCACTCAGAATTTTCATATAAAATATTATAAAGAAAACAAGAAGTGATTCTTGGGATGAGTGTGGGTATTACAGTTGGAGAGTTCCCCTGAGATACTGAACCTTACCTTCCATAGCACCCTTTGAAGGATGCTTACAAATGCTCTTCAGGGAGATGTAGCATGGACCTTGGTTTTTATACTTTCTTGGTTACTCATTATATTTTTTTAAGATAGAGATTATGAAATCACATTGACTGATTCCTGAATATTGCAGTACATGCCATTTTCTATCCAAGACAATAAAATGTATTACAAGTGCCTTTTTAATGAAAGAGAAAGCAAGACCTTTATGTCCTGCAACATCTGCTGGGAACATAACCTAAATTGAAAACGTATGTTGTTCTTGTGAGGAGAGAGAGTGAGAGGTCTTCCAGTGACAGGAAGTATCAAAAAAAGTTAATGCTGAAATCAGTAAAACAGCCATGCGTGACAGGAGGAAAATGAGCGCATAACATTTTTTTTCCTTTTCTTTTTTTTTTTTTTTTTGATGAGGTGGAATGGAGATGGACAAAGACAAGACAGAGATGGGGGAGGCAGGGAGGTGGGATTATCTGTGTATTGACAGAACTGTTTATTTGCTCCTGGCAGAAATAAATCCCAGCATATATTCCCTCTAGCTTTTTCTTATTTACAGAGATGGAAAGCCTAATCTGTTGCCAAGACCCATTATCCTTCGACTTGAGTCAAACAGTACATCTTGCTTATTGAATCAGGGAATAGTGTGTGTTTTATGAAGACAGAAAGGAAAAGATAAGTTTACTTCTGCAACCTTCTCCTGTTTATTAGTGTTTATAGTTACTACCACTACCATAATGAGAGAGCTGTATTTTAGACATAGCAAAACCATGCAAATAAATAAAGAATACATATTGAAAAATAATGAATTTTTCCTGTACTCCACCACTGTGACTATGTGAGATGGCTCTGTGGTGAGGAGCACAGCATTTCTGAAACACTTCTGGTTTTGATGTGTCATCTGGTTAGCTTGATTTTACCTGTGTTAAGTTTGAAAACATTTCTTGTGTGTGTTTTATGCTTTGCCTGAGCTCAAGCATCTCTAAGTACTTCCAATCTCCTCATAAATACACCTTTGTATTCTGCCTAATATATAAACATCACGACCCATGTCTGAGAATGTTGGGAATTTTATTAGGTTCATAAAGTTTTAGTTGCGGTCTAGCCCAATGGGTCCAAAATAAATAAACGCAGAGAGCAAAAAGAGTAACAATTTTGTACTTATTTCTTCTCTTCTCCCCTGAGAGTTTCCCCAGTACTGGTGAAGTACTTGCTTCAGTGGTTTCTGTGGCTTGTTATCGAAGTATCTGCAAGCCAGTAAGTGAGAGACAGATGCAGAGTGTAAAAGCTGGGGAAAAGTAACTGAAATAGTCCCATTAATGAATTTCACTGATTTCCTTGGCCTCTTTCCATCTTAAGGACGGACAGAAATTGTAAATAGCTGTGAATGACTTGTGACAGCCATGTTCCCTCTGTTGCTTATCTGAGTGAAGGTGCTTGGTTGGGGCAGCTTCCTAAGCCCTGTGGATGGAACACGTAAACAATCAGCATGGCAGGATGGAAACCTCTATTTTAGCATATAGGGAGACCTGACTTTTGGACTGGGATCTTCGTTCTGGGGGGCCCCTTTCTCTGGCTCCAGACAGAGAGTGTCATTGCTCCTCCGTTAGCACAGAGCTGGCTTTACCTGCAGAATCCACCGTTGACAGCTCAGTTTGATGCAACAGTACAGAAAAGGAGCTGTCAACAATGCCAACACCTTCACCTGAGCTTTGGGTGAGTGCAGTCTTTGCCTCAGGGTATTACACTCTAGAGATATTTCAGGCATCTCTCACTTGGCAGACCTGCCATGCTCAGGGCATACAGGGTACATAGGACAGAAGCTGTGGAAAGGTGTGGTCTTATCTTGAGATGAGCCTAAGTGCATTCAGCCATCATGACCTTTAAAATAATTCTGTAGTGAGCCTTAAACCTGTCAGAAATATGTAGCCCTGCAAGCTTTGTAAACCCAAGAAATCAGCAGCCCATGGTTTATGTGGGAATCAAAACCATGTCTTGGGGCAGTTACAAAGCTAAATATATGAATTGTTGCACATCCCCTGCAGGAGCATCAGAGACAGAGACAGCACTTTTTCAGGAAGAACTGGGAGGTAATCCCTTGAAGACCAAGACCCAAAGCGCTTTCTGCTTGTTTATATACACTGCACCCATTCTGTTTCAATGCTATTGGAAAATTATTTCTGGAATGTATCAAATGGCATAATACATGTTACAGATCTCTTTCCTAGTAAGCTACAAAGCTTACGCTACATTTACAGGGGAGATAGAGGCAACTTTTTATTGTTCAAGAATTTTAATAAAGGAAAAGATTTTTTAGAGCAGATAACTGAAACTAAGCTACAATTACAAACCAAGTAAGACCATGCTATTTTTTCTTTCTTTTTCTCAACTCACAGCTGCACAGTCAACTATTAGGTTTCCCTGGAAATTTTTCAGCAAATCAAAATTTTGTTGGAAACATTTATACAGCTTTCATAATGCAAGTTACTTGGACTCTTGAGACGCCTTGGATTTGACAGACTTCTGCTTGCTCAAAGGTGAGTTCCTGCCAGGTTTGGCCAGAGGTAGGAGCTGCCAGGCCCTTAACCCTGAGGCAGTTGTTGAGGAATCCATGTAGTGCAGGTAGCTCTGAGTGCAGCTGCAAGTTGAGCCCTGGGTGAGGACAGCTGTGACCTGGAGCTGCCTCTCTGCCCAACAAAGGATACAAGGAGTTGTGGCCAGGCAGGTGACCGGACACTCAGACACAGCAGGAGCCGAGGACTCAGCTGGAAGACCCCAGCCTCAGGGTATAAAAGCCCAGTGTTTCCTTTGGTCAGGGTCTCTTCTCCAAGACACAAGCTTGAGCTGTTGTTCTGTTGCTGCACCATGACAAAATTATTTAAAGGAACCACAGGTTTGAGACTCCGCCTTGGAAAAACTTGGATTGAGCTGCTAAGGAAATCTTGTTTGTGTGAATGTGGGATGTGTAGGGAGTCACCTACCAGAACACTGGAGCCACCCACTGTGAAGGGGCTTTGGTGCCGGCATTTAAAGTCTCGGGGTGGGACTGTGACTGCCAGAGTGCTCCTGAATGATGAGAGAAAAAAGTGTCCTTAACAGCAGGGGATGTCTTAATTTGGGCTGAGGAGTCATGAGCCTTACCATCCTGCACAGTGTTTGACTGTTCTGGAAAAAGGTGGGTTGTAGAGGGCCAGTCTATGGACCAGCTCTGAGGGGACAATGGAGGGACATGGGAGCCAGATGGAGGTAGGTGTTTTCCTTGAACTGAATCCAGATGTTGATTAGACCCTAAGCACTCGTGTCACTGCTGTGCACTGGCTGATTTCCACTTTCTAGAGCTCATCCTGCCAGTTCCTGATCCTCAGGTTGGGATGGGAGGGAGCGTGCCTGTGCTGGATGTGGAGCAGGGGCAGCATGTGTGCCCTCCCAGGTCCCTCAGGCCTGGCAGTGAGCAGGGCTGTGCTTGCCTCCCCTCGGCTCAGCTCCCAGCACAGAGGAGGTGGGAGTGCCAAGTGCCAAGCCCCTGGGCAGCCAGTCCCCTTGCCCCCACACAGCTGGCTGCCAGCAGTCCAGGTGACCCTGTGGGTCCAGCAAGGCTCTGGCTGCAGCCCTCAGCAAGCTTTTAACCATTGCTAAAAAATTTCTGTATCTCCCATCTTTTTCTTTTTTTTATACAAGTGCAAAAGCCCAAAATTACTAATGTTCTTTCCAAGGCAATGACCACAAAACAGAGAATCAAACCCACAGAAATGCTTTCTTTTAGAAATTACTCACATTTCATCAAGCTTTGCTTATACTGAGGTGACACAGCCAAACCCACTGACAGTTCAGCTATGTGGCCTGAGAAACTCAACTGCATTAACAAAGCTGCTCTCAGATGTAGAGCTACACTTTCCATCTTTGTTAAAATACCACACTGCTACTCCATTCCTAGCCTGTCAGCATCCCTTCTCATTGGCCCTTATGCCTGTCCCACTGGAAATTTGGCATTTGTTGCCAAGCTCCTTGCAGCTATATGAGTCAAATATTCACTCCAGAATGCCTTAGACATGTGGGGAGAACTGCTTCTTTGCTCTTCCTTTTTCAGAAACCTAACTAAATCTTCCTATTGTGTGAGTTACTTTTTTCTTTTATTAAGAACACTATATTTCATTTCATCCTACAGTGAAACAGTTGCAGGCGGCTGCCCAACACTTGTACTCTTAAAAAGGGAAAACAATGCAAAGAGAGGATGTCCCTGGAGGAAGATTATGCCCTGCCCCAGCTGCTCACACATGCAGGACAGATTTTTTTCAAGGACAGCAACCAGTCAGGAGCATGACTGCTGTTCTTGCCCTTGGAAACACCCCTCTTTGCCTTGCAGTCTTTGGAAACTTGGCTTTCACTGCTGCAAGGGTAGCTGGGGACTCTACTGGTTTTGAGCACTGGCATTTCAAAGGAATTATTATGTCAATGGCCAGTGGCCTGACACACTCAGGGGTGGGACTCACGTACGTGCCTGCAGTGGGCAATAAAGCTGAAGAGAAGGGCCAGTTTCTTTTGCCCCGTTCTGTCTGGAGCTGAACAGTCTCTGACAGATGAGAAGGGACTTGCACGGACAGTGAGTAGGATCTGGCAAACAGTTTTGTTGTTCTGCTTTTGGCAGTTAAGAAAAAAACCTTGGTTGTCTGGTAGAAAGCTAAGCAGTTAGATACTTACTCAACATCTGTGTCCTTGGGGTATCTTACCTACTGAAATGGACAACATTTTCAAGCACACAGTTTGTGTGACAGCTTGGAAAGGTAACGCTGAAGTTGCAATTGCTGCAAGGTTGGTACAAAAATAATGTCTGGCCACAAAACCCAGAAAGTTCTGCAAATACTTCAGATAAGTGGAAGTCATTGGGCACTGCAGGACGTGTGCCATGAAGACCGGAGATCATACAGGGAGAGGCAGGAAAGATGTAAGATGCTTGGCACAGCAGCTCATGTCTTCCCTGCAGATGTGCTGGTGCTAAGCCTCTTAGTGCAACATTCTTCCTTCACAGAGGTGTTTTTATAAAGAATCAACCAAAGTAAACACATATGGTTGTGTCCTATTTTAAAGTGTGCTATAAAAAACATGAACTGAGCTGTGCAAAAGGAGGAATTTGCATGACAATATATTTTTCACATTGTATACTTTAGATCAGCTGTTACAGCTATGACAAAAACATATCAAAACCCTCCCACTGGCAGAATATTATTTTTTTTTGTTATTTACTGATTAGAATCCTCAAACTACAGATTGGAAAATATGCTTGGAGGTCATCTGGTCCAACCCCATGCTGAAAGCAGACCTGACTTTGCAATTAGATGATGTGTTCCAAGGCCTAGTTTGGTGAAGCTGTGCATCTCTCTGGGAGCAGGGATGCTGCAGTCCCTTTCTGCATTCCTGTGCTCGACTGTGCCCCATGAGAAGAATTTTCTTCCTTCTTTCAAGAGACAGGTAAGAAAACACCCGTTTCTTGTTTTCCAAAAAAGCACAGTGCAGTTGGACACTGCATTCTTTAGGCATAGCTGTGCATGTGCCCAGAGACAAAGACATTTGCTTTTCAGAGCTTTGACCTGTTCTAGTGTTGAACAGTTCCTGACGAAGGCTGGGAGCAGTCTTGGTATTGATTTTCTCAAATATTTGGTGAAGCTTTTCTTTCTGTTTGTGACTTTTTAATGATAATCCAGTCATTAACTGCTTGCTTTGTGTTTTGGGGCTCTGCTGTTTTGGTTTTTTTTTTTTTTTTTTTTTGTTTGGGGTGGTGGTTTTTTTGATTGTGAGATTTGGCCAGAAAATGTACCTGACTTTCCTTTTAACACTGGCATTGGGGGAAAAAATGATATTTCCTGTAAGGTCTCACGAATCATAGACCTGTCACTCTCACAGGCTGTAGTGGTTTGACCTTGGCTGGTGAAGGTGCCCACCCAACAAACAATTGCAAACCCAATACACAGTTGTAGACCCGTGAGTAAATTTTTCAAGTGGGACAATGTGAGATAATGTAGGAGTGTGAGATAATGTAGGAGATAGTATAGAAAACCATTATAGAAGGGGTAGGATAAGGGGAAAGGTGGTACTATTATGGTCGTTTAAAACCCACTTGCTTGGTTTATCCCTCTGTTTTAGCTGTGGCTTGAGAAGCCATGGTGCCTGTTCATCTGTTTTCCTTCCCCTCTTCCCAAAAATGCTGTATAGTGATGAGCAATGTCCAGTGGGCAGTAGCCATGGCCCAGCAAATTGCACAGATGAAATGAGACTGTGAGCAAAATTTTAATAGAATGAGTGTAAATGTTAAGTAGGCAATAAATGTTAGTTTTTATCTTACATTGAATAAGAGTACATGTTGTGATCATATCCAGTTGTCTTCTATAGACTTAGACATTTTGTGTTGCTGATTATGGTATAACACGGCTATGGCTCCTTGATGATGTTCCTCTGTTCGAGGATCCCTCGTCTTTTATCCCTGTCTTGCAGTTTTCATCAACATTTCAAGGCAAATTTTTAGAGTGTGGACAAAGGATGGCTTATCATCTGAGACCCTCTTCTCCTCATTTGTAAGGGAATGGTGTGCAGTATCCCTTTAAGGTCTACAAATAGAAGCTCACTTCAATATAAATAAAAAGTAATCCTGATAATTCCTTGACAAGCAGCATTAATTTCTGGTTTTGTAGGCATCAGTCATTAGCAAGTTTCTGGATTAAGCAGAAATAGGATGGGGGAAAGTTTCTTGTGTCACTTTCGTTGGCCTTCAATCACAAGTTATGAATGCATTACTTTCTGGTCATTAATTTTATGGTATATAAGGCTGTCAGATATTTTGGGCCTCGGTGATTTATGTTTTCGGAAAAACATAGAGCTTTCAGACAGCTGGATTTTTGGGGACTGGAGTAGCTAATGTAGCGGAGAAGGAACCCACTTGGGGAGAAATCTGTGAGAGATATGGTTTGCACATGAAGAGGACAAGCTACTGGCACAATAATTGTAATATTATGGATAGCTATATAAAATAACAGATGTGGAGAAATGGGATGCCAAAAAAGCCAATGAGATCTTGGTGGGAAGCTTTTGGCATGTCAACTTCAATGATCAAGCAAGACACCATGAGAAAGGAGAAATTTTTCCAGGAATCAAAAACCAGGGATGTGGTTGCTGAAAGCAAGAATTCCAGGAGAGGGAAGAGAGAGAAAATGTCAGATAGAAATGTACAATGCATTGCTGGAAAGTTTAAACCTTAAAACATTAGAGTAAAGGCATTCCAGTTTAGAAGTCACTGTGTTAAAGGATAATAACTTAGCCAAGAGAATAATGAATAAATGGTAAATGATTGTGTTTCTCCACTCATGCCCCTGCATTACTGCCCTAACACAGGGTCCCTGTGGGAAAGGATTGGGTCAGGAGGTCATTTGTGAGGAATGTGCCTAACTCAGAGGATCAAGACAGGTATCTCAGCCTGCAGTGGGAGACTGCAGTAGCCTTTGTGTTTCACAGGCAGGTACACACAGGCATAGCTAGAAAGAGCTGGATGTCTTCTGCCTGTGGCACACCACTAAACTTGACATCTTGGCTTATTCGTAATTGTCAGTAATGAAGTACCACAGGGATACTTTTGCTGGGATAACCATATTGGCTCTGAAATGCTACTTCTTTCTGGAATAAGAGTATGATTCTAATGCACTTAAGGCAGTCACTTTTCCCACACTCTAATATTGCAGCTCCACATTTTTGGTATTAGCCAATCAGATGCGTTAGAAGTATGAATCAGACACGGGTTTTAAGGCTTGCAGACCTCTCTCATAAAGCTTTAATTTCCTCAACCATTTGCAATATTCATACATCTGTCACATTTGCAAGGTATCTGGGCAGGGTAGCGCCAATGGGCAAGGCTGTGCCAGGCACAATACTGTGTTATGTCTGCGGATTGTACCTAGTTAAGCCCTAAGTAGGGCTTGACAAGTCACTGGCACAGGATCCAAGTCTTTCTTATTTATCAGGGGTACAAGTGGTTTGTGGTCAGTCAAAAGTTGAATTAACTCTCTGGAAGAGCTTTTTTATACATTTTTCACATGTTTCTTTTACGATGAGACACTTCTCAGTCTGCAGAGAGTGATTTATATCGTCAGCAAATGTCTACGAGCAGTACGTAGCAGCACCACCAGCCTGACCAGGTTGCAATGTTGCAGGTGGCTCTGACTAGTTATGGGAAGGGAGAATTAGGTGCTTCAGGTGGGGCTTTCACTCAGTTGAAAACATATTCTTGTATTACATTCAAATATTAGATGATTTAATTTTCCAGGAGTTCATTACAAGGATTAATTGCTACCATTCAGAACCCAGCCTTCATTTCATTTTGACATAGATTCAGGCGTTTGCATTAATTTATTACTTTCTTAGGCCAATTGACCCTTCCTCAGCCTGCCTTAATGCCTAGTTTTCATATGTGTTATCTCAGTAGTTCAGCTAGTTTTGATGTAGCCCAGTGTTTATTGCCTTTCAGACCCGAATACCAAGTGTCTCTGGAAATCTAGACCGGCTTTTATCATGTTTCTCTTCTCAATGGCAATATCCCAGGACTTTGTCTGTACAAGCAACTATCCCTTTCCAGGTGCTGCAGTAGCTTTGTCATTTCCTCTGGAATATATTGGGTGCAGTAGCAATGCCAAAAGGAAGTCTGTGGAGGGATTACCATCCAAAAGGCATAATAAAAGTAGTTAACTTGGCGCCATCTGGGTGTAGGAGCATCTGCCAAAAACCATTTGCGGCATCTAAAAGGGGAAAAAAACTTGGGCATTCATCTTGGAAAGATGCTGTCCACTGTGAATACGACAGTGCTTCTCCCCAGCACTTTGTTTTGTTGATTTAGGTCAAAGGATGTGCTGACTCGGCCAGTTTTGCTCAGGCCTTGTAACCGCTGGTAAATGCCGTTCAGAGGGTTTGGCTATTTCCCCTGCAACACTGACAGGACCTGGGCTGTCTGCTCCTGCTTTTTGATTGGAAAGCACTGAACTGAACGTGTCGGGACTCTCTGTACACCATAGGGAGCTGTATTCCATTGTGTAGTGGGGGAATGAGCTTAATCTTTCCTCCAGTGCTTTTATGTTGTTTTCTTTAGACTGATATAGCAATGCCATCCATGTATTGTATTGAAAAGTTAGTTTTTTAACCTCTGGGGACAAATACAGCTCACACAGAGTGTCTTGTAATATTCCAAGTTACTACTGGCATGTGTGTTCATCCATGAGTGCAAGTGGTGGAAACGACTCAATCACTCATTATTTGTTTTTAACTGGTTCTCTCCCATTTCTTATTTCTGAATGCTGTCCTGTGCCTCCTTTCAGGTACTTTGTTCTTGTTTCTCCTTTGCCTTCAGGCCCAGGAGACTGCTTTATACCTGTTTATTTTCCCTCTCCAATCTCTAAAATCTGAGAGGACCTTACTCAGCTTTCCTTGCTCAACTTACTTCCCTCCATTCCTGCTGGAGTGGATACCATTAGTGTTGTCTGTTCAATTAAGTTCTCCTGTATCCCCACAGAGATGTCCTTCTTTCACTAGAAATCTGTCCTAATGTAGCAGAATACAGAGGTGTGAGAGCTCATGGAATTTTTGATTGTCATGATCTTCTTAAAATTAGTCTAATTTTAAACCACTGAAAATTGAAAATAAATCCTGAAAATGCTGACTTAAGATCCTGCTATTATACAAAAAGCATCACAAACTCATTAGTTAGGGAAGGAGACCATCAAATACATGTGTTTTCCCATTGTTTTCCCTGGCAAAGAATTAATTCATGTTGCAAAAAATTACTGTAAAATTTCTTCCAGTTCCTCCTGTTGATTTATCCTATTGACAGGAAGGTGGCTAAGTTGTGAGTGTGCACACTTTGTGCTAAGAATTCACAGCCAATAGCATTGCCAAAAGCCAAGCACCATCACAGTCAAAATGTGGGATTTTAAAAAATGAGAGGTGATATTGATGGCCCTGCATTTTATGTGACTGGAGAAAGGGGTCTGTTTTTGAGAAATCACCATGCCCCTTTTAAAAGATCAGGGCTCAGTCTCATTTTAAAACACTTAAAATTGAAAATAAATCCTGAAAATGCTGACTTAAGCTCTGGCTGTTTTACAAAAAGCATCACAAACTCATTTGACCCTCAAAACTGAAATTTTCTTCTTTCTCCAAGTTCCAGACCCATATCCTGCACACTTTCTTCATATCCCTCTGTTAAGTACTTCCAGTTGGACTTCTCAATGAATAAGGGAGGTAGAAGTTGACTGTATCTATGCCTGTGTGTGCTCCTATCTATATCTATGATCAGGATTTATGTGGCTCAGTATATATGTGTATGTTCTTGTTAATTCTGCCTTTATGAGCCTAAAAACTGAGATAGTTTTGTTACTGAAACTGTGGGAGGAAGATGAGATTATTGTAGCCAAGTAGAAATCTTTCCCTCCTGAAGTAATACACATATGTGTATGATGCTAGAAAACAGAGGTAAAGCTAGGAAATCTAAAGGACACTGAGATACTTCTCACAGAGTTTGTGTGTTTTGTTTGTTGTTATTCTAATGTTACATAAAGAAGGAAGGGAAGGAAAAGTGGCTCATTCCCATTTGTGAAATTCTTGCTCCTCATAAATCACGGGACTCTGACCACAGTGAGCAACTCTGAGTGCAAAGTGCTGTAAGTAATCTAAAAGGTACTTTAAGAGAAGTGCATACTTTTCAGGTTTTGTACATTTCAAAAAACATCTATCATTCATCTCTATTTGCCTGTTCTATGCAATTAAAATTGAAAATTAAATGAACAGAAATAAATTAGTAGAATCAGTGTCTCTTTCTTTTGATATATCCTCTTGGAAGTGTGTGATTGTATCATAATTTTTCACATCAATAACACGTAGTAGGTTTTTCCTAGAAACCCTCTTGGGATTAGAGATGAGATTATTTTTCCCTCTGATCCCCTTTGATGGGTATTTATGGCTCAGATGAGGGGTGTTTTTGGAAGAAAGCACTTATTTCTCATCTTGTCACGGTGGCAGTTAATCTTAGTACCTATAATTGTCTGGTCATTTGTATTTGCCATATGTTTTTCTCTTTACCTCTCATGTTAAACTTTTGAGGGGGTCACTGAATTTGGCACACATGCTTTTTCATTTTATTACACCTTTGATTATTGGGAGTCAGTGTTTCTAAATACTCAAACAAATTAAAGAGGTACACATAGGCTCAGATATTTGAAATATTTGAAACAAGAACAATAGTAATAAAACGCATCAAGCTGCTTTTTAATGATGCCTTTCTTGTTAATGACTGACTTTGCAGGTACAATACCCCTCAGCATTACACAGAGAGGCATTGCTGGGAGAAGCCCTGTGCAGATGGAGGTTCTCTCCAAGAGGTGGTGCTAACAATTGCCACAGTCGGAATAACATATTTGTAAAATCTCTATAATCTGTTTGCAACTGTAATTAAAGGTTTTATGTGGGTATGTGAGCTTGTGCAGTCGTATGGCATCCTCCTATTTATGAGCTGTGTAATTGTACGTTTAGTCTCTTTCTGGTGTAGGAAAGCCGCACTATAATGTGTAATTATAACCTTGGTAAGTGTAACACCAGTAAAGTTACAGTAAGTGGTGTGTGCAGCAGAGGAATGATAGGGTGATGACAGAGTGACATGCTGTAAGCAGCGTGGCATAATAAGAAGAGTCTTGTTGATCCTGTTATTAAAAAGACTGTTCTCTGTACCAGCTAACTTTTGGTTCCCTGGGAGAAGGGAAATGCTGCTAAGCCTCACAGAAGCACTGGCTGTGTCTGCAGCACTGCTGTTTGCTGGACACTTACCCAGGGGCTCTTAAGGACCTGGAGGCTTCAGGGCCCTGGCGATGGCAAAGCCTCGGGAGGTCCTGGCATGCCCTGGGGACAGTGGCACTGGCAGTGCCACTTGTTTCCTTTGGGGCGCTTGTCCCAACTGAGCCCTCCCTGAGCCCAGAGAGCCACCTCAGCCTTGGACCAGTAGATCCCTCCAGTTCAGTGAAAAGCCTTTTTCACGAGCCAGTCTGGGGCTTGTTGGCTGTGTCAGATGCAGAAAACTGCCCCTCTCTCTGTCACCTCTGTTTTCCCATAGGAGGGGAAGCAAAGGAGCAGGTGCTCAGAACTGCAGGGTGCAGGAAGCTGTGGCAGGCTCTGTGGTGGGAGTGATGGAGGACCCACCAGTGCCCCATGTCACTGATGGCTGTGGTGGGCAAGTGATGTTGGTTTCACAGGAAGATGTCCAGGTGAAATGCTGTAGTCTGCTCTCTGAAATGTCCTGTATGTGGAAACAACCAGCAGTGTCATGAAAAGCAGCTTAGGGGAACACAAACTTTGCCCAAGAGAGCACCAATGTTGCTTGATTTTTTAAAATATTACTGCCAGCAGTAAATTCCATGCTCATCTCTGTGCAGGGAAGTTTCCACTACTCTGATACCTGTGGGATGCTATTAGCCACATTGGAAGTGCGTACCGATTAGCATCACTGAGGAAATGAAAATTCTTGGTGTGGGTATGTGGCTTAAACTATGCTGCAAATTGAATTAAATTCTCAAAAACTCCTGCCAGAGAGGACAGTATTTTATTAAATCCCAGCCTTGCAAACACTTTCATATAGGAATGCAGAGAACTTTAAAATGGTCCTTATGGCATTTTTAATGGGAGCAAGTCCCAGGGCTGGTTCAAGGCAGCTGGTCCAGTGTTTCTCTTTTTGCATTGGCAGGAGTACATCACTAATCTGAAAGCTGTTGAGAGTCTTCTAGTGATGCCTTTTTTCCATGTTTGTGTTTTGTATTTTCTGGCTGAGTTAGACCGTATCCTGTAAACTTACTTATTGTGCTTCGTATTCATTGCAATGACATCTACTGTGGAAGGGAGGGAGAAAGCTTATTAACCACAGGCTTGCCTCCTGCTGACTGCAGTCAGAGATGGCCTGGGACAACACTTTCAGCAGATGTTTCTGCTTTATAGATCAATGGAAACTTTACGGAGATATTTCCCTCTTCAGTCCAAAAGCAAATGCCAGCAAGTCAGAGATCCACTAACTTTGTGCTGGACAGCAATAATTTTATTTAGTATTTTATATTTTTTTATATACACACAAGGTAGCTACCAGAAAGTTATATTTAAAATTGCTTTAAATGGCATCTCTTAGAGCAATAAAGCTGCTTTCCACTTGCAGGGAGCAGTCTTGGTGTCTGCCTGCAAATGAAACATCAGTGTAGGCTATAGCCTGGCAGAGACAGGCACGCACAAGGCACAAACCATCAGCCATCATTGTGGGTTGGTATTTTCTGGTTCTGAATCTCCATGCACTCTATGGAACAACCATGTACTTCAAAGGATAAAAGAGAAATACGCTATTATATCCAAACAAAGGGGAGAAATTATCTTTTTTTCTTCAAATTATCTTCTTGCTTTGTCAAGGAGGGACTGACAGGGGAATAAGGGATATGGATTGGAAGGGAAAGGGGAGGCTTAATATCTGTGCCCACTCATGAATCCACAGGGATGGGAACACATGACCCCTTTCTCAACACAGGACTCCTGTCTGCTACAGCTTTGGGTGCAGTTGCTCCCAAGCAATTGCAAAGAGGAAATAAGCACTTTTACTACTTTGACAAAAAAGCTCATCTGTGGTTTCAGGTCACCAATGTGAAGCCAGTGTGAAACGGGTACCCTCCAGAACTCCGCTTAATCTCATATTTTGCTGTTTGTGTAAAGGAAACCAGATAATTGTGGCTGAAGGAGCAGCTTAATTTCCATGTGTGTGTGTGTTTGCTGCAAGAGTGGTGGCATCTGTGGGAAACAGACTCTCATACGTCCCACTTGTGTGTTACAGAGACAGGGGGAACTCTTGGCTCTACAGATGTCTGTAGGAAACTGTGATTTCAGAGACACATCTTTTTGTGATGGAAACCTCAGCTGATGTTTCAGTGGTAGAAACATCAACTGTCCTGTCAAGAAAGACAAGTTACTGTGAGTATTTTTTGTAGCAGTAAGTAACAAAATAAACTCCACTGGTTGTCTGCCATAAAGGAGCTAAAGATGTCCTCTGACTGAACCAGGCCATAGCTGGAGATATTTAATGTTCCTTTCATGTTTAGGAATCTGTGTATTTGCTGGGATATCTGCATGGAGAAACTGCTGTGCTGTCTCTGAGCACAGAAGCATGTGCACAGACTGCACATAGCAAGAGTTGTCTATAATTCAGTTGGCATTTCTATGTTTGGACAAAAAGCCCATGAGGCCATGAAGTTTGAGAGAGATGATGTCTTTTAGTGGCTGACATTTAAATGCCCACTATTGTGTAATACAGTGGTCAGTCCAAGCAGGTCATTCCAGAGACTTTTAAATGCACAGTTGCCCACCTTGTCCTTTCCCAGCTAAGCTTCATTGTTCTAATACCATTTAGCAAGCAGCATTGAGATTAGAAAGTATGTGAAAAGCTTCTCATTTGCTTGTTCATCAAAGGAGCCATGACCATCCAATTTACCTTCTGGCTACTCCTTGCTTTCCCATGAGTACTGGGAAGGAGTAAACCATTTAGTGCTGTGGGGAGCTCAGGCTGCTGCAATTATCCTTTCTGGCCAAAATTTCTGTAGACACATTCCTCATCTTCCTCCTGCCTAAGGTCTGGATAAGGTGCTTGAGACAGCTATTTCATAGATGTGCAGAACTCCCTCTGGTTTCCTGTACAGATGTTGTACAGCATCATTTCCAGTGCACAGCAGCAGCTTTCAGGATGGCCCACTGTGTTTTATTATTGGCTTCTCTTCAAATATTTCTTCATTCACCAGCAAGTTCCTGAGCTCACTTTCTAATGGCATAGGCAATCTTGATTTGTCATTTCTTCTCAAAAAAATGTCTGCAGCTGACAGCCCATACACCCCTTTTGTTATTTTAGAATTTGAGAGTACTACATATAGATCTGATTACCTTCCTCTCTCCTTTGCCAACAGGTGCTATATTCCATTGATAGCTTTTCTCAGGGGCCCATCATGCTGGTAGAAAGGGGATCTGCAACCATGTGTCTGGGACTTCACTGCAATTTATTTAAAACTCTGGATCACCGGTGGGTGCAGCCTGTGGTCATGTACCATTATGTGAAGAGTGCCATGCTTAGTACAGCAGCTCCTTGTTTAGTGCTGCTGTCTCCTGCTAATCCTCTCTCCAGGAATGAGGGGTTTTGAGCTGTCTGAGGAGGCACTCAGCCTCTGCATGCTCTGTGCCAGGAGGTGGACTCTACAAGGGCAGAGTGTGGAGTGGGTCACTTCCCAAGGCAAAGGCAGCGCAAGTCCTGTGTCCGTGAGAAAGTCTGTACCAAGAGAGCATCCCAAGGATGGCTGGTTGATCTCCCTTCTCTGCCTTACTGGGAAGGAGATGACAACTTTCCTTGTAATGTGAAGATGTGTCTCTTGCTCCCTTTGACCCGTATTGCAACCCTCGGAGGAGGAGGACTCAGCTCTTCTGTTCACTAGAGGCCACTGCAACATCACCCACCTGTGGTGTTTTCACCTGCATTTCAGAGTGTTGCTCTGGAGACTGTGTTTCAGGCTATGATCTCTCTTCTAGGTTTTTTATTTGATATACAAATATTGTCTCTTAATAATGATGAAATCTCCACTGTTCCCAGGGCAAGTTTGCCCTGCTCCTTTCAGCACTAGCAGTCGGTGACATAGTGTCCTTTCCAGCTATTACAAGCCACCAGTCCGTGGAGACATGAAACCTTGACACCCAAATACCATAGTCAAACCTTGTTCTCTTTTACAGCACACTGACACTTTTATTAGAACCTGTGAGACTTAAACTCATACTTTTGGGAGGATCTCACCAGTACCTCTCATGGAAGAGTCAAAGGGCTTCTCTATTTTTCCCTCGGAGGGTTGAACACCTCCAAGAAAGTCCTCTGATTAACTACCTCAGATCTTCTAAAGCTACCAGTATTTTCTGGTCTGATATGCACAGATCCATTTTCAGCCTCTCAGGTCAAGTACTGGATTAACTATAAATTTCCTTTTTTCGTTCATTATTTTGAGGTATGCTTGTCCTTTTTTACCCATCTCTGCTGGTGTACCTAGAGTGTGATGGTCTTAGTTCTAGTACCTCTCTGGACCTTTTACTCTGTTCATTTTTTCTCCTAGGAATGTATTTATATGACACATATAGGGTATTTTAAATTTTTCAGCTTTAGGCTAGCACTCTGTTTCTTTTCAGTCTTGTGGAGAGTCTCTACCCTTGGTATTTTCCCTCTGATCAAAACTTTATGTAAACCTTTGCATGCTTTTCACGATCAAAAATGTAATGTGTTCATTCAAATCATCAAAGCCATTGAACTTTCAATCCCTGTGGAGAAGAGGTCTTCTCCTTTGCTACATGAACACAAATCTGTGCTCCATTTGTGTGCTGGTACATGCCAAAACCTTGTATCAAGCACAGGGAAAATATTTGGCATCAACCACCAAAGACTCCTCCCCTGAGAGGGGAAAACTCCATTTTTCTGTGTTACATTCTTTCAATAATCTACATAAATGAGACTTCTAAAGGTTTGGCTCTGTTTCTGCCCCTCTGCAAAGTCTATGCACTCATGGCTTCTGCTCTCTCTCTCTGCCTCCTTGCCTCTGCCTTCTCCATTTGGTAAGACCTGTGCTTTCACTATTAACACCCTGTTTCCTGTGGTTTTCCTTGTAATGTTAGTTACTCTTCCTGGCACCAGCTGAGTGTAGCACCAAGGAAATCTTTTGATGGATCTGGCCTCTTTATCCAAATGCCAGCTGTCTGCTTAGTTAATGCTACAGCAAATGGATCTCCATGTTCAATTCCTTCTGAATTCAGGCTATGCACTCCTCTCTGACCTGAACGTCTTCAAGTGGTATCTGTGGCTCTCTGGGGTGGCCAGAGCATCATGAGATTCAGTCTTGGAGCATGATGGGATCCCCAAGTGTCCTCCTGTCGTACTCCATTCCCAGCTTGACAACTTAAGAGCATCTCAGACACCTGAGAATATAAATGGACATCTTTCAAGCAGGCAAGCTACCAGCCTTACCTGAAAAAGTGTGGATTTCAATACAAAACTGAACATCTTCAACTAGGATTAGGCTTCTGGCTCCATCACTTTTCATTTTTGGATATGACACCACCTTTACTGTGACTCTGCTGCCTTATCCACAGAAGGAAGGTAATAATCTTCATCTTATTTGTACAGCGCCCTAAACAGCAAAGGCGTTGTTGACTGAAGTTGACTGAAATGAATGAGTTATTTTTGCTGAAATCTGTATCTTCTCAAAAGCCTGAGCTAACTGAAGCAGTAGTTAGACAACTGGAGGAGTAACTGGGTCAGGAGCTATATTTGTGAACAACAGCAGGGGCATATTACACATGTGAAAAATTCATCTGACAAAGATGTATAGTTTGCATAATTTTCTTAAAACAATGGACTGTAAATATTGTGGTATGCTGAATTATTAGAGGGATGAGTCAATGCAATTTAAGATCCAGTAACTTCTTGAATTATTGAATTCTTTACTCCCAGACACTTATTTGAACAGCACCAGCTGCTGAATGAGTAGGTTCACACTCACTCCAACTGGAAGCTGCCTTTGCAAACGGGGTTTGGGAACTGGCTCAAACCTGGCTGACAGAAATGTGGTCCTTCAAGGATCATGGGCTTCTTGGCTGCTGTTGCAGGCAGTACCTCACCAAGTCTTACCTGTTGCAGTAAAACTTGTTTTAAAGAATGGGGACTTGTGGTAATACCTTGCCTTTTGCTCTAGGTGGCTGAGTGACTCTTGGATTGGTCTTGGTATGACACTAAAGCTCAGGTGTGCACAGTAACTTTTGCTCATGTGAACATTTCTGCTCACAGTGAACTTCTGTGAACAACACAACAGCTAGCCTTCATAAGGCATCATTCTGAATTTAGCTTAGCACCCCTGAAAACTTTCAAACCCTGTGTTTGTTGGTTCCTGGACCCTCACTGTCTCCTGGTTAAATAAGCCTTTGTGGCATGAGTAGTGCTCCATATTTGAATGTGTTTGAATGAATAGCCTTAGTAGTTTGTGAATGTTATTCTTTCATTCATAGTTGCAAAAAAAGTTTCAGTATCTCCTGGGGACAATGACAACCACTCCCCTCTGTCAATTCCTCTCTTCTTCCATTTGATTCCACAAGATGAATCAAGTCAGTGCACAGAATGGCCATCTGGTTTCTGTAGGACCTGCTGGAAGTGGCTCAGAAGACTGTGGTTATGCTGAGTCGATTCTCTGGAGGGGAGAACAGCATCACTGCTAGACAGGACCTTGCCGGAGGCTGCTGCAAGACGTGGCTCTGCATCCTGTTTTGTTTCTTTAGAGAGATAGTGTTCCAGTGAGAGTAACTATGTCTTGTCTACCTCAAGTCCCCTTGATCACAATCAGATCTGTGCTCCCTTCCTACCCTACGGGTCAGAGCTGCTCTTTCACATGGTGGTGACAGCTGTATGATACAACCCTCACAGCTTGGGCAGACCCACCAGATCTATTTGTTCACACCCACGTCATTGTTACCAGCTTTCTGTCTGTGCCACCCTTCCCCTTCCAGACAGCATGGAAGGCAGAGATGGTGCTCCTTACCAGAGAGGGACAGGTTGAACTCTCATGAGTTCCCTTGGCTGGGAGAGGAGTGCAAAGCAGATATTTCAAGAGGAGAAAGTAGCTTAGGACGATGAGGAGAGTGAACTTAGGGGAGAGAAATGCAGTCAGAGAACAGGGAAAAAGACACTGAAATAAAGAAAAGTTAAGTGTTGGAAAAAGAGGGGATAAAGAGTTTCTTAAATGCAGCTAGCAAGGGTAAATACTCTAGTGTCTTCTCAGATCTCTCACTGCCTTTGTGTTCATCCTGGAAGCAATTCCTTCATGACCCTGGTTTTGGGAATTCAGTTTTGGTGCACCAAATTTAGATTTTTCAAACAAACTTTTCATCTCCAGGTTAAATAGGACACAAGATGTGGTCTATTATGTGGCATTTGGAGTTAGGAAGGAGAAGACCCACAGGGAATCATGGGCTGCTTGCACTGTTAATGTGCTGCCCCCTCACTTACTCACAGTGAAAATACTGGTATTCAGCCCTGCCATGGCACGAAATACTGAATTTCAGAATTGAAATTGCTGCCCTTAAGTGAACGCTAACCATGTGACCAGACAAAGGAATGCATTTGCTTGGTCAGTAAACATCTTTTTAAGGGTATTAACATAATTTGGCTTCCAATTTCTCCTCACCAGGCAGATTTTATTTAGTCAATTGCAGAACTGTCATAGGCTGTGCTGTTTTATTCTGCACAAGACCACTGTTCTCCATGTTGTTGTGCTGGACCTCTTCTTAGGGGTGCTCCAGGACAAACCCAGGCACAGGGCATGACAAAGCTGGGCTGCTTTACTGGCATTGTAGCACCCTCAGCAACCTACTCAGAAAGCTTAGAGCTGACTTTGCAATTTTTGGCCTTGATCTCTGGCACTAAAGTTAATTGGGATAATTCAGAGTTCACACCCATCTCCCTGAGGGTTTGGTTTAAAAATACATGTAATGTGAGTTTTAAAATAATTTCTTTTGATTGGAAGTATTTGGAAATGTTTCTCTTCACTGGTTTTAAAAGGTGTCATTTTTTTATGAATGCTGAGACATTGATTAATAAAATTCCGAAAGCATTAACTCAATTGAGTGGACTCCAACTTTTCCTTTTTTTATTGTTATGATTTGTGAAAATAAATGCAATAAAAAAATCCCAGCAGCTCTGTTAAACTGTATCCTCAGCAGTCTCCCTCCTGATAGCCTTACCAGATGTTTTACGATGTTAGACACGGGTCTGTTTGCTCCTGGGGGAAGGTTGAGCAAAGCCTTGGCTCAGCACCACCAGGCTTCAGCTTGTGACCCTCTGTGTCAGGCACCTTGGACACCAGCCTGCACCCTGGTAAGGAACCTGGTGCTTTGGTCTCCCTGCTTTAAGGACTCCTCAGGGACGAGCAGCTGCCTTTGCTTGCTCTCACCCACCCTCCTGATGACAACTTACAGGACATGGTACTCAAGTCCATCTTCCTCATATCCTATCATTTCTGAGGCTGGTGGATGGAGGCTCTGGCTGTACCAAGCTAGAGCCACCTCCCATGAAAGGATGACTATGGCCACCCAATGCTGGGAGAGCCACCAAGGGAGACCGCTCTCCCTGGGGCCTGAGCTTCTGGTTTTCTTCTTCCCAGGTCTGCCATGAGTTATGCCCTCTGAATGGAGCTGGAAAGGCTGCAAGCCTTTGTATTCAGAAGGGATGAGGGGGGCTGAGGACTGGGGAGGTGGAGGCAGGGACTGCTCATGCTCCCAGCTGCTGGCCAGGGAAGGATTTATTGCCCTGGCTGTGTTTGGGACATGGGCTGCTCAGAATAGCCATCCATCCTACACGTCTGAGTGAGCTGCCATGGGAGATTCATTTGTAAGCTGGCCTTCCTTCTTCCTGAAGTTTCTTTCTCCTTTATACTGCAAAGGCTAATATATTGTTCAAATTAAAGCGGGCCTGGGGACTGAAGACAGAGCTGGTTATGGAGTGGAATGGACTGATGAGGAGTGGGTAATATATTTAAAGACTGTGTAGGAGCCACCAGGGATGATATAGTCTGATTTATTTGATTTAGCATAATTTATAGTACACTAGACTATGTTGTGATTCTTCAGGATTTTTATCAGGAAATTTGCATTCAATATTTAAGTATCTCTGGGCAGAAACATTCTCATTCTTTTATTATTTTGGCTTTAAACATATCATGTACCAGAGAAAAATTTATAAGTGTATGAAGGGTTTTAATAAGTTCAGATAGAAAAGAAAAAAAGTTTGAAATCTAAGATCGACAAGGGAAAGGGATTCCTGCTTCACCCTTTCCCAAGGGCATGGGTGGATTTTTCAAAAAAAAAGCAACACTGTATCTGCATTAGTTCTGCTTCTTTTTGTCATTAGGACAGAGTCAGCCTTGGTAGAGTCACTGACATCCAAAAACTAGTGTCTCAGCTGGTGTAAATGAGGACTGAACCTCTCTGCTTGTGCCCACTAAAAGCCACAGGTGTGGTCTGTTGTGCACCACCTTCTTTTCTGAAATGTTCCTTGATTTTAGGGCTGGAATTTTGCTCAGTTTGATAGATGATAGTCCATTTCTTTGATGCTCTAAAGATGATCTTCACATGCTAAAACCATTTTATTTTGTAAGTTATTCCTCTAATAATTTCATCCCTTTCAGAGATCATCAATAAATAGAGATACCTCAGGTGAAACTGGGTCTGTCATTAGGGCAGAAGTGCCGTGCCACAAGATCAAGTCTCTGAGCACACCACCAGGGGAGACTTCATTGTTATTCCTGGAAGTTTAAACTTTTCCACTGAAACTTTTCCTGGAAATTTAAACTTTCTGTTTTCCAGAACAGGAGGATGAGGTAGGGTGGCAGTGCCCAGTTTGTGCCTTGCTGAAGTACCTCACGATGCACTGAATGAACACATCAACAGATGCCATATTCAAAACATCTTAAATGTTCATAGAAGGATCTCATTCTTAAATTTGTGACACATCATGGTTTCAGCAGCTCTGCTGGACCTTCCCCTAACGTGATTTATTTCTAGGCATGTTCCATGTTTTTGCAGTTTATATCTCATTAAAGCACAGTGGACTGCAACCCTTGAGCCCTCAGCCTTAAGGTGTTCAGTTGGGAAAGTTGAATCCCTGGTGATCTGCAAACTGCAACGCTATATAAAACTTTGTTGACAGTCAAGCACACTTGAGTGTTTAAAGTTTTAATAGGCTTAGAGTTAATTCTGGAGTCCACCAACATCTGCATAAATCCGTAACTTCAAGCACCTCGTACTTGGCTGATTTCATATACGATACCTAAAAGTGTTTTTGAATCTTTTGCAGCTCCTCGTAGAGTTTCATGATTCATCTGTGTCTTCAGTTCTTTTCATTTTGTTTCTTACTTTTTTCTTCACCCCTTTTCCCCACTGGACGACGTTCTTAAATACTTAATCAGGACTGTGGTTTGGAATGCACTTTATCACACACCTTTTCTGTGCCAAAACCCTTTACACACTCTATTAAGGATAACTTTCCACATACTAATGTATTTATTTATGAAATGGCTCTTAAAGATGGTGGAGATGGTGGAAGGCAAAGTGTGATGGGCCAAATCCACACTTGGAGGGAGCCCTGCCCCTGTCTCACAGCTCACACTCCTGCTGTGAAGACAAGGCTTGTGATCCTGCAATCTCTCCCTCCTGCAATACCAGCAGCGTGGGCAGGGCAGTGCCACAGTGTTTTGAGGAAAAAACCAACAGACTGAGAGCTGTGAATGGGAAGGTGTGGGTGGGTGTGCCCCGTTCCTGGCAGGTCCCCGAGGTGTCATTGGGTGCCTGATTTCTGGCCAGGGACATTTGTTTCAGCTGGGAGGATCCTGTTGAGAAAATATAGGACAGTTGCCTGGAGGCAGATGGAGTACACTGAGGCTTCCAAAAAACATCTTTGTACCTTTGCCCTGGACAGCCCTTAGGAGCTGGGCTGGGAGCCGCCGGGATGGTTTATTGTAAATACAAGAGTCAGTCTTCCTCGCATGTATGAACCTTTTACTTTCTGGCAGCTCTTGTCAAAATAATCCTGTTTTCCTCAAAACATGTGAGTATCTCTGGGCTCTTGAGAAGGCTGAGTGCCTGTGCTTGTCTCTTCAGGCAGCTAGAGGTGGTGGGGGCAAAACAGCGACGTTGGCTGCACTGGCAGCTCTCAAAACTTCCTGTGTTATTTTTATTGTTCCAGCCCCCAGAGTGCTTTGATTAGGTTGGAATCCTAGCTTTATGGGTTTTTTTCTTTTTCTTTTAAACAAGTTTCTAGCTCTTGTGGCTGTGGTAAAAGGAGCTCGAAAACATGCTTTGGATGTGCTAAAATCAGAAAGGAAACAAAGACAGCTCTGCTGGGACTGCGGGGCCGGGACATGTCTTTTTTTAAACTCTGGATTTTTTCTCTGGCTTGCAATAGTTTCAATCTTTTTACGAGGTTTTTAGCAGAGGTGTGAGGCCATGGCACAGCTTGCCTGAGGTGACATGGCAGGAAAGAAAGTGAAGAACAAGCTCTAGGTGCCCTCATCATGTGCTGCGCTGCTGCAGGTGAGGGCCGTGTTGGGAACAGTTGGCAACTGAAAACCAAAGAGTTAGAAAAGGAATGCTTGCATCTCATGGCAGGTCAGCTTGCTTCCACATCATGTTTCCTCCCCAAAACATTGTAATGGTGCATTTTCAGTGTGGCAAGTTATGATACGTCCAGCATTGTTGGCACATGCCAGCAAGATCCAGTGCAACGCTTCTGCTGCAGCTGGCAACTCAGGAAAATTTGCTGGTTTCACCTGAATTTGGCAGCATTAATCTGAGAACATGTGCACTTTGTCCCTCTCAGATGTCACTCCTGTCTGAAAGAGTGGAGCTTTTGGCACGTCTCATGGCTGAGCAGTAAAGCAATGAACATACAACAAGATGTTCCACCCTCCTACAAATTAATGTGAGGGAATTATTTTGTGAAAAATAGTCAGATGTGAGCTGGAGAACCACTAAATGTCAATACCTTGTGCTCTGCTGACACTTGGGCTTGGTTTACAGTGTTCCTATGGCAAAATAGGAGTGGCTGATGCTATTGTACTTATGCTGGTTGACGTGACTGAGGCAGACAGCTTTTCTGGGCTGATAAAAGACATTTAAAACTGCAAAGAGACAAAGTAAAGGGAAAAAAAATATATAAAGTAGAGCCAGTTTCATTTTTAAAAAAAATTTCAGTACATTTATCTTTATATATCTGATATTTGCCTATCTGACATTTGGTTGATACAGAGAACTGGTGTTGACTCTCTCAGTAGAAGTATTTTATTATTATTAATAACTACTTGTTAACTCTGGCATGTCTAGTATGCCAGGCACTCTGCAAAACCCAAGCAAAGCATAGTGTCGCCCCAGAGAGTTTATGCTAATCTATTCTATTGAAATAATATTTTTTTTAGTGCTGTGTATAAATCATTCTTCTAGCAGTATTTAGTGCAGAGGTTTACACTTCCCCATTTACGCTTTTGTGACAAACAAATTTGCCACAGTGAAAATAGTATGCAGTTCAACCTAGCTGTATTTTATGGAATTTCTTTTTGGGCAAACCATTGAAAGGCATTGCTGCAGAGAGGCCCTTAACACGCATTTAACTTTGAAATCTGCTTAAGCACCATTAACTTTAATGGCCCTGAGCACATGCTTCAGGTTAAGCATGTGCTGAAGTGCTCTACTGAATGTGGACAGATTAGGCCCATACAATTTTGGTGAAATGTGGTGTAAACCATAAGAGAGATTAAAATCCCCAGGGATTCTCTGTGGAAGTGGGTATCACGTCGTCTGTCATGAGGGGCTGTGTTCAGATGCTCCATCAGGCAGCACAAGCTGACTCTCCCATCCAGGACCATTTTTCCATATGAAGGATACTGAAATCTTCATCAGTCCTGGGGTTCATCAAGAACATGGACTCTGTTTTGTTATGTGGAAAAGTGCTGTAGTACTGCCTCACATGCAGGAGAAATGACTCCTAAGAGAATAGAATAAATCATGGTGGTCTGTAGTGTGAGATAAAGATTTGAAAAACAACACACACTCATTGAATCTAACTAGAGCTAAATCTGTAGTTAAATAAGGGAATATAATGAAAAATAAACAAGAATTTTTTAAAGTGCCCTAAAGAAAGAGTATCATCCTGTCTCAAGGGGAGAATAACTGAAAAAGTATAGCATTGGAATAATTTAAAAAAATAAAGTAATGCCTAATGAGGTCTATGGGGACCATTAATGTAGACTGCATGAGTGGCTTGATTCAAAAGGGTGCTTTGCCCATGTTCAGAATCATGTCCAGTTTAGTCTTATTTATTGAACACCTGAAGCCAGCTTGCATCCTCTGTTGAACTGCCATCAAGAAGCACTGGAGTTACCTGATATTCCCCCCCTGCCTCTTTGGGAATCAGGATATAGTGGATCCATGGTAACACTTGCCTGAGGGAAAAGACCTTTTGATTCTTCTCTTGGTCACTGCCTCAAAATTACCCCACATGGACCTTCTGTGAACCTCTGGGGAGTCAGAGACAGAAATCCTTCCTAACACAGAGAAATATCTGAGCTAACCTTCTTTTTCCACAGGACCTTGGTGCAGAAAAATTAGGGAGTGGGGTAGGGAACAAATCAACCACAAGCTCTCTGGTTGACTCACTACATCCCATATGGCTTCACCCTAAATTTCTGAAAAGATATCACTGACTGAAGGGCTTTTTCTGGTCTTCTGCAATACCAGACCTTGTATCTTAAAAATAAATTCAAGTGGACTTTGGTTTTTCGTTATAGGAAACGCAGGCAGAAATGGACTGTTTCTTAGGAAACCATCTATGCAGTGCTGGATGTTATGAAAAAACAATATAAACTAAACCAAAGAAGATTCTCTTTAAGGTTTATGAATGGCTATTTTTTTGGCTGATGCTTGAGGTTGGCACAAACTGTTCACTGAAGACTTCACTGAATGCATGAAAGCCCTCAGAAGAGAAAGACTGCTGCAAGACTGTGGCTGAGACAGATGGGTGAAAGAGCAATTTCGATCCCTCTGATGTGATTGATTCTATGTGAATACACACAGACTTAATTATGTAAGACCACGTGGAGAAAACAGATGTGTGAGGGCAACTGCATTCATTTGTTGTGAGACTCTCTAGAGTCAGGAGATTGTAACAATTAAAGTCCTAAAATCCCAAAGTGGTTACATTGTGAGTGTCCTTTGTTTTTAAGCTCAGTGAAAGTCACCTTGTTTTTCTGTTTAGAATATACCATCATAGAGAGGAAATCTTCCAAAAATTAGTCAACCATAGGATGGCTTTGTGGACTTGCTTTAACTTGTGTGACATGAAGAAGAGTATGATTCATGTCCTCTAACAGCTGTGTTGGTTTGTAAAATTATTTACTAAACAAGCAAGAAAATAGTTTATTTAAAGTACTAATGACAAGATTGACAAGTGGAAACCAGTAAGAAAGAAGGGAGCAATAAAATACTAGGCAGCCAAATGATTGTGGCTTGATATATCTTGTCTCAGCTTTTCTTTGATTTTTCCCAAAAGAAGTTGGCAGTGACAATAGTAAGGCTGTGAACAATGTAACAATACGATATACTCGTGCCAAAATGTAAACACAAAAGAAATGTTCTAAAATACACTGTATCAAATTATCTGCAAGAAGCAGAAAAAGATGAAACATGTTTTCTGTTCCTTGGAAGCACAGAGAAAAATCAAATGCAGAGCTTAGGAGTTTATCTTTACACGGGTATAAATTCCTTATTAAAACTTTGATCCCAGTTAGAGAAGAACAAAGGAATAGTTTGGTGATGATATGGTGGACAGGGTTTGTGAGTGATATGTTTCTTCATGATCCCAATAAAATGAATAAAAAAACCCCAAAAATATCTCACAAAACTCTTTCTCTAGAACTAAGGGTAAATTAGGGTGTATTGATTTTCTGATGAATTTTAAATTCCACAAATGGGAGCTTTTTAGGATCAAGATATTAGGTGAGCATGCACTATGACGTTTTTATAAGGCTGTCAGATATGGGTCTTAATGCGAGAGGTTCCAATCCCCTCATATGGACAATAACTCTTCATTAACCCTGGATCAACACAGGCATTAGAGAGAATACGCAGGGAGGAGAAAACAGCCTCAAGCCCAAGTCCCACCCTGCATCCCTTTAGATAAAGCACAAGAGGCATAAACAGCTTTTCTACCTTTCCTTTCCTGATGCAATCTGTTTTTATAATAAACCAAATGTCTCATTTGTATTATTTTCTTACAGAATGCCATAAAGTGGTTATGTTTTCCAAAACTATTTCAGTGAAAGCCCATGAATAGGTCTGCAGAGGTTCAAGCAGATGTTCAAGTATCTGATCTCCTTTTCCCCAGTTCTGAGTCAGCTGAATAGGAGTCCAACCAGTCAGCCTGGAAAATGTGAACTTTATCCCCAAGTTAATGTCTCTGGACTCAAGGCTGAAGCAGACAGCGTGCTTCCCAGGGAGGCTCAGGGTCACAGCTGTTGAAACCGCTGGGTGTCTCCTACCTTAGGTGGGTGTACTAGACACTCATCTGAAGCACCAGAAGTTGCTTTGTTTTCAGAGGGGGATTGAAAATGTTACCCTCTAGCATTGTTTTCTGGCCTTCTCTGGCCTATGGCCAAGCCAGTTTGCAGGTGAAATTTTATTTCCCATTAAGACCATGGCCTTGGTCACTACTCAAATACTCTCTTTTGCTCCTGCAAGCCAAAATATATATTGTAATACTGACACAAATATTTACTGTTTGATACATAATGCCCCATAGTCCTGTGGTCTTTGATAAAGTTCCCTTCACTGCTTTTGTTTCTCCAGCGAAGAGCTGGTGCAGGAAACAGATGGATGATTGCATACCTGTGATGATGAACTCTGAGAGGAAAAGTGGAATGCTCTGCGTTTTGTTCAATATAAACTTGATCTGACATCCTTGGAACTTTGCTTTTAGGAGGTTCTTTTGCCCAAAGTAACCCACTGGCTTTCAGCAGGTCAGTTACTAAAAACAAAGTAATCAGGTGAATGCTGTGATGGTCCTCTCTTCCATCTCTAGCCTGTAGTTTTTTCAGCCTGATCTTGCTTTTTTAGTGGCTATGGTTGCATGAACAATATGCCTATATTGTGGAGGTGGTCGCGTTGCCCTTCCCTATCCAAAAGCCCTGGGGAATGGTTGAGCCCTAATGAGAACACCCCTGGGGTGGAGTTCCCCAGTGGTTGAGGCCAAAGAAAGGTTGGGCCAAGAAGGGGCTGGATGCCCTGGCCTGATAGGGCTGACCACTGCCCATCGCCTGTTCTCCCCGCCCAGGTTCCAGAAGGTTCAGTTACACTTGGTTGATCATTTGTTTATGTTCATGTCTATTACCCTTCTTCCTCCCCTTTGTTATCCCTGTTGGCCCTTACCCCTTTGTCCGTCCCTCATCCCGCCTCTGAGTCACTCGGGGATTGGTTACTGTGTTTACAATAAAAGCTGAGGTCCCGAGTGCTCGGGGTCTTTCTCAGCCTCAGTGTCCAGGTGCAACTGAGCTCGTGTCATTGTATCATCCCCGCGGGAAAGATCCCTCCTTACAGCCACCCAGCGCGTTGCTACATAGCTCCCTGTTAGGGTTCGGAATCCCTCTAAGCAAGGGAGACTGCTCCTGGCGACAGGGAACCTGCGTGAAGCAGTGGACCCTTTGTTGCTCTCGCCGAGGATCTGCCCTCACCAGACCATCACCGGACAGACAGACGCGACACTACATCACTCCATAAGATCAAGAAAACATCACATATAAAATGTGTATCTGAATTATTTTTATTATTTTCTCAACCCAGCAGAAATTATTAGATTTGCAGTGCACTCCCACAGCAAAAGGGTATCACAGCATCCTCTGATGAATGAGTGTAGGAGGCCGTGAATTAAGTGAAATACAGTTATTGGAATCACCCAGTTTAACTTTATGAGAGAGCTGGTGGTCTCAAAATAACCTTCGCCGCCCTTTCTTTTCTTAAGGTCATATAGATAGGACATCTGGCAGAGGCTCAGGCCCTGTGCAAGCAATAACATTAACCCTGACTAGCCCAAATCACAACTGGGTCAGTTCATTCTCCATAGCAAAAGAAATCAAGCACAATTTCCTAACTGCCAATATTTCAAGTACATTAAATAATTCTGCCTTCAGTAAATATCTAGACCACGTTGACTGCAACACCTCCACTCCAAAGACCCTTTGTGCTAATAAAAGAATACTATACTTTTAAAGCTAGTCATTATTTCATTGTGAGCAAGGGCATGGCAGTATGCCCCTATAAAAACTGTAGCCAGATCTCATTTGTCCTGTACCATCTGTGGATTATTACTATAATCTGTAACTGACAATCATTGCATCTTATGAATCCATGAACAAATATTAATTTAATTTACTACATGTTCAGTTTTGTTAACCCTCAAAGACAGTAATTTATCAATTACATCAGCAATAATTTTGACTTCATTCAGGGCCATTTATGCTGCCAGTCCAGGCTCAGACCTGGCATGCCAGCTGACAGTTGCCTGCAGGCATCATATGATGCCCAAGCATTTTCCTTCCTGCAAAATGAATGTTTCTCTTTTTGAAGGCAAGGGTCAGCTCACTCCCCACATTCCTGAGAGGAAGGTTTGCCTTCTCCCAGAGAAGGATAGACTCCAGAGGCATCTGCCTGGTGCTAACTTGACCTGCAATACGAGGTTTTCCTGAAGGAGAAAGTCCTTCCAGTGTGGTGGCCTCAGTGTGGTGTCACTCCTCCTTCTTCACGGGTACTTCACTGGTCTTGGAGATGCTGTTTTCACATGTCTAAAGCAGCCTTCCCACGTGCATGCTGGAGAATGTGCTTGGCAGTCCCCTTGGGGTACAGCTCTGTCAACTCAGCCAGCAGCAACCACCTTCTTCCAGGTCACTGGGAAGCTGGAACACCCTTTTGTAGTTCTTCACCATTTTTGCCTCCAAACTTGGCTGCTCTGAACCGAACTTGGTGCAACTGATGTTCCACAGAGTGTAGGAAGCTCAGGAAAACACTGGGTGTACATCCTGAGCTGTTAATGTGAGATACCATCCAACTCTCCTTCCTTTTACAGGACCACAGCTCTGGAGAGGAAACCTTAAGACAATTGATTTGGCCACCATTGATTCACATGTTTTTTTTCTGCCTGGGCGTCTTCCCTCAGACATGTTCTATGTTTACACCACACGAGACTATCTAACTCCTTCCTCCACTTGCTAACCCCTGTGATGGACATCCCACTCCTGCAGCTGCAGATATGATCTAAAACTGGTCAGGACTCTGTTATGTCTGGATTTTTGTTCTTCATTCCACATCTTCTCTGGTAAAGGGGAAAAAATGGGCACTGGGGAGCACAGGGATCAGAACAAGACAGTGCTCAGTGTTACTGGGAAAAGTGTGAGAAGGGAAGAAGGGCAGAAGGGCTATCAAGGATGCGGTTATGGAGACCCTTGTCAGCAAACTCTGCTCCCACAGCAATGCCTTGCTAGGGTCACAGTCTTCTGCAACTGGCAGCAGAGATACTTCCTACTCTCAACTTCAGCATTACTTCATATCAGTGTGTAATTGTACTCATAAAATTGTCTACACCAAAAGTGAGCTGAAAATGTCCCCCCGTCACAACTGGAGACTCTGGATGCAGGAAATACATCGTCAAAATGTAGGAGTCCAGCTTATGGCTTGCCTGAATGTTTTATCATCTTTAAGAGGCTTGACAGCTGGTGTGAACTTTTGTATCAGATATCATCATTCCCTGCTCCAAATATTTCCATGTGACTGGTTTTGGTTAAAGAAGGCATCTTGTTGAATTTAATTAGGTAGAAACACAATTTAAGGGCAGATAACACCCCTTCCCCTTACTAAGGAAGATGGCCTGGAGCACTGCTTTGTGCTGAAGAGTCTCCCTAGCACAGCTTTCTGGCTGAGAAAACAATGTGCTGCATCCAGGAAAAATATGAAGGCTGTATCTGTGCCTAGAAACTGTCATACTGGTATCTTTATAAATTGCACTGATGATATGAAAACAAAGTGCCTTAATTTAATTATGTGTGTTTTCCTTGGTTAGAGTAAGATGAGTTCTGATGGGGGTTATGAGGACCTTTATCCCATCAGACTGTCTTGAAAGGCAGAGGCCTTGAAGCAGCCCCTGTCTGCACTGCAGGGCCATGGGGTGCTCACCCAGCCCCTCTTTGTTTTGCTCTTCCCTTGTGCACTGTACCCACAGATTGGACGTGACATTTTGGCTACAGCAACAAGAAGCAAAGGAAGGGACTGGGAAAAACATCTGAGGGGAAGACTTTATTCAGCAATTTTCTTTCTTTGCTTCTTTCTTTGTGAAGTGCCTGCAAGCAGGTAGGACTTCTTCCAGATGAACTGGTGACTGAGAAATGAGTTTCCTGGCCTTCCTGAGTGCTACTCTCTGGGCAGACCCACACCAGGACCCTTTCAGCATGCAAGGACAGTGTATCCTCCTGCCAAAAACCCATAGGGAGAGAGAACTTGCCCTGGCTTGGTGTTGCTCCCTGGGCTGGTGTCGGGGAAGGAGTGCAGGAACCCCTGTGCCACATGGCTGGGAGGCTGCTGTGCCCTCACCAAGAAGTATATGCAGCTTTAGGAGGATCTGATGGTCCTTTCTGTGGGTCACACAGAGGAGGAAGATTCTTTGCAGCTGTGTGTTGTGGTATAAGGTAGATCAAGCACAGAAATGCATTGTGAAGAAAAACAAGTGCTTTCATTTGTCATTTCAAAAAAGTACAGAGAAAATGAGAGAAGAGACTGTAAAGTTTGGGAGAGCTAATACTGCCAGTGCATTTAAGGGGGAGACATCCCACTTAAGATTAAGAAATACATGAACTAAAAACCACAGCAAAACATGTTTGGTGATGTTCTGGTCTGAGCATAGAGAGGAAGAGGTAGGACAGACTCCCATTATCATACTGAGCCTCCTGGGAAATGGGAACTGCACCTAGTATCATGCACCAAAAATAGTAGTATTTGTACAGAGTGTCAGGCACTGCGCTCCCAGGCAGCGCTGAAGCAAACGAATGGGAATAAATGGACAAGAAAACAAATGGCTGGAAAGATAGCCATCAAATTCCTCTTGCTCCTTTCTCTGGCACTTAGTTCTCTCTTCAAAATGTTAACAATGTTCCTTAGACAGAAAGAGAATAGAAATGGAAAAAGTAAGTGGATAGACCGTGGTTATGGCTTATTTTCTTTCCTCAACAGGGGAGTATTGTGTAACAGATTTTTGTTCAAGTATCATTTTTATTCTTAAAATAGTTATTATTCTCCATACTGCATATGAAACAAGAGCTATGTTTTGGGTCCAACATAATTCTTGATATGTTGTAAGATTTTAAAAAAGTAATAAATAATAAAAAATACTGCATTCATTCTAAATTTAATTTAATTTAAACTAAAATAAAATCAAATAAAATGTAAAAGGAAATATGAAAAAAGTGCTTTTTCATGTGTATTTCAGCAAAAAAAGATATTTGTGGACCCAGGTGCTTTGAGTAGAGTATCTGCTGTCCTCTCTTCTCTGATAAATGACCTGCAAAACTGGAGACAAAGACAAGTAAATTTTGAAGACAGTGAGCAAATTCTGATATAAGGTATAATCTAACATCACTTGATTGCTGTTACCCAGAGTCAGAATGACATCCACTGGGAGACCAAGGGTCTCTCTCTAAATGACATGTCCGTGAGCTGATGCAATTATAGTATCAGCAGTCAGAATATATAATGCAACAACCATCCATGTGTCTGAGTGCTCCTGCATCAAAACAAGGCCACAAGAAACCTAAAAGCCCTGAAAGAGGAGAGATTTTTTATGGTTACTCTTCAGAAAATTACAGGAACTCTACATCTAAAGCCAAAAACTAAGTGGCGAAATTCCCAGATCAGTCTTTCACCTTTTCTTTTCTGTTTTGTCTTTTTTTCAGTTTCCTTTGGGTTTTTTTTTTTTTACTTGCATTGGGGCAGAAATATTATCAAAAGAGCATCTTTCAAAGTGACTTCAATACTTCCTGGAGTCCTGAGAAAAGATATATAAACCTGAGAGAAATGCTGAAGGGCGGTGACAGTAGCAAGGGGAAGTAGCATTGAAAGACTGTGGTTATTCATGGGCAGGTTGTGTAGCAGGGTCAATGTGCTTCTTTCTGAGCAAGACAAAAGATTTAAGCAGTCCTTTCTCCAAATATATTGCCAGTATAGAAGACAAAATGTTGGACCTAATTCAGTTTTCATTCATTCTATCCCAGTTGAAACAACTTTGGGAAATTTAGTGTGAGAAGTTTCCAGAAATAGGTAGGGAAGTTAAAGGATTGATGATGGAGATGGCAGCATTCATGGGAAAAGGGTCAGGTATCCACAGAACTCCCTTGTCCTCTCCACGCCTCAGAAAACTGTCTGGTTCTTGATGAGTTCTGAGTGCAAATGGAATTCTCTGGTATTATTCATTTTATTTTCCTTGGGTCACCTTTCCCTCTATAGTACTCCAGCAAAATAAACAACTGCAAGGAGTCGGAGTCATAGTTTTGATTTTGAGGTGGATACGTGTGAAATACGTGGAGTCAGGAGGTCTATGCTAACCATATGTACTGCTATATGTATGTCACACAGACAGATAATCACGAACAGGAAAACGCAATCAATCATGCCGTCACTTTCCTCCCAGCCCTTCCCTCATGTGCCTGCACCTGTAAACCATTGATATGCACAAATGTGTTAACAAAAGTTGGCGTACTTCCATTGCTTTTGTAACTTTTCAAATCCTTCTGTAACACAAGGGAAATACTTGCCCCTCATTGTTTTAAGTGGCAATAATCCACTTGTTAAGTGGAAAGACTACAGTGCAAAAGGTTTTAATTTAAAATCCCAAAGCAGAAAATAGATTATTGCTGAAACAACCAAAGCCTTGATACCCCAGTATTATAAGAAGAACCTTTTTTTAGAAACTAATTTGCAGTGATTTTAAGATTATTTTAGGCAGTTTGTGCCAACTTCCCTGAAAACATTTCCCAGGGTATTTTCTTCTTCACCTGTGTGACATTTCTTGCTCATGCAGCTGGCCACACCACTGCCCCTTCTGTGATGTGGACCTCCAAGTGAAGTCACCAACTCCCTCTCCATAGTGACATCCTGAAAAAGGAAGATCCTGAAAGATCCTGAAAAAGTTGCCTGTGTAAAAAAACCCATCAGCTTTAATAGGACTTGTCACCTACCTTAATGCTTTCAAAATGGACATTTGGTTCAGCTCTCCCTAAGTTACTTCCCGATAACATCAATCACTGTAATAGGATGAACCAACTAAACTGCACTGAACAATAGCTGTTGACATATGTCCTAAACCCACTACTAGAATATAATGATCTTAAATCAAGTTTACTTGGCAAGCTACAGAAGTAACTCATCTTTCAGGCTTTGCAAATGCACAGTTTCTGGAGCTGGGAAGCCATTCAGTGTGTTGGCACAACAGCATATAAGCTCTGGAGATTTGGGAGCACAAGCTTAGGATTGGTTAAACAAGCAGATGCCTTAAGCAGGCCTGCTAAGTGGTTTAAATGAAACCAATGTTGTGCCACATAAAAGCTTAAATAACTCTCTTCCAGAGGGCAAAGAAATTAAATTCTTCCCAGAGACCTCTAAGGAAAAGAAATCAACAAGCTCCCTTGAAAGACCTTTTCCTTCTTAGAAGTTTATTACTGGTTTCTGTGGCTAGTTGAGCTGCTCCAGTTTTAATAAATGACAGTGAAATTCATTTAGTGGCGATGGGGTATGTGACACTGGGGTACGTGAGGTTGTGCAGTTCTGGGAGTGCTGGCAAGGGAAGCAGCGAGATGCACCTGCCCATGGGTTGTGCACAGTTCTGTGCTCTTGGGGCATCTTGCTGTGAGCTCTTTCCACCTCTGCACGGACACCAAGCAGCACCAGTGCTCACTGACTGACACTCACTCCCACCACATGCATACCTCTCCTGGACTGAAACTCTTTTCTTCCTCTTTTCACTAAAAAACCTGTTTCTTAAGAAAAAAAATATTCAACCTAAAAAATTAGAAACAAAGAAAACTAAAACAAAACAAAACAAAATAAAGTAAAGTAAAGTAAAATAAAATAAAATAAAGTAAAATAAAATATATTAAAAAAGGACTCTGGTGTAAAAAACCAGAGTGCTGTCTCTTTACCATCTGGTGACTTCTTAACTACAACCATGCAGCCCAGCACAAGTCCTCCAAGGGAAGAGATGACTAATGAGATGCAGAGAGATTCCAAGCTGGTTAGGAAGTAACATTATATTTCTGTTGTCTTTACTAGTTAATGTGATATATAAATGAGGAAAATATGATAGAATTTGAGGCCTGTCAGTAGGAAACACACCAGTGTAACTGCTTAGGTGGAGCTGATCTTCCTAATGAATATGCTCTTTGTTTGAGAATGGAAGTGAAGCCCCAGTTTTATTTGGTCATTTTGTGCCACTTGTCTAAAGCAACACTTATTCTAGGAGATGGCAAATGTTTGCAATCTGAATGGGATCCACTCCATTGGCTGGAATTTGGACTGTCACACCCTGACTTCCACACCGCAAGAAACCCTAACCCCTTCCTCAGCTGCTGGAAATAGACTTTACAGTGTATCTAAAGCCAGTATCTAAATTCCCAGATCTGTTGATTTGTACCAAAGGTAGAGTTAGCACAGCAGATATTTTACAGCAAATATAAGACAGAAGTTTTGAACAGAGACACGGGGGGTTGATTTCCACATTGTATCATGGCACCTAGGCCAGGGCTTTGCTTTCTGACCCTGCTCAGTGTCTCAGCTTCTGTGGGTTTCTGTGAAGTCAACATCTTTGCAAATCTGACCCATGTTGGGCCACTGGCTAAGAGCGAAAGAAAATACTTTCAGACATCAAGTTATTTTAACTTTCTGTTGTGTAGTTCTTCTCATTGCAGTGGAAGCCATTGAACACTCAAGTAGCAAAGCTGGGGAGGTTCTCAGCTCATCTTCCTGCTATATCCCCATTTTAATTTCTTGTGTCTTCCATTTGTCCCTGTACACAACCTTCCTGCATTTTCCTGATGTGGGGGACTCCAGGAAGTGGCTTTTATTTTTGAAGCTGGTATAATTAAGAGAAAAATGAATTGCGGAGACAGAACACGGCCTCCAGTTTTGTCTACCTTGAAAGGGTGGATTGAATTCTATTCTGAGTCCACAAATTTGAGAAAATTTAAAATCTTCTCATATTTTCTCCAGCAACTTAATCCTTAATATCACACTCCAGTAGTTAAGAAACAGAAACATATCACAAATCTTAGGGATCCAGTTAAAACAGCAGACATTTTTGATGGTAAAAGGTTGCAACAAGCTATTTCCCAGCCAGCTTTAGAGCAAGAAATCTTGGTAAGGATACTTTTATAACTCAAATAAATAAAATTGCTCACTGCAATAAGAGGAGCGTTGTTTGCATCTTAAATGCAATTTGTAAATTTCAGATTCCTTTTATTTAGATGTACTCCTGGGGACTAGCAATACCACATCCATGGATTCTCACATTTTTTCAGTGTACTGTGAAAACATCTGCTAGTACTCATCAAACTCCTCTGTGGTTTGTTGTCCCCATTTTACAAGTCGAAGGTATTAGACAGGCAGGTTAAAGGACTTGCCCAAGACCACACAGGGAATCGGATGACAGAGTAGGTACTATAATCATAATTTCCTGGCTCTACTTCCAATTACCCTGTGCCAAGGAAAAGGCCTTTCTTTCTAATGTAACACCTTGGTTATTTGACTTTGTTCTTTCTCTCTCTCCCTTGCTCTTGCTCCACCTCACCTAAAATGTAATTGAAAAAAGTTCTCTCCTTTACTGTGCAGCTTTGTATTTAATCTGTGGTGCCAAACAGATCAAATGAATGTTGTCACCACTCCAGAAAATGCAGGGAGAGTTTATTTAGCTGATGTGATGGCATAGGTGGGTTATAAAAACCTCACAGCCTTCTGCCAGGGAGGTGACCCCCTGAGTCCTGATTAAACTCACTTGTGTTAATCAGGCTGTTCTGCAGAGCTGCTCAGGCAGGACGGGTGCAAAGCTGACAAAACAGCACCCTGAAGCCACAGTATCCCACTATGGATATTGTCCAAAATACCCCATCTACTCCTCATTTTTCTTTTCCCATAGCTTTCCAGCCAAACATGCCTCTCTTCGTGACAAATGTTGTGATGCAGTAGGAAAAAGGTTACTTTGCCCTTCTAAATTAAGCCCCCTGAGAAGGTAACCTTCTTTTTGTATTTTAAAATAAGTGGTGTTACTTCATTTGCTATAAAGATTGAAGTGATTTGGTATTATTAACACATCCTCAAGATTATTTTTTTAAAGTCACTAACCAGTGCTTTTTTACAGATGCCTTTCAGTACCTTTTTGGAGGAATAGTTATTATCATTCCTGCAGATCAGGTATCACCTTATTATCATCTGATTTTGTCCAGTGCCTTGTTAGCTGGATCATCCAATAACAACTAGAGATTAATGAATTAGAAGTGATGTTTTTAATCCAAATTATGCGCAGCCTTGCAATAGCTGAGTGGTGTATGTGGCATGGTTTTTCATCTGCCTCTGCAGTTGTTTTTGCAGGGAAATGGTTTTCTTATAATGCACAACCCCTTAGTGCTACATAATCTCATTATCTCTGACCACAAGGCTGGATTGCATCCTTCCTGTGAAATACATAAATACAGGATCAGAGTTTTTAAAACTTTTAAAGCTTCCCAGTAAATTATTGCTTAAAAGTAGTTAACTGATTCTTTAAAATGTCTCAAATACAGCATGATGCTCTGCTGCCCGAGGGCAAGGGCTGCTCCTCAGGGTGATGTATAAGGAAGCACCAGTAATGCCCATTAACTAATGACATTGTCCACCCATGGTACCTGTGAGCAGTTGAAGAGGACACTGCAAACAGTGTAAGAGATATTTGGGTTCGTGCTTGTCGCCATAATAAGCTGCAAAGTTTGTGCACACTGCTCTTGTAAAAGTGACAAGAATGGGACATAGGAAATTATATGGCAGAGATTTTCCATGGCCACATCCAGACCAGCAAAGAAAGTGTTCATTAGTGACATACCTTAGAAAAAATGTGTTCAGCACAACAGAATGGAATAGCTCAGCAATACATGTTCAGCAGGGAAGTTCAGGTTTATATCTAAGTAAACAAATGGTTACTTATCTTCTCTGGTACCAGGTGGTATGATGAGCATCCTGCTTTACTGTTGCTGTATCATAATCCTCAATACTTACATTATATGAACATGGATCAAGTTGTTTTGATTTCTAATCATGCTTTTTAAGAGGAGTCACTGGGCATAGTGGTCTGTTTATAGAATATTCTCTGGTTTTATATTTGCCAGAGGTATACATAGGCAGCAGCAGGGGTATAGTTTGTCTAGATGCCAACTTTTCACAGAAGAAAAGTTTCATAAATCACTTCCCTGAACTGTCAGTGCTGTTAGCAACTCCCTCTGGTGTTGTACAGCTGAGGGGGTTGTGTTGAGCACAGCACTCCTCTGCAGCCAGAGGAGCCCTACTTTTGTCTGTTTTTCTTTCCTAATTACCTATAGTAAGAGAAAGCTTGTCCAAGATGAGAAACCTTTATAAAACACACTGGATGATCAAAATACCATGACAGGCCTCTTCAGTGCCTAAAACCTAATTGTGCACAGTAGCCTGCATCTCTGCTAGAGTCAGCTTGGAATCACTTCTTCCTAAGCATCGTGGAAGTCACCATTCCTTGCTGACTTAAAAAAAAAAAAAAAAAAAGTGTTTTTGAGAAAGAAATTGTGTAGATGTCTGGACCTGAAGACAGATAGCTAATGCAGATGTATGGACAATGCACACAAAAGCTTCCCAGTGCCAGATGAGAAGAACATGGGCCATAAATTCTCTGTCCTAAACTTATAACCACACAGATGGTTTTGATTACAGCAGATGTCGTGTGAAAATTAGCTGCAGCTTGTGGCTAATGGAGGAACATTTGTAGAAAGGGGTTCAGGAGGTGAAGGCTATTTTTAAGACTCCTGTATGTAAAACTAAATCTCTGTCTGTAGCAAGGTAGCAGAGTTGACTGAAGGTGCAGGTTGTAGGCACCTAGGGATAGGAAAATATGTAGCTTTGCACAGCTGCCTTATATGAGGCTGCTTGTAGATGTGCAACATAGCTTGTACTTAGTGATTTTATCTGCTTCAATCCATTGCCAGTTGTCACTTGGCATGAAGAGTTTCTCTGGTGAATATCAGAGAGGGAAATGAAATGGGGTGAAAGTGCCTGTCTTGTCTTGTATGCCCCTGTTCTTTCCTGTGCTGATGTGCGAAGACAAGATGGTGCAGACCGGCCTTTCATTCTGGCCCTGGTGCAGAAACTAGGGGAGGTTTCCCTCTTCAGGCACTTGTACCTGGCTGCTGCACAGGGACTGATTTCTCCTCTCCCCAGATCCTCCTGGTCTGATTTAGGTGCATAAAGGTGCATGCATGCTGCAGGTAGTGTTTCAGGGAGCCGGAGCCACCAGGATTCTTTACCAGGTATCAGCTCCCAGAGGGGCACATGTGTGTTGACCTCTGAGGCTGATGGGGGAAATTGCCCCTGCTGCCTTGGTTGCATTTCCCTTTCCCCCCAAACACCTCCATCACTGCTGGGTTTGACTGCCTCTTCCAGGCAGGTGACATGAGTGCTCTTGCCAGGACAGGTGACGGGCTGTGGAGGCACAGAGTTCTGGGGCAGCCACCACTGAGCTGCCAGGCATGTTGGGCAGCTCTTCGCCTTCCTGTGTGGAGTGTTTGCCTTGGCAGCCAATGCTCAGCATACACCTCCGGCTCCTGGAGGGAAACTGTCTGTAGATCCGAATATCAAGGAGAGAGAAAAGTGTCTCATAGCAGCTTCATCCTCACAACATAGCCAGCCTCCAGTCACCACCCTAGCAACCAGAAAGTGAAAAGGACAGACAGTGCATCCTTCTTCAGACATCTGAGATTTATTCCACCTTTTGTTCTTATTTCTGTTTTCCCCTGAATATGCAGACAGAGCTATCTTCCATTTAATATTTGCTATATGGAGAATTATACAGACTCATTTTCTGCTTTTTGAAACTCCCCGGTTAGCCAGTTCAACCCCTCTGTACTTGAACATTTGCTTTCAATAAGAAAAAATGTTGATTGACTCTGTGGCCCAGCCAAATCTAGTAAGTTTTTTCTGGCAATACCTCTAATGAGTCCCATTTATTAATTTTTTCCCCCTACCTTGTGTAACAAATTCCCAGATATTACCATCAAGAAAGGCAATATTTGACCTGTTATATAAGAAAAGTAAAAACAAACCAGCGCACTTCCTTTTGTAGTTCTGGATTTCATGCTCACTTAATACATATGAAAGGACCATTTTATAAAGTATAAATCTGGACCTAAGTGTTAAAGCATGCTAGCTTATACATACGATTATGTACAAGTATGTACGTGCTTGTATATACACATGCAAATTGCAACATGTCCACTGTAATCAAGTGACCACTGATCCATGCAGCCTTTTTGTTTTTGGCAGGTCTTTACTCTTTTTTTTAACCCCCACCTCTCTCTGTCTCTTGAGGGAATGCTCTTTAATGTAATTGTGCTAAACTGATGTTCTCTTTGCAGTATTTAACAAAAAGAGTAATCATTTTTTAAGCATTCATATATTATGAGTCTGTATTTTTTGGCTTTAAATTAGAATGACATTTGATTGTGTTTTTAAAATAATACGGCTGGATAAATTAATTACACCAGAAAATCCAGAAGAAACAAACAATTAAAATAATAATAAACATCAGCTGCCACTTTAGTCCAAGCTCACGTATTATACGTTAAAACTTTATTATTTCAAGTGGATGTATAATTACAGGAAGGCGGAGGCCATTACTAATGTCAATGCCAATGGAAACCCATGGGTCATCAGCATTTTCCTGGGAGTGTATGGTTCCCAGGGAAGGCAGCAGGCTCAGGGGATCCCTCCCTGCCCTGCTGGGAGGAGGTCTCTGGGTTCAGCAGCTCTGTGGGGCTCACGCAGGACATGGGGCACATTGCCCCAGAGGAGAAAGGTACAGTGCCATGCTAGAGTGACACAAGAAGGGTAGCACACGCCTTGCCCATAGGCTACACCTCCCACTGGTGGGACCACCCTCCTCGCTGAGAAGGTGGCCAGGTTTCCCCCAAAGCTCTGTCCTTAACTTCCCAGGTAGAGCCAGCAGTGGTGGCAATTAGGTCCACTTCTGGTTCTGCTTTTGGGATGTTTGCCTCTGTCAGTGGAAACTGGACTCACTATCAATTTATTTCTCATTCTGTGGGCCACCAGCTGGTAATGATACGATTCATGTTTTCTCTGACCTTGGCTGGATGTGAGAGACTTAGATGTAAATGGTTCCATCTCCCATTCCCAGACTCTTGAGCCATTATTTTCTTCTGCCCTACCAAGCAACGTGCTGGTTTTGATAAAACATATTGCCATTGCTTTGAATATTTATACGCTTGAACCATTCGAAAAATCTATTCACATTAGTCAAGTTAGGCAAAAATAGCCCAAAGACAGCACCCACTGCCAACATTTTCTTTGGTTAGTGCTACCGAAATGTCCCATTTCATTCTATGGCTGAACTGCAAGATAGTTATTCCTTATTAATCATGAGCATAGTGCCATTAAGACTGCCAAGTAACAGTATAGCCAATATAACTCCCACTCACTTTATAAAGACAAATATTAAAGTCATCACTTACTTTGTGGCTAAAAAATGGAAAAATGCAGGAGCATACCAGATGAACCTCAGACATCACACCCTTCAGCACTTGCCCCAAAATTTGCTGTAAATGCTGTCAGCTGTCAAATCCACCTGGTTACTGTGGCTCCTGTTGTACTGGCAGTCCAATGAAGACAGTGGCTGTGAGTGCCAAAGCTGAAATGCTTTTGTGGTGAAACTGTCTGTGACTGGAGAGATGCAAGGGCACACCTCCTGGTCTCCTGCACACAAACTTTTGTTTATTCCTGTATCTAAAGTTACACCTAATGCTTTATCAAAGCCACTTGCTTCTGTGGACCAGTCTGTGGCAGTTTCATAGGTTATTATGACTTCTTAAACTCATATTTCTCCTAAATTTTTTCCCTCCGTGGGAAATGAACATTTCTAAAGCTCAGTCCAGTTGCAGATAACAGCAAATGTTGCACTGGAATTTCCTATGGGACAGAAAGTCTCATGTTTAAAAGGCTATAGGCAATATGCAGCACTACATGGGGCTTAAAGAGGAACAGGCAAGCTTACCTGGGGAACTGATTTACAAGGTACAGTAGCTGAGCTCTGGGACTCTGATAGACAGTAGCTCATCATTACGATACTGCTTTTCAATGACAAAGTAATCTGGAACATTGCCTCTGCTCCCCATCCTCAGATTTCCTGGAATAGGATGGGGAAGCTCTAGTGATTTACTTGGTTTATTGTGTCATTTTGAATTTAATAGACAGAGATCAGTGTGGGTGCTTTGGGTGCCCTTCTGAGAAGTGCACAGCACAGCCTTTCTAGCAGGATGAGTAACAGCTCATCTAGCAGAGAGTGGTGCAGCAGCATATTCTGCTGTCTGCTTAGCCTTGGGAAAATGCATTTGCCTAGATAAAGGGATTGATGCTGGGGTTTCAGGGCATGCAGATATCTTACTGCTGCCCAGATGAGTCTTTCATGTATCAGTGTGCGTTTTTCACACATTCAAAGCACCAGATAATTTCTTTGCTTTTAGAATTTTCTGCACATGAATTAAAGAAAACATTGGTTTTCTTATTTATCTCATTCTAAACTTTAAAAAAGTGAACTGAAGTGAATTGTTGTGAATATTTTGGCACATACTTATTTGACCTTCGGTAAAACGTACTCAGACACATTAACAGTATACACACAGGCACAAATCACTATTAATGCTTGCTCGGGGTAAAGTTTATGGGGTCCCAGCTGTACAGGGCTTGATGCTAAGACGCAAGGTCTTGTTCTGGCGGAGCCACCTGCTATTTTCTGAACCCAAAGGGCTGCATTTGCTCATCAAGGCAATAAAACATACTCTTGTTCTTGCTGGCGTGAGGGGCTTTGGGCACCGTAGTCCCGATGACATAATGGGCTGCGACACACAGAGGGCGGCAGTGTCCCCAGCTGCCCCATGCTGAGCACAGCGAGCTCCTGCCTGCTCACTCCGCAGGAGCCAGGAGCTGGAAGGAGCCCCTGGAGGAGAGGGATGGGGACCTGCAGCAGTCACGCAGCAGTGCAAAGGTGTAATGCTTTGCAAATACATGAATATTTGTGGTTTAGCTGCAGTGATTTAGCTGGAAAACGATTCAAGTGACTTACCTCTAAAATGTGGGGACCTGTGTCAGAGGTGAAAGAGCCAAGTCTAGTCATGCTGCTTGCACAGCAGGCTCTAGGGACAGCATCCACAGTGACCTCAGCACAGGAGCACACTGCCTGGAGCAGTGCTGCTTGGATAGACAGCATTTATTCCTCCCTGGGACAAGAGCATGACCAGCTGGAAGTGGTCACTTCCATCCTTCTGCTTTTCTTGTCCATTGGCCCTGAGTGATCCCTTCATGCTTCTCTGGTAGCACAAACTGCCTCAGTAATTTCAGGATGGCTGAAAAACTCCCTGAACTTGGAGGAAACTGATGTCTGAATTCAGATTTCAGCCCTGTAGGCAGCCTTGCCCTCACAAATGTCTCCCCAATAGACTGATGCACTGGGCTTCTTTGCTTGGTCAGACAACCATCTCTTATAGAAGTGGCAAAGTGGGGTCCACGATTGGTGTTTTAAACACATTTAATAACATGCTCTAATATGATGAAAAGCAGCAGTTATATGAAATATCCAGGTTGCTGATACTAAATGAATACTTCCACTAGACTATAATAACATTCTCCTGGATGATAATCTCACAGCTGCCTTTCCAAAGTGTTGATTAAAAAAAAAAAAAAAAGAAAAGGACAAGAAGGAATGGTGATAAATTGGCTACAACACTCATTAAACCTGTCTTAGAGCAGCTTCTCCCTGCCTCAGGCGAGGGCAGGTTTCCAGCAGGGAGGCAGCACAAGGAGGCAACTTCTTCCTGGCTGTGTCCCACTAATGGAGCCAGCAGAAATCCAGAAACTGGATTCCCACTCACCTACAAGCCCTGAAACAGGGGGAGCACTGAGGTGGCCAAGCACTGGATCCTTGTGCTCCCAGCATATGCTTCCAGAGGAGCCTTGGAGGGAAAAGAAGTGACATGGAAAAGTGTCCAGCTGTAAATTACGCTGCACATGGGATACAGAAATCTGGGAAGCTTTGTAGCAGGCAGTCCCTCTGGGGCAGGGACAGTCCCCAGAGGGGACTGGCTCACAAAGTGCCATTGTGCCCTAAACGATGGACGTGGGATGTGGCTACTCTGGTTGGGACAAGTCACCTCTCCACAAGTATTCAGCTGGTTTTAAAAGATCTTGGCACAGAAAGATAAGGCTTTTTAAAATATAGATTATATAAAAATATTTTTGTGGACCTGTGTAAGGGGTAGTAGACAAAAAGTTCTTTTTTCAGTGAGTATTTGAAAATAAACCTCAAGTTTGTATAGCTTGCAAGCAAGCTCATCACGCTCATTATGTTAAAGGTTTGGGGTAGTTTTTTTTTGTGTACAGTGACTTCTTCTAAGACAGTTTATTAAAAAGAAGAGAGAATAGTGACAAACTGACTATAAAAAAATGCAATTAAATGAATGGGAAAAAATCAGAACCCAGCTTCCTTAGGCCAAAGAAAATGGTGATATGCATACAGTATGTATTGTGCTGTTATTCCTGCACCTATAATGGAAAGTTCCTCTTCATCAAATCCACTAAAGCCAGGCTCATTTGCTTCATTAGTCTTTTCTTCTGTTTAGGCTAGAGAGAGATGAGGAGAACTCTGCTCAGCAGAGAGCAATAGCGTTTCCACAGAGGCAGCAGTTTTTGTAGGGAAAGAATCAGCTAATTTTTAAGAAAACATACCCTTGCAAATGTATGTGTAGGCTGTCATAGCTAAAGTAACCTTAGAGTTACTTAGCCCTTAGGGAGCTTAGCTGATAAGTGTTACATATTCTGATAAAGTATCTGAGTAGAAAATTGTGTAAGACTACTTCAAATGCCCATGTAGAAATCCCTCTCAATTTCAGAGCAGCCGGTATAAAACCTTAGCACTTCAGTCTTTATCACATCCTGTGGTTCTTATCCAGACAGAGAGGCAGAGGGGAGAGGGGAAATTAAGGGAAATTAAGAATGAGAAGAGAGCCACCCAGAGCTGAGCAGATTTGGAAGTGGGTGTCACTTTGGGATCTTCCTTTCTGTCATTTGTTGCCAGCCTCTTTCCTCAGGGACAGAAGTATCCTGTATAAACTCTGAGGGAGAAACTGGCTTTATGAGCCTCCATGAGGATTCAGTTTATTTAACAGGGTAATGTTGAAATAATTGGAAGATTCTGCAAGGATTTTCCTGGTGTAAAATATCAGGAAAATTGATCTTACTTTGAGAATTCCACTGTTATCATTTTCCACTGCAGCTGATGAGAAGTGCTTGTGAAACTACATGCTGCTCAAGAGAGCTTCTCTTTCTCAATTTCCTTCATCAAAGCAAACAAAACAAAGGCTTTGGACTGGGCTTTTTTTCTGTTTTTGCTCAGGCATCTCTGGTGGACAGAATCTGGCCTGAGAGCAAGACTAGTCTTGGAGTTCCCCAAAGGACTGAGCATCCTAAAGCTCACAGCTATGGATGACAAAACCATTCTGAGATGTGCAGTCAAACTCCTCTTTGCCCCTACTGTGAATTTTCAGTAATATTTCCAAAGCACTTTGGTGCACCTCTCCCTTGCAGGGAAACAAAACACAGGAGTGGCAGAATGGATCTTGCAGACAAGTCTTTCATCACTCATTGGCATCTCCGCTGTGCTGAGTGCAATGGCAGTGAAAAATGCCAGCTGTTCAGGGGTTCAGTAGTAGTTCTTCAGTGGATGGTGTGTTGTATCACACCGTATCATAAGAGCATTCTGACAAGAAACTTAATTCCACAAAGCTAAGACTTCTAATTGAATGTTTAAGCCACTACATAATTGTTTTCAGGATGATATCAGAAAGTACAATATACATCTGGTAATGTTACTCTTGCACAGTAAAACACAGCGAAATGTGCGGTTAATGTACAAAGCCAGAAAAGATGCATTCAGATAAAGGACTAATCTAAAAGTCACAGAAGTCAGATGTGTAGTGCCTGGGGCTGTGCTGGGAAATTGTATTTACATTTACTGAAATGGGTTGTCCTTGTTTTTCCCTTGTGGTCACAATGATTCAGAAACAAGTGTGAAGCAGCAAGCAATTAGGTTTTGCTACTCAAAAAGCTAAAACTTCTGTGTAAGTAATCATGGCTGGGAGGCTGCAAAGGATGGATGGAAGAGAAACACAGGGACATATATTTCTGCATATTAGAGGTGACAGAATCTGAGGCTGGTAGAAACAGTTTGTGTCAAAGAGGGACCATGCTTTTTGAATCCCTGCACCTACCTCACTTCTGCCTGTGCGGAAATAATGTCTGAGGCACTATAAATGTCTGAGCCATACAGAGCAATCAGGGGTGTGTGGAGGCTTGTGAAGATGTCTCAGACCTTTTCAGCATTGCCACATGAGGAAGAAGAGGCTTAAATCTGGACAGCTTTGGCATAGGATACTGAGGCTGGGGTTGCAGCAGAGCTGTAGATGGAGAGGTGAGGTTTGCTCCTGCACCATCACAGCTGGGGCAGACATGGGGCTGCCAGCACTGCTGGTGAGCCTGGAGGGGGACAAGGCTGTCTGGCAACTTAACCCATGAGGCATCCCTCACTGTGACCTGAGACAGAGGTTAAAGTTGCAGTCTACAGAATTAGAGGTTGCATCCTTTTTTCTGGTGCATCTAGAGATCTATTAGCCTGCCTAAAGTCTGACTGGTGTTTTGAGTCACAAGAAGAAGGGAAAAATAAGTCACATCTGTCGATTAAGTAACAAGAGCTGTACTCCTTTGATCCACAATTGTTAAAGAATAGCAGTAAAAGTATAGACAAGTAGCTGACTTCTAACATCTAAATGCTACAAGCTAAAACTAAGAACGTATTTTAAGGAACACCTTGCGCTTAATTTCTTTGTAAGTAATATGCTGTAACATTTCTTAAAGGCCTTGTATGTGACTGAATTTTATTTTAACTGCTATACATAAAGCAAGATTTAGTGGCTGGCTTACAAGAACTAATAAGCAACTAAAGCTATCTTAAAGTGTCAGTGTGAGTCTGGATGAAAAGAAATGCCTTGTCTCTAGCCATCTGTTACATACTGGAGTTAAACAGACATACAAGTGCTTTTTCCTGGAAGCCATCTGCACAAATATTGATTGAGTAATTTCATAAAATTCCGATTTAGTAATTTACCAGCTGACAAGGCGATAGTGCACAGTGTAGGTTTGAGTTTCCTGGCATTTCTACTGCAGCTAAAACAACATTGATGTGCATTTCTTTTGCCACTAGCATTATTGCAAAAGGAGGCACTGGAATCAAATCCAACATAACCTATTGAGAGAGTCTGTAAAATATTTTCCTATTAACATCAGAATAAAAAATAATGTGGTATTCCAGAAAATTGAATGGCACTTACATTCCATAATCTTCATCAGATCAGCTTGCATGGGGTTTTGTTTTTCCTTTGCCTGGTTTGAGGCTGTTTATATTAATTCCATCCAGTTTTATTTTAATTAGTTTAAAATTTTAGGGATTCAAGACTATCGTGGTATTTAAAAGACTGAGTTTCAGCATCTGTCAGCAGTGGCTTTTTCAACCCTCAACTATTTAAGAGCTGCAACCTTTTCTCATTTTCCCTCCCTCCAGACACTGACTCTGCTGTTGTGACTCATGCCCTCAGCACCCCTGGCAGGCAGGCAGCTGTCTGCAGCAAACCACTGCTGCTGGGTTTTCAGGCGGGGCTGGAGCAGCAGGTCTGTGCTGGGGAATCAGGCACAGAGACGCAGCCCCTGGGCAGCCTGTCCCTCCACCACCTCTCCCCACCCTGTGAGCCCCTGCCTCTTCCATAGAAACGGATTTTTCCAAGGATAAACTATCCTTGTGTTGTTCCACTATATTTTCCAGTTTCACCCCTTAGTGCCTTAAAGAAGCATTACCTTTCTGAGGTGATTAGAGATAATTTTGGTTCCATCCTGTCATCATTGATTCTTGCCTGATTCCCACAAGATTAGACCAATTAGAAAATTGATCCAAGCTAAGAGCACAGAAGCATAGAATCACAGAAAAATTGAGGTTGGAAAAGGCTTCTAAGATCATCAAATCCAACTGTACACCTATCACTGCCAAATCCACCACTAAACCATGTCCACTATGTACAAAACATGGAAAAAGAGTAAGACTTATTTAAAAATATCTTCTTGTGAAATGAGTAACTGAACAACCAGACAGTAGAAGGATAAGGCACAAGAAGACTTCTTTTAATATCTGCAGTGCAACAGCAGCAGAGCTTGGGTGCCCAGTCCAAGTGGAGATCATGCTGTCATTCATGGCAAAGAAAAACCCTTCTGGAAATAAAGAATCATTTTTTTTCCCTAAAACTTTGCAGTCCCACCTCAGATCCCAAAACTAGGCTGAGGTAGACACAAGGGGGCAGCTGAAGCACTGCACTCCCCCTGCTCCATCAAGAGCCAGTTAAAAGAGAAATGGTCCCATCTGCACTGATGCTCCTGGCACTTTGGCGTTGCCTCTGTCTCTTGCTCCATTTTTGAAAGAGGAGGTTTTGGTCAGCAGAGGTGACTCAGAGCACAATGCCAGGTTTGGGTGCTTAGAAGTAGCTCTATGAGGCAGTGGAATCTGGCAGCCCTGGCCTCTGGCCTATGGTTGTGCAGGGCACTTGGAACCAAGCCAGACCTCTGCAAAACTTTTTTAGGCTCCGGCTGAGCCTCTAGTGACAGGAGATGGGGTACATCAGCTTCACATCTGCAATGGGCATCTCCACCCCTTCCAGAGCAAAGACACAGTCTTAGCCTTGGCTAGCATGGGCTGGTTTTACAGCACAGCTTTCCTGATTTGAGTGTTTGAGGACTGCAGCTCTAAAAACAGATGAATGTAAAACCTGGCAGGCACAAAACTTCTAACTAGTATGGTAGGACCCCATGATCCATCCTAGCCACAGATTGGCTCTGATGGTGTTAATAATGCCAAGGTTGTGGGTTTGATCCCTGTACAGGCCATTCACTTGAGAACCGGACTTGATGATTCTTGTGGGTCTCCTCCAACTCAGAATATTCTGTGATCCTGGGAGTGTGTCATCTGTTTTATGCATGGGAACAGGCATGCAGAGTTCATGAACACCATTTTAGATGCCACTGCTCCCTTTGGTCCAGCATGGATTGAATCCCATGGATCACTTAATGACTTTACAGACAGTATGGATAATAGCAAGGAAACTGTACCACAGTACCAGTAAGGCCAGGAACTTAGGAAATCCCAAGCAGAGGAGTAGGGGAGACATGGCCACCTGTAAAAGCTTCTTGCCAAAATGAATGGAACAAACTCTCCTCTGTGTCCACTGCAGATCAGGCAGAAAATGACAGGCTGTCACTTCAGCAGTGATGACTGAAGAAAAGCATTTTACCAGAAAGGGAAGTGAGTCATGCAATGAATTGCTCAAGAAATTTTTTCAGCCCTCAGCACCAGGGGATTTAGAGAAAAGTTAGATGAACCATGAAGATATTAGTTATAGGTAACCCTGCCTGGGGTGGGGAAAGGGTATCCAGATGCCCTCCTTAGCCCTTCTCCAGCAGACTCTTGGTGCTGTATGTCAGTCCACTGCATCTGGGTCTGCCACCCTTCCTGCACAGGAACAGAAATGTCTGTCCTTCTGTCACCATCATAGAGTTGAAGACATATTAAGTGAATGCATATGCATGTATTTATAGCAAATATTTCACTGCTTGATTATGAGACCGTCTTCCAACTTAAAGCTCCTGAACTGTTCACAAAGGAAACCTCCAAAAGTATGAAATGTATGAAATGAAGTCTCACTTGCACATGCTCATACTGCAATGGCTGGAATAGCACTGAATTTTTAGGATTTAAGGGATAAGGTTTATTATGCTTCTGTCACACCATGACTTTGCTTTATGGGAAATAAAATGATGTGAGGAACAAAATGGAGAAAAAAACCTCAACAATCCAAAGAATCAATTTGAGTGAAGGCTTTGGAAAACACTGTCATTTTATGAATTATTCCAGTGCTGTGCTCATAGCTCTACCCTAGCTGACAGAAAAAAAACCAAAACAAACCTGATGTGTTCTTTATACAAACACCAAGGGAAACTGGAATCTGACCTTGTCTCAATGCTGTTTCACCATTTCCCTCCTTTGGGAATCTGGGATCAGCCCAATTTTGTCTGTTGAACGATGCTTCTATGTCAGCTCCCCAGCCTGGACATCCAAGCACCCTTCAGATTGAGAGAATAGGGAGCTTATTTTGAGGAGAAATGAGCTGTTCTGAGGACAAGCATCCACACAAATTAAATTAACCACTAGCCTAGAAACAGGACTGCATATCTGTCATCCAAAATGCAGCACTGGAGCCATTAATTTCCCACACAGTTCTTGATGCTGCAGGGCACTGTCTGAGGATGAATCTTGTACTTCAGTGGTTCAGCAGAAATGGGAAAAGGATTTTGAGGAGGAACCCTGAACTCATGAGGGTCCTGGGGAGCACATGGGGATGTAGTGGTGAAGGGATGATGGATCAGGATGAACCTCAAGGTAGGTTTGAGGTTCTTCTGCTGGTAGGTCTGTCTTTGAGTCCATGCCAGGGCTGGATGGTTTTTCTAATTAATCACAAAAAGAAGCAGAAAGCTGGCTGCTGGGACTCAAACTTTCTAGGTCCTGTTTACTCCAGGAAACCCATAGAGAGCCAAAATAGAGTTTTCCAGATTTTCAGGGCCCTTCTATGACTAGAGTTCCATTTCCGCTTGTAATGAATACATTATACAGATTTTCAGGAGAAATATTTCAGTGTGTCAGTGTTGGTTCAGTAATGCTCTGCATTTATATCACTGACAACAACTCTATTTATACATATTTAAATTGAAATTATAACCATTTGAGGTTTCACAAGCCATGAGAAGGCAAAAGTTCAGCTAAATTGCTTGACTGTAAAATCACAGAATTGTAGAATAACTTAGGTTGCAAAAGCCCCCTTAAGATAATTGAGTCCAACCATTTTCACGTAACACATTTTCAATAAAATATTCATGAGTGAAAACACATGACTTTTGTTTTTTGGGTTAATAGATGAAACAAAATGTCTCACCAACCCACTTTTGTAGGTCTGTTTTCATGAAATCTCTGTATATGGTCACATTGGAAAGACCTTTCTTTGGCTGAAATTACAAGAGAAAACAACAGAATTAAATAATAATTAATAAATAACAAACCCAGCTCATTGCACAGCACTAATCTCGATATGTGATATGAGACACACTGCCATCTCACCTGTATTATTAAATGCTAGCAGTCACTTGGAAATGACCTCCCTGTTACAGAGCAAGGAGCTTGCAGTGAAAGGCTCCCAGGGACAAAGGTGACTCCAGGAGCTGAAGCTCCCTGCATTTTCCAGCAGTCCAGGGTGAGTCTGGCTTTATAAGAAATGGTCTTTGTGAAAAGCAGATGACAGTCATACTCAAAACTCGTGACATTTCCCTCACGGCTCGTCTTACGCAGCCTGTGGAAACTTGAAGTTTCCGCGTGCTCAGCAGTGTGGCTCCGGTCCCCAGGAGACATTTGCAGCCCTCAAAGGACAGACAATAGTAAACCATGAGAAACATTACCCCAGAACAGTGATTTCCCCCAGACCCCTCCTTCCCCACTCCCTCTCCCATAGGGAGGAAGCCCCCAAGGGGAAGAGCACTGACTTATGGAAACCACTTGGACAGGGCCCAGTAGATCTCATTCCCACCTGTATCAATGAAGCTGTCAGTGGTGCCTCTGTGTCACAACCTCCTTCAGCCACCCGGGTTTTTACAGTGCTTGGGGGAAAGCCCACAGCTGTAAGCTGCCCTGCTTACAGTGCCTCTCCAGAAAAGCCCACCTGGGGCCCTGGGAGACACATTTGTTGGTGTGTGGTGGAGCGTGACACACGTCCCTTGGATCCAGTAACCAGTACCTGTTTGCTGGAGAGTGACCCACCTCTGATCAGGTATTTCATTTGCGAGAAACTTTGCATTCACAAAGCAGTAGCTAAAGGCAATGTGCTAATAACTACCATAGCTGCCTTTTAACAGGGCTCAAGTCACCAGGGAACGTAGACTAATTTGCTGTAATTGGTTTAATATGTTTAGTCTGAGCAAATAGTCAGCCCAATAGAATTCTGAGAAATCCCATGTCAGTTTTAATTGGGACAGGGTTATGGCAGCACCCGAGGTACCCCAGGGCCAGCGGGTGCAGGTCTCTACTGGCTTCCCCCAGGCGAGGCACCACCTCCTTTGGGCCTGCCCTGAGGCACCCCAGCTGGGGTCTGACCTTGCTGCTCTTGAAAACAAGATCTTCACTGCCTTTTTTTTTTTCTTTTTTTCCCCTTTTTTTCTTTACTTTCCTTTTCCTCTTTTTTTTTTTTTTGTTTTCTTCTTTCTTTTTCCCCTCTCCCTTTTCCCTTTTTCTTTTTTTTTCATTTTCCTTTCTTATGTTTTTTTCTTTTTTTCTTCTTTATTTTTACACAACTGGAATAATAAATAAATATCTAAATGTCAGGTCAAATCAGTTTAGGACTTGAAAACCTTACACACGGTCCACCTGAGTCTTCACAAGACTCTCATACACTCCTTCATGAGGCACACAACAATTTGCACGTGAGGTGCTCTCTGCTTGTCATCTCCCTTTGACTGCAGCTGATAGTGGCTTCAAAACATCATTGTCACCACTTCTGGGCAAGCAGGAAGGTCTGGACTCAGGAGTGGGGAATTTCCTTCTACAGAGACAGATGACTTAAGACAGATACAAGGTACCATAACCCCGTCAAATTTATTTTGAAGTATGTACATTCCTGAACAAGTATATTAGATGGCTTAAGTAATGAGAGCTTAATAGTTCACAGATGATATGCTCACACACACTTCGCAAACTCCAGCAGCCATCTGTAGCCAAGTCCCCAGTTTATGTCCCTGACTCTTTGCTTTCCTCAAACACTGCTCCAAGTGCGTAGAAGTGCAAAGTTCAGCAGCCATTCCCCTCTACCTTCTGGCCTTGGAACTCCAAAAGTGAAATTAAACTCAACTGAAGTACCAGCAAAGCTTTTTTTTTTTAAAATTCTAAGGATCTGTTGACAGCAGATGCTCAAGTTAAAAGTTGTCAACTGTCTTTATCAGCTAAATGAACTTCCTGCTGTGTGGGATCAAAAATAACCCGCTGTTATTTTCATGTTACTTTGGCCATGTCATATAAAGCCAGACCCTATTCTTTGTGCCTCAGACATACAAAATTGTCAGCAATGACGTTATAAGTAAAGAGAACTTGATCCCTGAGTTTTACCTGGGCAGAATTTACAGAATCAGGTTGCCTTTGAAACAATTCTCCTGTTTAAAAAAGCTACTTGAAACATGATTTTACACATATTTACATTGGTTTGACACAGGCTTACCTCCACTGAACTTAGGATGCCCTTTCATGTATTTCAGCCTTCCTAGGAGAGATCAGCTTGGCCCATTAGATCTGCAGACACATATGTAAATCTAACAGAAAAAAAAACCAAAACAAAACCCAACCAGATAGCAAAACACACCATGATTTTGGTCGTTTTTTCCTGTCTGCAATAGCAATCTGAAGTCTACAAGCAACCTCTGCTCAAACAAACAGCAGTGATGGCTCATTTGCTTTCAGATGCCTGGAAACATCTGAGGGAAACCCAACATTCCCATCTTCCATGCATCCCACCTGTTTCCCACAACTTTGGTGAGTAAGCATACAGAAACCTTGCCCCAACTCCACTCACAATTCCTGGGACATCAGCACTGCTACCACAGAAACAAACAACCCTACTTCCCTTTCAACACCCTGCAACTAATAATCACTGCAATTACAACTTTATTTAACATTGAGAGCTACAGTGATATGCCAAAAAACAAAACAAAACTAAGTAAAATTTCCAACAAAAAAGAGAGTAGACAAAGCCTGAAATATTTTCTTGCACTATTTGTTCTGAGTCAATATTCAGTGTGGACACGAACTGTATTTGTCAATTAATACTGATATTATAGACTAAGTTGCACATATGTGAATGAACAAATCTAGGAGGGATGCTCCAGCAAAGATGGCAGAAGGCAAACATGGGCTTGGAGAGAGGTTTTCTGGCTCAAACTTAAAGCAGCTTCAGTTTAACCAAGAAAGAGGGGCATCAACACCAACTTTGAAATGTCATATTATGAATTGGACATCATAGTGCTGTTCATTTTTCATAAAACTCCTCATTTTATGACTATATGGCAGGCTGGGGAGAAACATGGGGATTCTAACCATGTTTTCCCCTCATTTATTAAGTGTCTTTGCACAGGTGATGTGTAGAGCTGGATCATTTCTTATGTCCTCAAGAATGGATGGAACTTAGTTGTTGCCACTAAAATAAATGGATGAGTTTGGTAGCTCGTAAAAACAAAGTCATGCCTGAAGAGGAATGGTGAAGCAGCCTGACAAATCTTCCTAAGAGCAAAGTGAACATCAGCTTAAGTATTTGGGAGATGCCTGTTCTGGATGCTAAAAATGCTGACTTTCTCTTCTGTTTGACAGTGACATACAACCAAAATATTTTCCTGAGACAGCGAAACAATAGAGGAAATTTTAGGCAGAATATTCGGAAAGAAGTCCTAATGGTCAGGTCTACCAGTCTGTGGCATATCCACCACAGGGAAATAGTGGAGGGAAGCCTAATTGATTGAATCATTTAAAACTGCATTGAAGTGAGCACTGGAAAATATGCTGCGAATGAAGAACTACCTTTCTCTGACAGATCTCTAATTCTGTCATTCTTCAAAAAGTCAACATCAGTGTCATTTGTGGAGTGATGTATTGCTGTGGTTGGGGAGCCAAGGCTTCAAAAGGCCAGATCAGTCACATCTGAGAGCAACCAGAAGGCACTAGGGCAATGCTGTTCACAAGTGGACTCTTTGCAATGTGACCATGAGAGTTGCTTTGGAGCTGACACCAGCCCCTGCACTTGGGAACTTAGCCTGTGGCTGACAGACAGCAGCAGCAGCCCTGGGCAGCTCCAACATGCACGAGTTCCCTCCACCTCACCCACCTGGGTACCACATACACGGTACCACAGCATGAAGCTCAGAGCCTCAGGGTCAGAGCTGTCCAAGGATTGAGATGGCTTTTGTTTCTTTTACATTGCAGGACGTTTGGCATAGCTTTGATTTGGTTTTAGGGTTACTAAGTTTATCTGGATCCGTAGGGCTTGTACAACTGTTCACCACGCATCAGATGAGGGCACCTTTCTCAAACCAGTAATTAAAACCCAGTGCTAGCTGGAGGTTCCAGACTGAAGAACCTTAGGTTGAAAATACCCTGTTATGGCTATCCTGAACCTTGGAGGGTCCCATGCTGACAGAGGGAGGAAGTTTCCTGATCAGCAAAGGGATAAGCTTCCAGGGAGCACCAGGGAAGACACAAAGGTATTGTGTGTCCTGATGGAAAGTATGAGGTTGGGTGGAGTTGCTCAGACTGGGAAGAAAGCAAGCAGTCTGGGAAAACTGGGGGGACTTCCCTGTCTGTTCTACACCAACCTGATAGAGCAGGCAATGGTTACTGCTCAGGAAAGCAATAGAAAAAGGGAAAAAACACACCCACCAAGTCCAGAAATCCTACTGTTCATTAAAAGAAACTATATTAAAAACTGTGACACCCCATCACAATATTGCTTTTACAGAAAACCTCTATAGCTTGTTCAAACCCGGTCCTGTCTGTTCCCCTGTGGAATAAAAATAGGGAATGAGAAAGACAGACACGTTATATTCCAAACTTTTCAAGACTGACAGTCGGTTCAGGGAACTGCTAGTTTCCAATCTGCTAGTTAGTTCTCCACACCATCTCTGTGACCCATCACTGTCACCCTGAATAACGACACCTTCAGCCTGCAGAAAGTGCCTTGGGGTTTTAACTGGCAAAAATGAATGAAGCACAAAAATATTTTCAATCAGTACTGGAACAAACTTCACATTGCACAGCTGCAGTGTAAGTGCCATCCCCCAGAGACCCTCTAGAATTTGATTAAGGTATACAGAAACTTGACTCATATTTTATGGACATTCATTTTCAGGATACATTTTTAAAGAGACAGCATATATTTCCATCCTTTGGAAGAAATAAAGGCTGTTATTTTAAGAGGAATAGTATGTTTATAACATGCAGCAGATCTTGATGGCAGCTGAAGCAGCAGCATGGGAGCTGTGGCATTAGCTGCTGTGGGGGACTGGTAGGAGAAGCCCCATGAACCGTTGTAAAAATCACAGTGATTTAAGTTTTAATTTTTAAAAGGAAGAATAAGCAGGAGAAGAAGAAGAAGAACTTTAAAGCTGCCATGGGATGTGTACCCCAGGCTTGTGGGAGCAGATCTGAGTGTTCAGCACCAGCAGGCAGGGAGGGAAGCAGGGCTACATTCTACACCCACTGGTAAAAGCCCAGCCAGAAAAGCTGTGATAAGGTCTGGGACAGAAAATAGCATTGAAGAAGGATGTGGTCCCACTTATCTGCCCACAAAAGAACCTTTGGGCTGACACCTTGTCAGCATGGGGATAAATAAATTAATGAATGGGCAAACACATAAAATGGGCTAATCAATAGCAAAGTGAGGTAATGCTTAGCAGAGCACATGCCCTTTAGGGCCATTCTGTGTGCTCTGAGAACTGCCAGCATGTGCTGCACTGGCCCCCAAAAAGTGGACAGCATGCAAAAACTGCAGACCTGTGGACCTTAACATTTCCATGAAACTCGCAAGATGCGCCAGCAATGAAAGCAAGCTCTGCTCCACTTTGTACCTGGGCCCCCAGGGAAGACAGGAAGGCTGCTGGGGATCCACACCCCTGGTGACAGCAGAATAAACCCTGTTGTTTGGAGAAAGGTGGCTACACTGTGCAAGATATACCTTTCTAAAACCTCATTATCGCAGTAGGAGGAACTCTCTCCATCTGTTTTTATGTAAATAATTTCAAAGTGTATGATTTGTGTAATGTATTTTGTTTGAATTAGTTTTCACCAGTGAGATGAGAATAAAGATTTTCTTTTATATTACACAGCTGGTTTTACTTTTTCTTAGCATCCGATACTTTTATTATTTCTATACAAATTCCTTTACTGCAGGAGATTTATTACTTATAGTAATCTTGCGTGCTGTGAATTTCTTATAGCTCATTCATTTGGTCTTTCATGTGACTACTCTAGACAGGAGATAGAATGAAAAGGAGGAGATCTAAATCTGGTCAGTATTATGGGGTGGTTCATCATGAGTCATGCCTGCTGTCTTTTTTACAGTATCCAAGTTTTTATGTATATTATTCAAAGAATTAACCAACTAGTTAATTCAAACAGAGCAGCAGAACCAAATTATATAATGCATCAAAATCTCTCAGAGATGTTGAAAATTATGAGTTTTCAGAGACAAATACTGTTTTTATTACATTGCTGGACAAGGACCCCTAAACCCACCAGTGCTAATGCAAATAATAAACAACAACGAAACCTGCAGGAGCAGTTTCAGAAAATGCATTGATACTGAACACGAAACTGCAAGTGTCTAGCTGAGAAATTGGACGAGGACAGCAAAATTTTGTGAAGTGATAGAACCAATAGCAAATGTGATGTGATTTCCTGGGTCATTTGTGTTCAAAATAGAGAGGATAGGAGGAAGGAAATGATGTATGTTCAGATAATTTTCTTTTGGCAATTTCAGAATAAAATCTTTTGATGCTTTATTTCTGAAACAAAAATGCTTTTAGGAGTAATGGCTTTAAACTGAAAGAGGGTGGGTTTAGATTAGACATTAGGAAGAAAGTCTTTACTGTGAGGATGGTGAGGAACTGGAACAGGTAATCCAAAGAAGTTGTGAGTGGACAGTTCATGGACAGATTGGACAGGGTTTTGAGCAACGTAATCTAGTGGAAGGTGTCCCTGCCCATGGCAGGGGAGTTGGAACTGCACAATCTTTCAGGCCTCTTCCAACCCAAACCATTTTGTGATTCTGTGATCTTTGCCATAGGATGAGGTGTATCATGCAACCCAAAACACGTGCATATGGGCTGGGATGTCCTGTCTCTTCCTTGGCTGAGCTGTTCTTTACACATAACTATGTGGAGGATCAAAGGTTACTGACAGAAGTCATACAGTTCATGTTGTATATACCGATCCTTCTTCGTATAACACTAAATTACTGCTCCTCCATCTAGAGGGATATATCCACAAGATTATGTTGCCTGCCTCATGAGTCTACTTGATATGTATCAAAATAGCATTTGTAAATGATGTGTGTGAGAGGCTAGGAGGGAAATGTAAAGTAAGCATTGCAGAGGTATAGCAGCAGGGCAGCACCACTTAAAACACACTCAAGAGATTAGGGAGTGTAAGCAATTTCTAACTATCACCTGCACTGATCTCTACAAATAAGCAAGAGCAGTGAGACAGACAGAGAGAGAGAGGCAAACTTGACATAGGAATCTCTTTTCATTTCAGTCCGAGCCCTGACTGTGCAGGGGATGGATTTTACAGTGAGAAAGTGGAAGGCTGAGGATGGCAAACTAATGCTGTCTTGCTGAAAGACTGAACCCACAAAGCCTCTATACCACCCACACTGCCCATGTCACACGTGAAACTCCACACACTTCATCCCTGAAAGCCTCTGGACTTACTGCTGTATATAACCTTATTGCAGGTCAAAGTATAAACCTGCCTCCAAACCTATGGCGGTCTGGGGAACAATATCTGACATCTTACACAATCAAAGAACTGTTAAGGCTCAAACAGACCTCTAAAAATACCAAGATCTCTAGAAATACCAAGATCTTGATCCGGTTCAACCCCTGCACATGGGACACTGGGTCAGTGAGCATCATAAGCTGTGCAGCTCCATTTCCACTTTGGGCTACTGTGGTACCAGTATCAAATCTTACTTAAATCCTCCTTGTGGGTACAGAGGGGATGCAAAGCATGGAACTGACACTGCATCCCAAAAACCAAGGGCTGAAACAGGCTGAGTAAAACCAGTTTTCCCTCATCTTTCTCTTTGGTTTTAAGTGAATGGATTAAACATTATTAAGCCTATCCAGTTAAAGTAAAAGGTAAAGAGCAGTGTAAAATTCAGGCAATGTCAGAAGGAAAGATGCAAAAATTGTTTCTGGGCATTGTCTGTTACCTTTGCCTGCTGAAAAGACTTGTTAACTAGATTGGATCACTATATAGATATACTGGATGTGACTGATTTTCAAAGCTTTTTCAAAAAAACCCAATCAAACAGGCAATTACTGATATACCTTATTATGATTAAAATAAAAGACATTGCTCAATTTTTTGGTGACAAATGGAGTTCAACTTGCAGTTTATTTTTGTTTCCTATACTTACACCACTAAAAATTGAGTGCTTTGACTTTAAAACAGCCACTGGAGGCTATTGGATCAATACATATGTGGATCTGCCTAACGAGTTACCCCACTCTTGCCACAAGGCTAACATTAAGCTATGTTAGACATAAATCAAAGGAGGCAAGATGACTTTGTTAACTTACGGTGTATGTTTCATTATTGTACAACTCCCCTGTTGTGGGGAACATTTTTAATCTCAGCTTCTATCAGCTGTTACAGCTTAAAGGCAGAAGAAGAAATACATGGGACTTCCTTTGAGCTAGAAGAATAAATCAGGGTATGTTTATTTTTTATGAATTAATTTTGTTTCTTGCCCACCCTCAGTATTGCCACAAGAACATAGTGATTTTTTCGAATTGTTGTTTTATCCATCACATTTATCATAGTCCTTATAGATCTGTTTCTGTTCTACAGACAGGTCATTAACCATTGACAGCATTTGATAGCTGGTATCCAAAATTCATCCTGTACTCACCCATTGACTCCATCCTCTAAATCATGTGGTGTAAGTAACTCCACACTTGAAACTAGGGGACAGAGGAAGCAAGATGTTCCTCTAAACAAGATAATAACTTTCAGTAATAACCTTGACAAGCTGAAGAGTGAGGCAGCATGGGCTGGAGCACCATCTGCTGGCATCCTCTCTGCTGACTGCTTTTGCTCTTGGTTGCTCCCTCTCATTCCGGGACACCACAGTTTATTGCACCCAGAGGACACAGTGGCCAGGGATCCTCACCCTCACTTCCTTGTGGAGCATCAGACATGGTGGCAGCCTCCAGGGGATGCGGGAAAGAGCAGAAGACTGGGTTTTCTCCTCACCCAAGAGCAGCAGGAGCCCAGGGGGCTGGGACAGCCTTGGGATTCGTGGCTGGGAGCTGACACACCATCCCCCATGCTCCCACTTCCTCACGGCTGTGCACTGGGGAATCTTCACCACTGCTGCAGGAGAGGCGAACATCTCCGCAAAAACAGCTGCAAATTACGGTGTGATCAACTCTCAAACACATAATTTTTGGCTTCCTGGGTACTGTTGACCTTGCCTGAGGCCTTCCCTGAGCAGAGCGGAATAGATTTTTGCAAGGGTGATTGGCTGCCAGGAGAATTAAATATGGCTTTGTTCTGGATTTTTTCTTTCCGGTACATCACCATAACTTTTCTCCCTGTAGAACATCCGTTCAGGGTCTGGTTTTGTAACTGTCAGAGGACATTCACATATTTTCCCTTTCCCCACATTAGCTGCTGCAAGCTCAGTTCATGCACAGATTTCTTTCCACAGGCATTCCATAGAGGACAGAAGGGCCCAGGCAGCTGTGGAGAAATCCTGGCTCATGTGGAGGTCTCCACAACTTGGAGCATCCACAGGTGCCAAAAGAAACTTTTTACATGGCCACATTTTCTGTTTAATAGTCACTGGATGAAATACACACACACACACATGAGAAACTGCAAAGGAGAGATCAGCAAGAATGATCTCAAAAATGTGACCTGTGAGGTTGCCCAGAGCACCCTTAAGGTACAAAAGCCAAGAAAGGGGAAAGTAACTATCCTGTCATGCAGCATGGAGAAACAACACATTGTTCTCTGGGAATAGGACAAAAGTGAAGAGAGCTCAGCTTGCCAGGAAAAAGTTCAGATTGGACACTTTGAAGAGTTTCCAATAGGACAGATACTACAGAACTACAGCAAGCTGCAGTGTGGGGTCTCTATGGCCAGAAACAAGTCAGGCTTTTCTCAAGAATGACGGAAGAGTAACTGACCTTGTCCCAGTGCACAGGGGTGGATCTTGAAATCCTCTTCCAGCTGTGTCTTCCAGCCTTAGTCTCCTGAGAGCAAACTCGTACATCCCTGGTGCAGACTTCCCAGAAGGAAACACAGTTGTCCTCCTAGAGGCACATCTTGAATGTCTGGAGAATATGGGAAAGTATAGATAAAGTTAGGAAGCAGATGGAAGTGGATGTTCAGAGCTACAGGTTAAAATTTAGACAGAAATTAGGAACAAATTCTACTGTAGCACCATAAAATTTTTTTCTCCCACATTGGAGCTGAAGTTTGGTCCTCCCTACGACAGTCTCATGAGCAATATTTTTCAAGACTAGGTCAATGTCTAAGAATGCTCAATGTCCTAACATTTTAGGGTCCAGTTGTATTATTATGCATTATTCCTCTACACAGTCTCAACCTTATAAGCAAAATATGGCTCAGAAAACTCAGGTGCCATTTTAGACTCCAACAAGCAGACAGAAAATTTGCCATGTTAGAATGGACAATAAGGACCCTTGTCTGCATAAAACTGAGAATTCCCATGGTGAACAACTAGATGTGGGAGGAGTGAGAAAACAAGGAAACTTTTAAGGAAAGATAGCAGACTGAATTAAAGACTAAGTTTCAAATGTTTCCAAGCCTCTGTCACTAGCATCAGTGCACTTAATAGAAATCATGCTAATATGCAAATGTTTTCAATTCAGCTATTATCTTTTCATATTTTATTTGTTTATTTAGTCATGGTGTTAACAGTAAAAATATCTTTTCAGCACAGGGCCTTCGGGGATATTAAAGAAAGTTCCTTTATTATTTCAGGCGGATCCTGAGAATAGCATGTATGTTTTATGTAGATGTGGCAGATCAGGGAAAGCATTTCCTCACAAGACACACAAGTCCAACATTTTGTATTTTGTTCTCATGGAAAGGCATAACAGAAAAAAAAAGTTACAACAGACACAGAGCAGCAAGCTAGGAAAAATCCTATAGTCAAGCACCACAAAGAGCCAAACACTTAATCCTCTTTAAATCAAGTCTTCCTAACTTACCTTCTAGATCCCAGTATGTAACTGACACATCTCACACTCTCACCTGTTTGGGTACAAGTCTGGAAGAAAAATGCATACTTCATCTTTGGATTTCACCCTGCATGCAGAACCACATGTGCGCCTCAAATGTGTCCCTGGTTGAGGATTAAATTTTAATCTGCATTTTAAAGAACATGTGGTGGTGATTGAAAAAATTGGGGAAGAAACATTGCTGTAACCACAAGATTTTTAAAATATTGACTCTTTGAAACTATTCTGAATGCTGTAGAGCTGGATTAACCCAGCTGGTGAGGTAGATTAATATGTTGCATGTGGCTGATGTACTCATACACCTGGTAAATTATACACATATATACACAGTACACAATACTAGTGACATATTTAAGAAAAAAAAAATGGTAGGAATTTTCTCCAAAGTACAAAAGCTTCTCCAAATTTCTCTATTATGTGCAGATGTATACAAGCAAAATGTGTTTGAACTCAGTGATTGTCAAGATGGCAGCATAAGAAAGATCTTTGTAGTGACGGTGCACAACTCAGGGACGTGTTTTTCTGAATAAGGGAAGTCTCTGGTGATTAATAATTTCTTGGGAGCATACCAGGCTGCTAGGTACACATTTCAATACTGTGAAAGAAGACAAACTTGTGTAAAACAATCACCCTGTATCGTGCCAATATAAAGGCTACACAGCTGACCCCTGAGTATGAAAAAGCACAGTGTAAAATTTGTTATGTAAGCCTATGCTTTGAGATAGTGCTAGTTTCCTGTTTCTCTGGACTGCATCAACACTGTAATGAAAACAAACCAAAGTCTAAGGAGGCCACAAATACCACATTCTGTCTGCTGTGCTGATGAAATTTTTAATTACAAAATGAGTGAAGCTAGTTGAAACTGTTGATTGCATTGGACTAACACAATTACAGTTCTTGCAGAAACATACCTTTCTGCTAGCTCTTTCTCCTTTCTCTTAGGCATATTGCTCAAAAAACATAGAATCATAGAAATTTTAAACTCCACAAAATGTAATTTGCATCACTGGATTTGTGATGCCATTGTAAATGGCCAAGATCAATAAACTATTTAAGTGTGTCAGTATGCTCTGCTGGCTGCCCATAGGTATGAAATAAACACAGTTTCTGCTGTAGCCTTGTGAACTGGAGAAACTGAGTGTGTTGGAATAAATCCATATATGCTCACTAGAAAAGTGTGGAGTTTATCTCTGAAAGCACACTTTCAAATTTGCTAGCTGTTGAATGAGATCAGTACCTAAAATGGATCCCATTCATTTTTGGTGATATTATGTCATCCTCAAAAATGGGTTGAGCTCTATGTGTCTCAAATTCCCAATCATATACTTGATCCTGTAAATTTTCTGCATGATTTTGTAATAGCAGTGCCCATCAGTGAACTCAGCTTCAAGTATGCTAAAATTGTGAGTCTTAAATTCATAGTTCATGAAAATAGAACACTGCAGGAGCTTGAAATAAATACGTGTGAATAAAAATATTTCCTAACAGGAGCTGCACAGATTTTAAGGAAGTTACAATGAGGATGCTTCTGGCCAATTATTTTGTACTAAGCTATTAGATGCTAAGGAAAGTGACTCATTCACAACTTCTACATGAGTTCTCATATGAGTGTCTGTAATATTGTATTTCTATGCTGCACAGTTGAATAAAGAGGAAAATCATGTAGTGTACTGGAACACACGTTAGCAAAACAAGACATTGGCTGTACAAAGCATGGGGAAAGCAAAGCCACTATTTATTTGGAGTCAGCTAAATACCTTCTGATGTTTCTCAAACCAGATAGTAGGACAGATCCTGAGAAAGCCAGGCAACTGATAAAAAATGATGACTGGAATATAATCCAACAACAGTGGCCAGATTTCTGCAGGGATAAGAGACCAGGCTTCCACAGGTTACACCTACAGCAGTAAATCAAGCAGCATCAGGGAACATACTGTTGTAACAGTCCCTACTTCTTGTCTCAAACAGTTCCTGGGCATGGGGGAGAGGGATTTCTACTTCCACATTGCCTTGGTGCACACATTTAGCTGTATGCATCTTCCAAAGGTGCGCTCCTTGCTCTAACTGCTCCCATAAGGACTCTCTCTGCCATTGCAGCAAATGGGTTGATGAAAAAGATGAAAAAGAGCCTGAGAAGAGAACAAGAGGATCTTTTTAGGGGTTCCTCCCATGTTTACTGCAGTTTCATCTCACAAATACTTTTGGAGAAGTGAAATTCTCTGAAACAGAGGGCACAGAGCTGGCTTTTGTCAATGCGCCCAAGACTCCTACCCTCTGGCCCCACTGTGCTTGTCAGCTTCCTTCAACAGGTATTGCAGACCCTGAGGAGTGACAGCTGCATGTTTCACTGTGAAAGGAGCATTGTGCACTGAGGCTGCGTCCACTTCCCCTGGAGCACCTGGTGGCCTTGTGCTGAGAGTAGGCAGAAGTGTTTCAGTGATGAGTAGATGGTGCCTATTTCCATTGCCCTGTGTTTCTGGGATGAGCTGACAAGCTGCATTCCCCTCAGAGCTCCCAGGCAGGGCTAGTGCTGGTGTCACCCTCACTGGGGAGTTGGAGGACACCAAAGAGAGGCACAGCTGCTGCCATCAGTGTGAGCCCAAGGGTTGCAGGGACACCATGAAACCACCTCTGACTGCAACACCTGATTCCCCACTCGCTCTCACAGACACTGAACCACAAGTCACTCCAAGACAGCGCCATAAACAGCCAAGAATCAGACCAAATAGGATTGAGATTCTAAAGCCTTAGTATTTTAAGTAGCTCACAGAAGAGTTTCTTTCCACTCCAGTCTTGTACCATCAGAGCCTGCTTGTCAAAATCAGGACCTTTTGTTTTGCTCCACCATATATGTAGGCTTTGAGTAGCTTTTTTTTGGCCCTTAAAAACAATTAGCACAAATTGAAGGCATCTCAGGCACTTGTTGAAGTACAACCAACCATTTAAATTGCATGTGGAGGGCCTACCTACCTCCACACCCTAGCTATTCAGTTCTGACACATTTCTAAGTGCAGAAACACCAGGCAGAGCTGAAATGCTAAGAACCAGCTAAACCCACTTTGTCTTGGGAACACAGACAATTGTTTTTGTGTTGTCTGAAATTCATAACTGTCTTCATATCTAATATACCATTCGAATGTGCAGTTTATTTCTACTAAACACCAGTTTGCCACAGCTGAAGGCCCTTGAAAAAAAAGCCCTGCTAGATCATGGCTTACCTGAATTCTCTTTTTCCAATGGTACTATACAAAAAAGAAATATATGTGGCAAAGTACACACTGCAGCTGGCAGCAAAATGAGGCTTGCTGTAGTATTTTAGTGGTGGATCTGGGGGCCAGCCCATCATCATGTAAATCCACACTCCTTTGTTGGTGTGGTTTTGTAGGAACCTGGTACCATTAATGTCTCCCCAAGTCCAACAAAACAGTTCATCAGTGGGGAACCCATCAGTCCTGCTTTGCAAGTGAAAGGCTCATCATGAAGTCTTTCAATATCAGCAGGCTATTTAAAAATGGAATTTGTGGCAGTCTGCAAGAGACTTCTGTAATTTCAATTAGGCTTTCTTTGGAATAGGCTATCTGAGAAAAGTATGGTTTTGGAAAATAAAGGCTTTATCTACTTATTAGCAAGTCAATAAAAGCCTTGAAGACTCCAAACTTCTGCTTTGGCTTTGTGTGCCTTAACAGACCAAACAACCTAGCTTCATTTGAAACTGGTTTCAAATTACTTGCAGATGGCTGGATGCAGATGAAAGACTGCATAAAGGTGTTCCTTATTCTATTCTCTACTCCCTAGACTATTGGGCTATGTGCTGACACTTGGATGCTTGTTTTACAATATCATTTGACATGTGGGATTTATGTGTCAAAATTTCATTTAAAGCCAAGAAAATGTCAACTAGCAACTACAGAGAAGCAGCAAAAGACTGTGCTTTTCAAGACAGAAGTCAGTGAGTTGGACACTGCCAAGTCTTAACCCTGTACCAAGCACACACAGACAAAAATTTGACCCAACTGCCAGCAAACTAAGATTCCTTTGGTGTGTTCTGCTGAGATTCCATTACTGCCTTTATCATTAAGAAAATAATGTAATAAAATGGGACCTTTTCCCTGAATGCATTAATAAAGATAACTTGTTGGTCAAGCTCCAAAACCACTGGAGCCACATTTAATTTACTGCCTTTATGGATTTAGGATTTGGTTTGCTGCTATGTTCAGTCCACTGCAACAATATAATGGGAAATTGTAATGGCATGTTTAAAAGAAAGGGTTTATAATTTATCACTGAAGCTTTAAAATGTCTTGTGCAGACATCCACAATTAAATGCTACCAAAAATGGGCTTTTCACATGGTTTCACCACAGCTCACCAAAGGGGAAAGTGGGGAAGAGCCAAATAATCATCAATATAACTTTTTATGCCAGTCACCTTAAACCAGTTTGGTGCAAAGAACAACTAGAATAGCTTTTGAGGGCTTTGCAACCCCATTCTGCTACTTCTAATGTCAAGAGTGACTGTATATGACTTCATAAAATATCAGATACCATACTGCTTTATTCCCAGTCAATAAAAATAATAATGAGTTATGTAAAGGACCTTCTGATATCTAATGAGCAGCTGCTCAGAAAGGCACTGGTATTTTGTCCATGCCTAGTTTAGACGGCAGAGACTTTGCCATCACCAACACATAAAGCACTGAGAAAACCAGAAGTGGGGTACCCCAGGCATCACATCATGACAGAGATAAAGGTGGCATAAAAGACCTGTATCCCAACAACGTCCTCATAGGAAGAGCATTGCTTGTTAAGGGTCTGACACTGCAGCCTCCCACATTGAGCAGAAACTGCTCCAACAGCTGCATTCTCTTGGGTTTGCTGCTGCCTTGTGATACAGGAAAAATGGGAAATTAAGTATTGGCTAGTTTGAAATGTCTCTTACCTCTGTAGGACAATATTTTCAGAGAGAGGTTTTAAGGTGAAAGGCCAGCCTGAATAATTAGAGATAATCACGGCTGGCATGGCTTCAGCTCACAGGCAAAAGATGGGCTCGAGGTCCTCTCCAAAAGCCATGTGCATGCCTCTCCTCCTCCTGGGACAGCAGGATCCTCCTCTTTCTCCTGCTCAGGCTTTAGGAGATAACACCAGGAGCTTGGTCTCCACACAGCTGAGCAGTCTCTCATGACACCATGACATGATCCAACCCCTGGCTGAGAACAAATAAAAGCCCCTGACAGAGGGTGATCACCAAACCCACGTAGTTCATTTGGATTAACTTTAAGATTGCAGAATATGGTAGGGAATATCTGAAAAATTCCTTCAGATTGTCCTAGAAAATGCACCCAGTTCTTTACTTTTGGACAAGGTAGAAAAGAATTTGCCATTTTAAATTTACCATCAGGATTGATTAAATGCTTTGTAGGTTGTGTTGAATAAGGCATTCTTCAACTCAGGTGACAAAAAAAAAAGCCTTATTTAGAAAATGCAGCTTGTCCAGAGACTTGCTCTAACTGCAGAATTAAACAAACACATTTTTTATTTGTGTTTAAGACTTTCCATTTCTGCGGCTTTTGCCAGAAGATTGAAGAGGTCTGTGATGTGTAATTTACTGCTCAGTGATTTCAAAGATGAATATTTGGATTCTCATTGATATTTGGTTTTTATTAGCTCATTTTCTGACCAGGGAGGTTCCCACATGCAGCTTTGTATAAATCTATTTTCTTGTTCTGTCCTCGGGATACAGTATGTCTTGCTTCAGGAAGAATTTGGAAACAAATGCTCTGGGGTTTTTTGGTTTCCTTTGCTTTTCTTCCTCTCCACAGCTCATGCTTATACTTTCTATTAATTCCTTGCTGAAGGTAAATTCTTTATTGCTGGGATTTCTGTCGGTAGTTTTGGGTTTCCTCCTCCTTCCTGCAGACCTGGAGAGCCAGGCTCCCCAGAGCAATGGGGGGCACTGCCTGCATCCTCATTTTTGCACATCCCAAAACCTATGGACTTTTGTCTCCAATAGGGCCCACCATGGCCAGTGAGAAATAGCTGAGACCCTGAACAGCCAGATCACACCAGGACCCTTTTGATCAGCTCAGCTGAGACCCTGAACAGCCAGATCACACCAGGACCCTTTTGATCAGCTCAGTTTTATCACAGTTGTAGGTGCTGTAAAATCCACCATGGCCAAAGCAGCTTTTAGGAACCTCTGAGAGGTGGAAGTCCACAAAAAGTCCACAGAGCCATAAAATCATGCTCAGATCATGTTTAGAAGTTTAAATCCAAAATATGAATCGTGACAGCCCACGCTCAGCAGGCAGCTGACCCTTCTGGGAGCACTAGGACCTGGATGGCCCCTTAGTAAGGGCTGAGCAAGGTCCTCCTGCCCTCACTGGGTGCTGCTCAAGCCTTGACAGCTCGTCAAGCTTAAGCCAAGTCAAGGCCTCCAGACCAGACCCACTTAGATGGTCACTCCACTAGATGCCCAAGGACAGGCCTCTCAGGAGTTTTCAGAATAGGGCTTTTCACAAAATCCAGCAGCAATGCTACTGAAAGGTGGACAGAGGGAGGCGACACACCTTTACACAACAGCCCAACAGCTGCAACGCTCTGCCAAGGAGCAAGCAAATCCACTTCATTTCCTCCTCCCTGTGGAAGGCTTACAGCTCACCAGGTTCCCCGATTGTGTTTCACCTGGGCACCTAATCAAACAAACTGTTCATGAAGTAAGAGCTGACTGAGCAATATTTCAAACCCTGCAGCTCTATGTACAATAGAAGTTGTTTTAAAATTACTTGCCAAATTAGTTCTAGCGAGCCAGAAGCACGAAGTCCTAGCCAAAGCCCTCAGTGCAAGTCTGAAAGTTGAAATAAAACTTTTAGGGCTCTTGAAAGAACAGGAGATGAGGGGAATGGCATTTACATTTATTACAGAAATGTAATTCATAATCCCAGTGGTGGGAATGTTAATGCCTTATGATTAATGACAGCGATTTCTTTGTGAAAGCTAAAAGATCTCTGGAACTGAGGACACTACAAAGAGCAAACGAAACGCCCTGTAATCATGGCAATGATTCAGAAAAACAGATAGGTACGTGCTCTACCTTAAGTACCTGCTTAAGTGCTTTGCTGCCTAGGGCTGTGCTTGAGTCAATGTGTTTTTTTCCTGTACTAACGTTTGTCTTGCCTTTTTCTTAGTGAATGCATTCTGTTTCTGCTTAATTTAATTTTAAAGAAAAATATCTTTCCAGAAATGGCCAAAAAATTTCAAATATTTATTCTCTAAAGTATCATATCTGCAATTAATAATGCATACAAGAACTGCCTCCACAAATTAGCACTCACTGCAGTATGTCTACCATCCCAAACAAAAAGCATGTGTATTCCAACAAAATACCTCTGAACTCCTCTCTTGACATCAGATATTTTCACCCAAAAATTAACTAACCTCTAATTTCTCCTCCCCTTTTTCTTCACGTATGACTGTAGTATAGAAAGGCTGTGACAGGTAGAACAAGACAGTACCTATCTTATTCCGTGGGTATTCCACCATGGCATATGAACAACCTCCTATTTGTTGCTCTGTTCATAGAAAGTGAGATTAATTAACTGTCACAGACACACACAAAAAAATAACACTGTAGGAAGAAAAGACATCCAGCAAAGTCTGAATTACAATGAAACTGCGTTGCATCCTTCATGGAGTACCCAATGCAGCACAGAGGGTCTTTTAAGACATCATCCAGCAAAACACTTAAGTGCTTCCTTAATTTTAAGCATGTGATCAGTCCCATTGATGTCTATGACAAATAAATAACATGTTTCCTTACACTCTCTCGGCACGGACAGAAGACGGGAGACATCAGATTTTACCACATCCCTGTATTTTTGGAATAATAGGTAGAATAGTATCTTATGTCCACATGTTGTGCAGTTTCCTATCGTTGGTAAATCCTTGAAGTCTTATAAACAAGAAACTTGGCACTGGCCATATCCCTGTCTGAGAACCAGACACTCTCTAGGCCTGAGGTTCTAAACCTACTCCATCTTTCAGTCAGTCTTGTACAAGAAATACAGTGATTTTTTAATTGAATGGGAAAACTTAAGTGGATTTTCCACAAAGTTTCAAATGTGAGAAGTAGGTATCATTGCTCATTTGGAGAGAGGGACTTCTAAGCACTTGCAACTAAAGTCTTCAAAAGAAAGTGCCATGCAGAAATATAAGCAAAATTATTTCAGTGTCATCTCTGGGACATCAGTAGTAAAGCAAACTGTGACAGTTTAGGTAACTAAAAGGTTTGCATTAACGTGCCATGATTCTTGTAAATTTCTCCTAAGAATAAGAATGCTTTCAGATTAAGAGCTGGTAATTTATCTCTACTTCCTGCCCCACTGTGGTTATTTCAGCTACACTCCCACTCTTGGAATCACAACAGGGGGTGATTGCTGGCAACTGACAGCCTTGCCCCCAAAAAATTATTTATTTACAGCAGGGAGTGGGCAGGGAAGAGAGGAAGGAATATAATTGTTAAAACATAGGCTGTACTCAGAAACTGTTTTTTTTTTCCCCAAGTAATATACATTGGAATCTCAAGTAAATGGAGTGTGTAATTCCTTGTGAAATGGACACAGAGTTGACACAGAAACAAGTACTCTGAAATATAAACCAGCACACACACAGAAATGCATATATGTCTGTTTTGTACTCCGACACACACAGCAACTGAGATTCTTTTTATCTGGTTAACTGTATGTTTTCCCCTAACATCTTACTTTCTATGTTCTCAAACCCTTATTTTTTAATTAAGAACATTTTTAATTTTTTAGAATTTTTTAATGACAAAGCCACAGCAGACTTGTGGTAGGCTTCTGGAGTGCAATTACCCAATTCCACAGCACCAGTCCCTTTTCTTTTTGGATGGCAGTCACAGACTCCAGATGCCAATGTACCGAGGCTAATTTTTTCCATCAGCAACATCTAGCTATTTGGCAGGCAGCTCTAGAATTTTTGCTGGCTGCCTCAGAGCAGTTAAATGGCAGCACTCTCCATATATTGCCTGGGAAACTGATTTACCTGGGTGGTATTTTAACCAATGTTTTGCCTTACCCGTACATTTTATGCAATGGTTTCCTACCAATAAACATGCCTGTGAATTATCTTCACATTAAATTTCCACAAAGACGTATTTTTATTTGTAGTTGGAGTTCTGTGCTTAAATGTTCTTTCATGATTCACAGGCTCCTGTGGTCACAAATCCAGGGTACCAGGATTCCTGAACTCCTGTGTTGAGGGACAGTGGAAGCCGTGCAATTAATCTCCTCAATTCACCAGCCAACCTGAGAGAGACAAAAGAAAAATGGTTTCAGCCCCTGATCCCAATTTCAAATTGCATTTGTTTGCAGAATATTTCCCTTCTCAGTGTTACTTCCACTGGACTAAAACATTCTACATGATTCAAAACTTTTAGAACACACTGACTTCCAAGTGAAAAGCTATTAAAAAATCTATTTTTCAAAAAAATTTGCTTAACAAATGTTGAATAAAGGTATCCTTTTTGGTTTGTTTTTCTTTTTTTTTTTCTGACCAGAAGCATCCATGCATTTTTTAATGAATTCACAACATAAGATATATGCCTGGTATCTTAATGTCTTTTCTATAACATCTCATGAACTTCATATTATACCATACAGATCATATACAAATAAATACTGGTGCTAAGTTCACATAAATTGCTAAAACCACATAAATATATATATATAAATATAATGCATGCTATCAGGTGCCCAGCTTGAAAGTACAGTTTACTTGAAAATATATAATGCCTAAGCTGAGTGACACAAAACTGGACCTCAGTAAATGTGAATAGAGGGAACAGTTCCAGTTGGGAGAAGGGCAAGACTGAAAGGAGAATCAAGGCTCTTGGTGCCCATGTGGTTGTGGATCAGTGGGACAGACCTGCACCTAGGGATGCTCAGGCTAACAACCAAGAAAAAGGTTTTTATGACATAATTAAATGTCATCCAAACTTGTCTGTGGAGGAGGGAGATACTCAAGATCAGACCCAGGAAGTGCCTGGAAAAGGTTTGGGTTTAGCTGATGTTCCAGTACGAAAGCGAAGACCATCTGGGTGGTCCATGAGCCCACACCTCCACCACAGCTCTGAGAGCCCGTGACTCCTGGCTTGCTCTCCTGACTGTCCTCACCTCTTTCATTCAGCAGAATTTGACTCCCCTGCAAATGAGAGATGACAGGCCATTGCTTACATCCTCTGCAATCAAACCATCCGGCACTTTCCAGGGAATGATGAACGGTAGCCTCTCCTCAAAGGAAGCCAACAATCTGCTGCTGTTCAGCTGAATGCTGGATGTCTTTCCATGAGCTGAGTCACAATGATTAAGCCTTCTGCTGGTTTGTCTACTAAACCTTTGCATTTTAATTAGGGGTCTGGGAGAAGGGCTGTTTTCTTTGGAAGGGGAAGGATGTAATTTTCATTTTTTCCCTCTGGTGTTCCTTCCTCTTGGGAAAGTTCGCCCTTGGAGCTTAAGTGTGGATAATTTGCTTTCTGCAACAGGAAAAGCATCGTGTGTGGAGCGCGTATTCCAGTGGACAAAGCGTCCCTTGGCCGCAGGACACGTGCCTCAGAGCAGGCAGGTACCCAGGGAGTGGTGGGCAGCTCTCCCCACTGCCCATGATAGGAAGTGCTTGCCCTTTTCCTTGCCTGTGTACTGTTCCAAGCAAAAAGGAGCTCTCCTACCTGTCCCTGTAGAAACACGAACCTTTGTGCATCTGTGCTGTGTGGTTGCAGAAAATGTCATGTGAAAGCACCAGTGACCTGATGTTCATGTGCACCCAGAACCCTCCACAACCTTCCATCACTGCAGGGTCGGCTTTACAGTTTGTGATGGGCTCTCTCCTCATGAGAAACAGGTTCTTCATCACAGGACTGTTCCTTCTGTGCATCTTCTTCTGCAATCCCAGCTGGTTTCAGTGCTGTCAGAGCCTTCACAAGAGCTGTGCCTGCCTCCCCTGGAGCTGATGACAAGCCACATGAATGACCACAAGAACATTTTGTCTCATTCCTCTGCCTGGAGCCTTTCTCCTCTCCACCCCAAACCACAGACTTAACCAGAGCTGGGGAACAGAGATGAAGAATTAAACCACATTTTGCTCTGTGTCTGAAAAAAACGTAACAAGCAGTCACATTTTGTAGAAAGTAGTAAACAATCAATTTTTTGTAGTACTGACTGCATCAGAATGACAAGAAATACCTCCTGAGCTTTGTCTGAAGTTACATTTCGTATCCATTACTGACATGGTAATGTACAATGTCCATCTTTTCACCAACATACCATACTAGGAAATAAGATAATGAAATTTCTATTTTAAATATATATAGAGGTCAGGTCCTCTTTAGGATGAGCTGGTAAGTCTTCCTCTTGCCTTCACCAGTGATTCAGTTTTACTGTGCTGGACTGTGCGCAAGTGCTGGCAAACCACCTGCAGGTTGATGTGTCCTTGCTGCAGCTGGAGCCCCCGGGAACACCTGGCAGTGCCCAGGGCTCCCAGTGGAAATCCAGGACAGCTGCTCCATCCACGTATCAGTTTCACGAGGAGCCTGCCACTAGCTTTAGGCACCTACCTGATCCTGCAAAGCTGGCTCCACTACTAAATCTGACTTCCCTTTATGATGTGAAAAATGCATCATTTTTTTCCGTAACAACAGAATTTAGGAAGCCTCATCCCTGTGCCAAATGTGATATTGCAAAATTCTGAGGAGCTATCTATAACTTGCAGCCTGACCTCGAGAGCTACTTAGCAATCTCAGTTCCTGTGTAACTCAGCTGGGTCACCTCATTCTCCAGTGTCCTTGGCTAGGTTATATTGTCTTAAAAAGATAAATTTACAGACAGAGACCCAAGAGTTAGATTGGGTAGGCTATAAGATCAAGATAAACCTATGGAGGCCTGAAGAAGCTGTGGTTAGATGTCAGCTGTTACCTCGTGCTGGCATTCTTGGGTTGTGCACAAATGTAAGTTCCATACACAGGCTTTGTTGACGCTGCTGCTTGTCCGGTGAAGTGTTTCTTCTTGGACAGTGACAAGTTGGATCCTGGGACATAAAACCCACTGCTGTTTTATCACTGACTCCTGCCACGTGGAAGATAAAGCTTGCTACTCCCCCTGCCTTGCTGCCAGCCCTTTCTTCCCCAGCAGCTTGTCAAAAACACCGCTTGCAGATTACACAGCTTTCATCTACCCAGCAGTGGACGTCTGCCTGCCATGATTCCACACGCCCACAACTGCAGGGCATGGGGAAGGCTCAGCACCATTCACCCTCTGATGCAGCCAATGACTGCCCCATCCCGAAAACCACTGGTGGGCCACTGGGAATAGGAATATCCAGTGTTTATGGTGAGCAGCAACATTGACATTGCAATGCTGCTGTGTAATTTTCAGTCTTCAGACTGCAGTTTCTCGTGTCCTTAGCCAGGAACAGTTTGACATCTGTCTTTGTACCAGCTGGGCTCCTGCTCTGCAAGGCTTCACCCTTCCAAGAGCAGCAGCAGTGGAAAGGAAATACAAAGAAATCAGAGAGAATGGTGTGACAGGTGGAGGGCTGTGTTCAAGTGTGGCAGTGCCTCATCCTTCATTTTTACTGCATTATCTGTTACAGATGTCTCCAGTCTGTGGCTTCCCAGCCTCCTCCTGTAAGATCAGGCTCTGAACAGGAGAGATCAGATGAAGGTCTTTAGCTGAGGGAGAGAAATCAATTACCATGATAGATGGGTTGCAGCAGTTGGAGGTGAGAAAAAGAAAAGCAGCCAATGAACTCTCCTACAGCACACAGCAATACTCCATGTAAAGCAGCTGTAGCTTCCCTTCAGGAGGTGATTCCAGCCACATCAACCAGCCCCAGCCAGCAGAGTAAATGCCTACCACCAGCCAAGTGTGCTACCAGGAGCAGCTCCTGTCTGACTCAGAAGCTTCTGAAAACACAGCCCCGAAGAGATCATACTGCCATTTGTGTACTTGCATGGCTTGGTGCTTAGAAAGTAAGTCATCCTTCAGCAAGGAAAGTGGTGGTGAACAAAAGAGTTTTTTCCCCTTTGATAAATCCATTGATATTCATTATTTTTTGATTAAAAGTGGGTAAAATTAAAAAAATAATGGCACTGAGTGCATCACATGTTAGGTGCTCACATGAGAGGCTCTGATAATGTCAGGTCTTCAGAAAGCATCAAGAATCTTCTGAAAATGAGCCCTTTCTGAAGTTATTTTGCATGGGTATCCAAGAAATATCACTGCTAAAATAACAGTTGCTTTTAAAAACTGTTTCTATAAACCAGGAACCATTTCACTATAATTTTGATGTAGCAATAATTAATCTATCAAATTCTCCTGGAATATTTGTACAATTTCCTTATCTCTTACTATGCTAATATTAATATTCAATTGCTTGCATAGAACAAGTTTAGTTACTGTTTTAGGCATAGAATAGCTTGGTTTTATAATAAGCCCCCTGCTTATCTCCTGTACTTTCTGCCCATTAGAAGATCTGAAACACAGCACTTTTTCAATATCAAGAAAAATACTGTATCTGAGGTGCTTCTTCAGTGATGCTTTTTCAATGAGAAGAACAGGCCCTGCCAGATATGAATAGTGGCCATATGTCAGATGATGGAGCTTCAACGTGCTTGTTTAATTTGCAATCACACACAAACTTAGCAGTAAACAGCCTCAGCAAATAATGAGCAATTGATGGGGAACATTTTTTACTAGGGACAACAAACATGAAAGTCAAGATGAATCCATTGCTTCAATTTCACAGACAATGTGAATTAGAAACAGGCTGCATACATTCTGTTTTAACTTAGCAAATAAAAGGTCCTCATTGTCTAAAAAACTAGATTAATTGTCAATAAAATTCAAAACTTATTCTACTTCCTCCTAGTGGTTTTTCCAAAAATTTCATAAGTAGGGACAGTTGTGGTAAATATGGCAAATTAATTTTATAACTTGATGGATGTCAGACAGCAAACAACATTTTTACTATTAATTGATAGCTACAGAAAAGATGCAATGGATCACCTCAGACAGCTCAGATAAATCTTTCTGTGTTTAAAATTTGGTTGAAAACACAATTTTGCAAGTGATTGATGTGAAGAAAATTGACTACAGTCTCCTTCTGCCATATTAGCTAGAAATGTCTATATTTAACACCTAACACACTTATTTCAATGTTTGGTGGCTTCATCAAGCAGGTTTCTCCTACGTAACAGCCTCATCTCTGAAGGTGCCTTCAGGACACTACAGTGAGAGTGAGAGTTCATGGTATTTTCACGGTGAGAAAGCAGGAGGTGGAAGCCCCATGTCCATTCCTGCTGTCACATCTGGCAGTTGGGTGACTCCAAGCCACAGCTCCTTGTGTCCCTGCCCTTCCCTCTGCTGCAGGAGAGAGCAAGGAGCAGCACTGCCCTCTGTGCCCCGTGGCTGCCCAGTGCCAGCCCAAGGAGCCCCTGCCCTCTGCACTAAAGCCCTTACACCAACAGACTGCAGGAGAATGCAAAGGAAAGATGCCAAATCTGCTAAGATGATCCAAGCCAGCTCAAGCATGCAGAGTAACAACTAAATTCATAGGATAAGGAAGAAAAGGCTGCAGCATAAGTATCCCCACAGACATAAAACGTGCATGGGAAAGAATCCTATTGCTCAGCAAAGCATGGGGAGAACAGCCCACTGGGCTGCACAGAAGCAGCAAGAAAGGGATGCCCCAAAACATAAACAAGCAGGAGGATGGTAAGCAAGCCCCAGAAAAAGTGAAAGGAGACAAAGAACAGATGGCAGTGAATAAATAAAGCCAGAAACATAGCAAGGATTATAACGAATTTTTATAGTAGAGGAAAAAAACCCGTAAGAATGGTAAAATATTATTTATTAACTCCCAGTCTCTGCATTTTATGGTGCCCACCTGATTGGCAGGTGTATGAGCCCAGTTCTCACAAAGAAAACTCACTTTTCAGGTGCATTGCTGCATCTGGAAGGAGGTGTTCTGTATTCGTTTGGATGTGGACTTTTGCCTACATCCACAGGCTGTCATTTTGCTGAGAATACCCCCAAATGCTGAAGGGAAAAAACCTGCCACAGGCAGTTCCATTTGCAGCTAAGGACCAGGGAACTCTCTGCCAAGCCTCTCTAAAAAACGATGTTTTTTTCAGTTCCTCAGAGAGGATGACTCTAGATGTCACACAAGGGACATTCAAGTTAGAGGATTGAATTGCATGGAGAAAACTAACATTTGGGGGAAGTCTGAGCTCTCTAAAACTGGAGAATATTCTTGATCTGGATAAAAACAGAGGAAACAGTCTATACTTGGTATGCCACGTATTTCTACAGCAGAAAGGATGAATTAGTAACTACCTCACCTGATAGTTATTTATGAAACTGCAAAAATGTGCTATTTTTACCAAAGCAACAGTGAGACACATGGAAGGACAATACATCCTGGTGACTCCATACAGGGACATTGAGAAAGATGTACCCTGCAGAACAAGTCTTATGTTAGGTCCTGACATTTCTGTATGGATTAGATGCGGTTGGATGGATGGATGGATGGATGTGCAGTTCCCTTCAGGAGCCATTATATTACTTACTAACATTTTTCTGTGTGCAGTGGATTGAGCACAGAACAGGTTAATAGTTACCCATCCAAAACTGTACTTTGTGGCAGACTGACTAAAATCATGCTTCCTGCCTGAAAAGTGACAAGTAAAGGATGGTAAGAGCAGAATAAAGCCCCAAAGGCTAGGTATGAAATGGATAATATTTAATGCTGAAAGACAAGTTGCTGAGTCATGTCTGACTAAAAACTATTTCTGTTTAGCTATATTCCCCTCTGGCAGGGGGACTATGATAGGGAGCTATAGCAGTGGTTTGACAAAACGTGTTTAAAATGAGAACACAGTTTTTGCAGAAAACATAAATGAGAGAAACTTCATTCACCTCTACCCCCTCTGAGGGGGAAGGGATTTTTGTTGGCCATCAAAATTATCTCTTTCTTTTGCCAGGGTTCGTCTCTTTGGTATGTGTGATCAGCTTTGTTGGTTTCATCTATTCTTTTAAGGAAATAATGAAATGTCTTTCCTTGATTTTACACTTTCGAATATGGCCCAGACTTGTGATTTTGAATGTACTTCCCTCCATGCCCATCAGGAATTCTAAGGAAATCTGAGTGGGGCAGGTGAAAAGTGTATTCCTGGCTGGCCTTTCAGCTTCAGTGACTTTCTAAAGCATCTCAAACCCCAAGGCATGACCGCCCACCATGGCCTGTACTCTCTCAGAGCCTGGATATTTTTGCAAGGTTTCTTACATCCAGATGATGTGTACCATTTCTAGTTATTTTCCCCAAATATTGTAGAAAATCCTTCTGCAAATACCAAATCTCTTCCAGGCCTGTATTCAGTTTCTAGACATCTGTGTGTTTGCCACCTGGAGGTGAGTGGAAGGCATTGCAAAGGCCTCTTTTGGCAATGTCAGGATGTTATTTGTGCCAGTTAACATGGGCTTCCCACAAATAAAGACACTAAACCTTTAGTTCCAGAGCCACAGCTGTCTTCTTTCTTTAAAAGGTTTTTACTACAGAACACTCTAAAGTGTTTGTTGGTGTCTGCAGTGCATGATCTGCTGATCTAATATTTTAGGTTTTAAATAAAGTTGAAGCTTGCATCAGTCTTAATAACTCATTTGTGGTCACAGAAGAATATTCCCAAACATACACATCACCCAGAACAACTCATTTTGAATGCCATGAAGGTAAAGGATGATATGGTGAAACACATTGTCTTTACCATATGGAAACCAGAAGTTTAAAGGAATTAAAAGAGATTAGAGCAGTTAACAGGAAACAGGGGAGTGCAGTGGCCCTTGAAGGCAATTTTGCCTCTACACCTTGTAGCTTACCATGGGTCACGATGGATGCCAGGCCCCCAGTGGACAACACTGTTCTGGTTTTGGTACTCTTCTACCAGACATCTGTTGTTGCTTGTGGCTGGGGCAGGATGTGGAATGATTCCTATGGCCTTCACTCCCTTCCTTAGGAGCTGTGGATACAGCAAGCCTTCCTGCAGCTGCCTCGGGCGAAGTTATGACACTCCGAGAAGGGGACACCAAGGCATTTGAAAGCAGCTATCCTCGGCAGCAGATGCCCTTTGCTCTTTCTTCTCATCATACGCACTCCAGCTCCAGAATCATCACAGAGTATGATTGGGCTAAATATACACATGGGTGCAAAGAAAGGAGAGTTTTTGCAAAGCCAGATAATACCACAGTCCTTCCACTCTGGGACTATGATGAATGTTTATGCTCACAACACTGACTGTTCATTAGCAGAAGCTGTCATTTTTTCATCTGAGATCACTTAGCTGAAGTGTTTTGGCAGTAAATTTCTGGCACCTCTCTTTGTGAGGAATGCCAGACAGCAAACTGCTCACCAGCTGCTGCATCTACACTTTAAAATCATTGACAGTTTCATTTTGTTAATTTTTACAGACATTGATGTGACAGTTCCTTAAGAGGTGTCTCTGTGCTCAAACTGAAGGTATATTTGAAGAAACAGCAAACTGGAGATGCAATACTTCTTCTCCCTCTTCCTCCTCAATCTAAATACCTTCAGCTTGAAATGTCAAATACAGGACTCTGCCATATTCTTTATCTCTCTGTGTATAATCAAAAGGAAACATATTTCCAAAGATGATATTTTTATTGTGAAATAACCTGTTGCTTTTTAAAATACCGTTTTAACTGTGGTTGTCAGGAGGTTAGGAGACAAATTTTGTGAATGGCAGTTCTGAAGGCAGGAAAGAGGGAGGTTTTGCTGTGTTTCCCCAAGGGAGTCACTCTATGCTCGCCTGATCTCTGCCAGGGTCTTGGGGCTGAAACATCACCTGGGTGTGCTGGTCTGCAATGCTGCAGCTCTGCTGGTGACACACAAACTGGAATTCAGCCTTCCAATGTAGACTGGACTGATCAGCATGGTGGAAGGCTGGGGCCTAAGCCCTAAACCAGAATGAAGATCTAAGAGACAGCTGAAGGGCTGGAGCACAGGCCCAGCCTCCTCTGCACATGGAGAAGGCAAGCAGCCACGTGTTGTAATCACAAACATCCTGTCCAATGGTCACACATCTAAATATTCTACTAGACTCCATGGCAACAAACAAAACCAGAACAAGAATGTAGAAATCTTGCAGTACAGTTGATGTGCTCTGAGCTCTTGGAAACTCAACCACTTGGATTAAACTGCCTAGCTTCATAAAGTTTGTGGGGCACAGAACAGAGGGAACTTCAGCCTTAAACTCTTTAACCTTAAGCTTTGGCCTTAAACTCATTTTTATTATCCTATCTAAGCTCTCACTCACATTTTTGATCAGATGGAGCAGATACACTCCAAAGGGAGTATCATTCTCTGATGGGGCCTTTACGTAGTTTTGCGTAACAGATTAATGATTTTACTTGTCTTGTTTTTGAAGAAATGCTTTTCTCTAAAAAATGTTTGTTTAAATCAAGCACAATTCTTTGTGAACAGACTGATATTTTTTAGCCAAAAATAACTGGACCTTCAAACAATTCAGAAGTTCAAATATTTTGATTTGTCATTAACTTGAACTGTTTTGCCTCCTGCTTTACTAAGGATTTTTAAAAAAATATAAATGCTTTTATTAAGCTTTCAACTAAATCCATTTTTGGTGGTGGTCATGATTTTACAAGGACATAATTCATTGAACCTTCTTCACCACTTCCTGCAGTTTTGGGAGTTGTGTACCCAACCCAAAAGCTTATTGTTTTCACACCTCTCCCATGCAGGCAGCCAGGGATAACCATTTGTCCTGCTTACTGAAACTTAGAAATGCCTTCCTAGTGGGACTTGCTGAGCACAGCATTAACACTCCCTAATCCTGATCCGTAAGGAGAGAGTTCATGTGCAAAGTAGCAATGCTCAAAATGCTCAGGGAGCTTATGATCACTGCAAGGGCACTATGCTCCAAACCCAGGTGCACAATCACAGTTTTCCAAAAGTTAGGTCTATTTTTCTCTACACCAGAGTGCCTGTTGTGTCTAGAGCTTCTTTTATTTCATTAAATAGGTCACACAGGAAGCTATTCCTCTTAAAACCCTCTTGGTTCCACTTCTCATGCCAGTAGAGGCAGCCTCTCCCTTGTGAAAACTGCTCATGCTATTGCTTCCTCCTAAAGCTTCAGTGTTTTACAGTCAGCAGTTACCTGGAAGGTAAAGGCCCTAATGAGCACTTTAGAGGCCTCTCTCATTTGACTGGATCTGGATTTATTTGGTGCTCAGCAGGACAAGTTCAGCAGAGGGAAATGAGTATCACTTATCAATGCTGTTATCACTGTCATAGCTCAACTCTAAACTCAACCTACATTAAACATATTCTTGAATAACAAGTGCTAGGAAAGGATGGAGTTTGCACAGCAGTCACTCTGCAAAGTACAATAATGAGAAGGTCCCCACCCATGTAAGATCTCCTTGGTCATAGATGCAAGGCTGAAGGCTCAGCTCATGTTTTCTTAGACAGAGAACTGTGCAGGCAGCCTGAGTTCATCCATTAACCACCACAATTCCCAGCTCTCTCCTCAGACTGCAGAGTACTATGACAAATGTGGCCAACACTGCACCAGGACAGAGTGCTATACCAGAACCAAAAATATCTGATTTGCCCCTTTTTCCCATAACACATCTCTTGGCTGCTCTTCATTCACTAGTCTTTTGGTTAACTGCAACTTACTCATTGATAAAAGGCAAGAAACTGCACAGATCCAAGATCTGATCCTGTTCATTTCATTGACTAGAGACAATAGGGACTTTACACTTCTGTCAAAACTAAAACAGCATGAAAAACAACTAAAATACCAGACATCTCGTATCACTACAGTAATCATTAGCAAGTAAATTCACAACCTCATCCCAGGTTTTGATGAGGTTGTGAATTTACTTCATGAATTATATTGTAAATTATACAATATATGCAACAACACAAATTTTCTACCGAATTATATTATAAATTATCTTTTCCCTTACCTCAAGTCTCACCTTTGTGAACTGACATTAGATATTTTATTGCTATTTAATTCCCTCTTGAGTCACGCTTCAGCCTTTCCAACATTTTCAGCCAGGCTGACAAGTCCACAGTAGTGACTCCAGTTGTCTCAGTTTCAACACTGACTTAATATTTACATTTATGAGTTCCCCATGGTGTGGGGGACTGCCACATTTAAAAACCAGCGCCTTCTCATGTAGCTCTTTACAAACTCTTATGAACTAATTATTGAGACCTGTGGGTTAACCTAATTGACTATGTCAGTGGAAAGCGTTGCATTACCAGCCAGAATAAGAGCATCGCTTGCTTGCCTCTTCTATCTGTCACCTCCAGTATTTCCCTGACAGGCACATCAGTGCTAAGGGTTTCTGCTTAGCATCATCCTCTGTGGCTGACCCAGCTGGATTAACAACTCAAATCACTTAACAGCAAAGCCAGCTGCAAACCCAAGAAACAACTCCCAGCTCCTCATCTTCACAAAGCCACAAGAAGGCAAGACCTTTCTAGAGCCATCCTGTGCAGGAGCTCACCAAGAACAGACTCGGCGTGTCTGTCTAACTCCAAAGTGGGGTGCTAAAAGCTCTCAGGATATTTGCAATGACGGCAGCCACAGCAGGAGGGCAAAGCTTGGGTTTCTTTCTATGGAACTTAGGACAAAGCAGTAAACATTCAATCTTCTCACAGGAAGCTTCTCTTCACGCTGCTGTTGTTTTGTTCATCCAAGTCTGAACAAACTGGATCAAAGGTCCATGTAACCCAGAAAATCTAGTTTTTTCAGAGTATGTTCCCAAGTTCCAGCCACTTGTGGCTGGAGCATTTCCTGAGCCACAATAATGTCTTTCTATGAAGATCTATGGTCAGGATTTTCTCCCACAAAGTTTTGCAGGACATTTTTAAACTTTGCATACAAACACAGGCATATATACATGGCATATTTTTGTTGCTATAGATATCTTAGTTCAGAAAAGACTATGTATCACTGATAAGCAAAATTATTGTTAGAATAGCTGCTTAGTAGGGGCCAAATGGTTACATAAGCAAAATGAATCCAATTAAAAGTCCATTTTTTCTCACAACCACAGTCTTCTGAATCATTCATTGTTCAGGCTGAAGTTTTCCATGCCTAAAGAGAGAGGTTTTCTTATCCGCTTACAGGCAAAGCAAAATCCCTGCAACCAGTTTTAGGTTATGGGAGAGTGATTCTAACAAATTTTTTTCCAGAAGAACTACAGTAAAAGCAGATGAAATTTGAAACTTGGCCATGACTGAGTAATCAATGAAAATTAGTGCTCTTGCATGCTTTGAAAGTAATTTGCTTTAATTTAGCAAAGTTGTGGCTTTTCACAAACAGCGTGCTGTGTGCTCATGGCTGAGATATTGTCTACAGGTGGACGTACTGCAGGGGTCAATGAGAACATGCACAGATTTCAAAAAGATCTCTGTGTTGCTGCAGAGCCTGCCATTCACTGAAGCCACCCTGGAGAAGAAACAATTCTCTTTTATGGGCATGGAGATCTGAGCGAATCCAGCCCTTGAATTTCTTCCAGCCTCCATCAGGTGTGAGGAACATTCCCTGTAATCAGAATGTAAGAATAGGGGAGCACAGGTGAAAGCAAAGAATCAATAAACCAACTATCTTTTTGAAGAACTCTACTGAGTTTGAAAAAATCTGCTTCTTACTCGTTCCCTGTTGGAAGAAAATCCTTGCAACAGCTCAGCTTTGGAGAAGGGAGAGTCCTTCCTCAGGAAAACCAGCTGTCCCTAGGTGGTAAGGGATGCCCCTGAGATAAAAATACTGGTGGTTAGGACTCCTTAAGATGGGTCTTGCCTCATAACTCTTAGTTCTTGGAAGAGTTTTACTCCTTGAAGAGATGCAATTGGAGATTCCTGCTATATCCTGTGCATTCCCTGAGACACTGATGATGGCCAGGTCATCTGAGCCTGACTCTTTAGGGAGTCAAAAACATTAACAGCTGATTGCTCAGGACACATATCCAGAGGCACCTGATGCCTCAGTAAGGAGTTCACTGACTGAGTGAATAATTCAGGCTAGGCAAGAACCTTGGCAAGGCCAAATGCTCAGAAAATTGATAAGCCAGTGGCTACACTAGGCTACTTGAACTTCTTATTCTGCTGTTGGAGAGAATCTTTCTTTTAATGGAGGCCACATTTGATTGTTTTTAAAGCTTCATTGTGCTTGAAACAATATAAGACATCACAAAAGACCACAACCAGCAAAGGAACAAACAAAAATCAGCCTCAGCTTCACCCAGTGACATTTTCTGAGAGTTCTTCTGAAATATCTTAACATACACATCACTCATCTGCACCTCTTTGCTTACATGAATAAATGGTTCCCACAATGTTTGACAGGTTTCAGTTCTGGCATTAATCTTCAAAGAAATTCTTATTAAGCAATTTTCTCCACGTCAATTTTTAGTGCTTTAAAATAAGATTACTCTTCTGGGAATCATTTCCTTGGACAACTAATTACAAGAGAAAATCTTGACAGAATTTATAAATGCAAGAATAAAGAAAATAACACCATTCTGACTCATCTGAAAATTACTGTTGTGTCTCTTACCTATTTTTAAAGTCTTTAAAGCATTTAGATGATACATGACAGATTACTACCTTAAATTTATGCACCACTGAGAAACAATATTATCCACCAGGCAATACTGAAACACAGAACTCTAGAAGTTATTTATATGATTTACACCTTTTGTACATTCTCTCTGTTTTTTTTTATAATCAAGAGCTCATCAGTTTAATATATTTATCTATTTTGTCCTTCATCAAAGCACACAGTGCCAAGTCCTGAGCCCTTAGAGAAAATGAACAAAGTTGGCCAGGTAAAATCACATAGAAAATAATGCAAAAGCATGATGTTAGAATAACTTTCAATATTAAAAACACTATCATGGATGACCAGTGAAGAGTTAGATATGAAGAAAAAAGTTTATTCAATTCTGTAACATCTTAGGTTTTCACTGCTTTACAAGTTTCAATCCATTTGCAAATTTGCAGCTATAAAACCTGCTACATAAAACCAAAGAGAAACAAACCCTTACAATTCCTAATTATTTGAAAACACAGAATTCTTTTCAGTACTAATTTTAGCAGTATTCAAGATTGAAGTGTAAAAGGTATCTAATAGAAAATAAGCAACTTATACGTTCTTTCTCAAACATCAAAGATATTTTACTGCTGGGTTATTCAACCTCTAATTACCAGTGAAGGAAGGACTGCAATACTCCAAAACATCTCAGCACATGCAAGCAAGAACCAAGTCAGACCCAAGAAAATAGTCACTTTTAAAGTTCTTTGGCAATGTAATAAAATTGTTTCTGTTAGAAACCCTAAATTACCTTTTCTTTTATAGGCTCTCAATCCTGCTAGTTGAGTTTTTAATTTTTGTCACTTGCCATGGAAAGACTTTCATCATGTGGTAAATGGTTTTATAGTAAGTGGGCAGGACTGCAAGTAGCAAGATGCAGAACAAGGAACTTATCCTCAAGAGTTTCATTTTGATGGGTTGCCTTTGATTCCACAGACCGGATTACAACTTTAAAGTCCATCCCAGCAGTGGGTGGATCACCTCTGGAACCGCCCAGAGAACAAAGCACATTCCAAAACCAGAAATTGCAGGACCTGGCTTAGAACTCTTGAGCTGCAATTCAGGGACTTCACCAAAAAAAGAAACCTGATACTTGTGCCGAGCCATCTAACAACCACAGAATTTGGGAGACTGTTCAGTTCACTTCCTGTTTCATCTCTTTGTCCTGTCTCCAGCTTTCCCTTTTAAGATCACCAGGTTTTCTCTTCAGCAGCCACTGTCAAACAAAGCTATTTCTTGAATATTGTATGGAGCTGTATTCTGTTTTGCCCATACCTTGTGCAAATGACAGAAACTGTTCAATATTTATGAAAATGCAACAGAGAAAAGAATTCTAAATGCTTCAAAACTGAGGAATCGGAAGATGAAAGAAAGTAAGAAAAGCATTCAGAATGTCTACAATAAAAGAAAGAGAAGGAAACAAAAGAAGTCAAAGATTTTTTTTCCTTTGGTGAAAGCCAGGAATTCTTGAAATTCTTCAAGCTACATTGAGCTACATCTTCTAGATCTAAATGTGAAGCTGCACAGGATTTAAGCACGTTTCCCTAGACTTTTCAACCACTGGCAATTTCTGCTCTGACAGAAAGACTATCCCTTTTCTTACTGGGTCTCTACATCTTTTACAGTTGTTTCTGACTCTTAAATTTGGCTTCTGAATGGTGAGTTTTGTGAAAGTCTTAAAGTGTTAGATTTAAGGCAGAGGGAAGCATAAAATGACATAATTTTTCATGCTGTGAGCACTCTTCCACATATCCGAAATCTGTCCTGGGTGAGAATTCCCACTGATGCCCTGGGTGAGAATTGGATTCAAATGAATCATTCCCAAATGGCTAAGTTACAGTCTTATACTTACAGGTACTAAAAAGAGGGAAACCTTGTGGCTGATGTCAAGAAGAGGAAAAGATGTAAGAGAGAAGAAAAGGAGTGGGACTTCCCTCTCCTGTGTCCCCTGACAGAAACAGGCTCCTGGCTTGAAGTCCATTTGAGGAAGGACATTGTTTGTATTGTGTTTGAATTGAGCACTCTGACCAGAAGGAACATCCATAGGAAAGAAAGAATTAATTAAACCACCAGCAAACCATTTAAAACAACAACAAAGCCTGTTGGGAAAGCTCCTGGGAAAGAGGTACTACTGTTGAATTCAGGGCATTTCCTCCAAGATTTCCAGAGAAAATCATACAATTTTGAGCTGTAATACATAAAACCCGGTGATTGATTCACCCTTTGAGCTACAGATGATGCTTTGCAGAGTATCAGCAGATAGGAACTTGGGATCCAGCTGTGGTAGTTTTGTATGCACAGAGGACTCAGACCCCAGTCCTGTGAGCAGGGTGATGTTTTCCCCAGGTCGACTCCTCTCCCCCCAAAATAAACTATTAATCTCCCTCATGAAATTAGCTTGCTCCAAATAAAAACTACTGATAAGGCTAATGACCCGCCTAGGCTCCAAACAAGACTTAATTAAAGAAAACAGGAAGCTCTTCCTACCTAACTGTCTATAGTTAAAATAAAAAATCCGTCTGTCACTGATCATGAGATATTCTGCTTTAACAAGTACCAAAAGTTCTGAAGATAATTTTTAGAGGTTTTTAAATGCATTATTTATAAGTTCCCTTACTCTCACAGAATTCTTTATGGCTGGAATTGTAGCATTAATGGAGCTTGGCTTTACAGGCAGAGACAGAAATAGAAACAATAAAACTTTAAAACTTACTAAAATATTTTACGAATAAGCTGCTGTAAAATATCAGGCATCTACAGAGCATGCTGTGGTGTGAAATGTGTGGCTTCTTGGAGATGACCTACATAACTCACTCACAGCATCTTCACTCAGAAATCCTGAATCTTTCCAAATGCACACTGTGAAACTTTCTCAGACCACATTCCAAAAATGTTACAATTTTTATATCTATCCCAAACACATATCTTCTGTACTTTCACATCTCTAAAATGGAGTGAGATGATTCAGTAAGGCAACATTAAATAGCAAAATATGTTTTCAGCAATCTGACTAGAGCTCTCCAGTTTGAGTTCAATTCCCAAAATAATTTTTGGCAGGAAGATATATTGGGGGGGGGGGGCGGGCAGAGGGGTGTGGAGAAACAGAGGCAAGGAAACAGAAAAAGATAAAAAAAAGACAGATTTTTGAAACTGGAAGCTTAAGTAAAATGTGCCCACCTTTGAATTTTCATGCATTACTTACTAAATGTGAACATCTCCATTACATTTCAAAATACCTTTATGAGAATTCAAACAAAATATTTTAAAATATTTGAATCCCTGGGCAAATTTTGGAAAAAACTCCATTGGTCCCAAACTCTCATCATGTAAAGGCAGTTCTAGATAGAGCTCTGTGAGTTATGGTACCTTGAAAAGTACTGAAGCCCACGCCAATACGCACGCTCCTGGACACCATCACATTATCTTTTGTACTTGCATTCATGTTTTATGCAACTTTTTCAAATGACAGTATTTTCTTTCTCTGCACAAATAAAGGTAAATTCTTTCTTCAAATGCAAGTGTGTGTGAAGCACTGTTAATTCAGAAGTGTTCAAATACTTCTTTCTGGTTTGTTCTTCTGAAGAAACATGAAGAAACTCCCACATTATTTACGGATAATAAGCATTGTCCAGTCCACTAGTAAGTGAAGGAATGGTGATGTTATCAAGGCCAGAGAATACATAACAGGGTGAATATGGCTGAGCCAAAAGCTGGGGTACTTTGCATACAACAATCAAAAATTGGCTGCAAATACTTCAGGTCTACAAATGTTAAGCTGTAATTATTTTTGGTATTTAAGAATACTGAATTAAATGTATTTAAAGATGTTGAAAACTTAGGTTCTGATGACAGCCGCTGCAAAAATTTCTCAAGGACTAGAGAAAATGACAAATGGTGTGACAGTAGAAAAGGTTAAAGAGATTAGAATAGATACAGTTACAATGAGCAATCATAACAGGTGCTCCTTAACCTAAAGCAGAAAATGGTATTATAAGATCCAAGAATTGGTGGATGAAGTTTGGCCAATTCACATATGAAATTAATCCAAATTCCCTTTTCTAAACTGACCAGGCTCTGTTTCAATCAGGCTTGTTTCTGTCACTGGCTCTACTGGAAAATATTAAGCAGTCCAGAAAAATCTATCAGTCTCTACCAATGACCTTGCTCCAACTCTATTTTTCCCTGCCAATACTTTGCAATAAATGTATCGTGTTGCAGTTCTAGAATTAACTCTTACTTGGCACTGTGTCAAATACCTTTCTGAAATTCAAATACATGAATTCCGTTGAATTTACGCATTGAGCTATGTGCTCAGTGTTTGGGCACATGACCTACCCGGAAACTCATGCACAATACTATTGCATCTGTGTGTCCTGATTTTTCTCCAAAGCTGATTCCATTCCAGTGGAGGTAACTGTTGGAGGGCTGGGTGAATCCTTTTATTTTCCTCTTCTTCACTAGGGGGTCTCCATTCTGACTTCCAGTGGCATACTTTTTATCCTTTCCTTGGTTAAAAGCCACACTGTTTCATGCTATTGGGCAAGCTAACTCTACACTCACATAGTCTTAGGACAAGGACAATTATTTCCCCTCTATTTGAGCACATGGCCTCTTTTCCTTCCCTGTCCTATTACTTTGTCCTGTCATTAATCCCATGATCATCATTATCAGTAGCTTTACCACAAATTAAGGTTTAAAATGCGTTCTCTTGAGCTAGAAGAGATTATTTTTAACCTCTACCTCAATTTTCAGGGTTCCTACTTATTTTCTTTCTTTTTATGAGCAAAGAGCCTTTGGCAGTTTGCTGTAATATTCTTAAGTCTATTCACTGCCTTTTTGCAATCCTTCCACTTTGTCCCCTTTTAAACATAAGCCCTTCTTACTGGACAGTCCATACCCAGTGGGGTTTTTTTTTGCCCTGAATAATCTTTGCTGTCCAGACAGTTCCAGCTAATGTTCACATCTTTGGCTTGATACAATTCTAAACCTTTCCAGCATTTAGACTGCTGTGTCCCAATGCCTTCACCTCTATATTTATGAAAGTTTGTTCTTTGAAGTCAGTAATCCTAGAATTTAGCTTATACGACACAGTAGGGAATACGATCAAAGCTTTCTTGGGTAGCGTAGCTGTGTCAGTGTGATGTTCCACTTGAGCTAGTAAACTTCAAGTCTGTTAGCTGGAGCAAAGAATGTGGCAGTACAGCTTCAGATATTCAAATCAGCCCATTCAGAAGCAACTTGGTTCTCTTTGCTGGGCAGATAATGTTGTGTAGACATAATTCTTAGTTACAGGCCTATTTCTTCCTTTCTTTGGAACAGGCTTTTTATTTCTTATTTTAATAAAAGTAACTTTTGGTTACAGATATAAGCTTGTTTTCTCCAATAAAGTTTTCTATACCATGCAAATTTTTCATGAAAATAAAAATTAATACAGATCACCTTTAGTCAATAAATTTGTGAATAAATGTATTAGCTCTGTAAGATTAGCAGTATCTGTTTACCAGCCATACATATTTATTATTACAGAAAACACCCCAGCAGTATAGTTACAGAAAATCTTATGTGTGTATATATACCTGTGCCTAAGCCAACTTTAGAGGCTACAGCAGGCTCTGTAATCAACCAAAACCTGCTCTCTCTGGAGAGCACACATTTTTTTGAATTGGAATAATTACCATTGGAACTCATCTCCTCACCCGATTTTTCTCTTCTATGTAACCCAATCAGGCTTGAGAAATAGTGTGTCCTCCCTGACCTTCGCCACACTGTCTTCCCCTATTCTCTCCCTCTTCTTGGCTGACCAGCAGAACTCTGCTGAAGGTCATTCTCATGGTTTAGGAATGGTGCTCTCCAATTTAGTTATCCCACACTGCTGCTCGCTCCCCCTCTCCACCTTCACTCCTGTGGTAGGTTGGAGAGTTGGAGGAACTAAAGGCAAAAAGGTTGAGATAAGAACAATTTACTGAAAAGAGCAAAAAGACAAGAAAATGAACAGTAATAGTAATAATACTAATGACAGAAGGTATAAGAAAAGTAACAACTCACATGGAAAAAAAACCCCAATAATAGTCAATAGTAGACAATAATGGATGGCTACGCTTGACTGGAAGGAGCTCTGGTTCCCCAGAAGAGGGTTCCTTTTCTCTGCCCCCAGCAATTACATCAGGTGGTATGGAATAACCTCCATAGCCCGGCTATGGACCCTCCTGACTACTGCCAAAGTTAACCTTGTCCTGGCTGGAACCAGGACAGTCATCTAGACTGCAAGGTCCTGATGCCTCAACTTTTCATCACTATCCATGACAGACTCCAGCAGATAGTTTCTTTTGTCATGAGACTGCAGATAAGCAAAGAAACGTTTCTGTTCCTCAGAGATTATTTCTCAGTGTCAGGTCTTTAACATGCAATTCTGCCCCTGGCAGGCAGTACAACATTATTTTCTGAAACAGCTGAGCTGTCAAGTACTCAGTTCTTTTTAACAGGGAGTCATCACTAACAGAGATCTGCTCTATGTCTGTTATGTATCTTTGCTCTTCTTTTCAACTCCAGTTTATCCCATCTTCTCTCTCTCCACCATAAACCTTCATCCCTCCATTGCTGAGACTCACAACATCTCTGCTTAGGAGAGTCACCCAGTAAACAAATGTACACACACATTTCAGAAGAATGCAACCAGCAGCCACTTGAAAGATTTTTGCTCAGATTCATAATTAATTTCTCTCTTACGAAGAATACTCCAAAATCTTTCTTTTTATTATTTATTTTAGGAAGTTTTTTGTAAATTAAGAAGCTCAGTGGGTGACGGGTTTGATGGTGTTGTTTCAGTCCCCACTATTGCCATAAGGCATCATTAATTCTGCCATGGATACGGTATCAGGCACTTTTGCTTATATATGTGAGAATTATCATTGCTACAAAACAAAAGAGCTGTAACAAAGGACTATCAGGCCTGCACTCCCCAAAGTACTACCTTGCAGTATTGATTGACACAAGATCTTCCTAAGGAGTCAAAGTCTCAAGCATGTGGGTGAACTGGATGTGCTTTTTACTCAGCCTCATGTTTTAAAATTCAGTTACCATGATACTCTCCTTGCTTCATCACCTTTACACTAGTTGCAGTAATCAAATTTCCTTGTTGCTTTTCGTCTTCATTGTATAAACGTCATTATTTAACTTCCTGCAAATCACAGAAGACCTCATTAAACCCCGTCCAAAAACTATTGGTAAGAGGAGGCCTGTGTTACTAAACCTACATTTATCTCGAATTATAATGATAGAACATACTACATTCTTTTAATAGGAAATATTCACAACTTGGCTCCACACCTTAAGTTCTTAGGGACCAGAATGCCCAATATTCAATTATTAAAACTAAGTTAAAAGAAGTATATGAGGGATGAAAATGGTGAACAGTGAAACATATTAGCTACATATGGAAAAAATCGAAGGAAAAGTGGGGAGTTCAAACATATCAATGATCAAGCCTAGAGTTTATGACATTCAGCAACAAAATTAAATATAGTTTACTGCATTTCTATTGCCAGAGAAAAGAGCAGGCTGCTAAAAGTTATCAATCTCTACCCAGTCATCAGCACAGGGTGCTCCATTAGTGTGACAGAAGACAGAACTCAAAGTTCAAAAGCTGTATGACTGGATTTCAGCCTAAAACTGAAAAAACACATTTATCTCTCAAAAAAAACCCCATGCCACAAAATCTCCCAAAACCCAAATAAACCCCCAAACCCCAACAACCACTCAACAATTCCCAAATTCTTTATGGTTACCTTAACAGTTACTAGGATAATTTTGAAGACTAATTCTACCCTGCACTTGACCTCAGGTAGACAAGTAAAGAAGACAAGTAGAGAAATCCCTGTCTGAAGCTGTAATTATTCTGTGCTTTCAGTAAAAGCAGTAGCAAATCAGGAAGCCAACTGTAGTTTGCAAAAAAGAAGAATAAGGAAACAGGAAGTGACCTTTCCCTTACATGACCTTCCCAGATGTCTCTAGAAGTCGCTCCAAAATAAGCATATAAAGCAAGGTTTGCATCAATCACCTGGAAGCATAGAGGAACCTTCACTCCAAATCCCAGCCCCCTGCCCCATGCTGGTTCTACTCTTCTTTAGGCTCTTGATTTCTCTTCTCTTAATGCTCCCTCCTGCTGGCTTAAAGCCCTGCACACTGGGGAGACAGCTCTCCACTGCCACTGACTCCTGTGGGAACATCAGCAACACATATGTCGCCATTTCTTCCAGGTGCATTTTTTTATTCAAGTCCCACTGAAATCAGTGGAAGAAGTCTTGGGATGTTGGTTCAGAATCCAGCGTTTTAAAAAAATTTTGACATTAAATGAGCCCTACAGTTTGTTAAAAGGGAAATGCTGGAAATTAGTCTACACCCAGAAAGATGGGGTTTGAGACAGAACTTACAGAGGTCAACACAAACAAGTTTGACTTGTTACTAATTTCTTTTGGTTGTGGCAATAGTAACACCATTTTAGAAACTCTTGTGAGTTTCCCATTTGAAACTTTCTAACAAAATGGTGGAGGCGGACACAGGCAGGAGCAAGGTATTCCCCCAGACTGAGCAAGTGAGTAGGCATGATCTAGCCCCAGCCACTCTGAAACGTCACTTCTATACAACAGCTGCTGGCAGCTGAACAGCTCTCGCAATCAACAGCTTAACTTTCATTTTCTGAGAGCTTTACATAAGCAATTAACATGCAGTTTCAGGGAGGGTGACCAGTATTATGTAAATACTAACTTTCAAAAAAGATGTCAAACGTGACTATTTTCAAGAGGATAACGTTACACAGATGTGACTGACAGTTTTCAATGTAGTTTGCAAGGCAGAAATACCTTGTTTTAAACATGATAGTCAAGAAATCTGAGTTTTCTAATTGTAATGAGATTTTCATCTGAAGGTTTGAAAACTGTGATAGATTCCTTCAGTTCTTTGCTGTCACATCTGCATTTTCAGGCATATGGTTTGGCTCCTAATGCTTCATCCAGCACAGGACTTATTTGGGTCAGTCAAACATTTATATAGCAACGAGGCAACAATTGTGATTTTTGTGACTATCATCAGCTGAAGGATTTGGTATTTTCTTTGTTGCTCAGGTAACTCATATGTGTCAAGAAACACAATCATTTTGCAATTCTAGCCTACCCTGCTGCCTCTCTGTATTCCTTACAGGTGCTCTTCTATTACTTTTTACGCATTTTAGAAGAAAGGCATCTGATGTTTTATGAGGAATAGCCCTAGCAGCAATGTAATGTGCAAGTCTTAACCAGAAAGTTTTAGATCTTCATTTTTTCCCTCTATAAGGCCTTTTCTTTTGCTTAGGCATCCGCATTTTTTCCAATGTTTTTAAAATATTGTATGTATTTATGGAGGAATTTTCAAAGCCACCAAGAGGATTTTCATGTCAGACTGCAGCTTTTTGAATGAGTTCTGAACATACAAATCCATGCACAGATTGAATATACATTAGGCTTTCCATACATGCTAGCAAACAGCCAACAGAGCTAGCAACTATGAGGCACCCAAAACTATATTCAATTTGATTCTGCAACACTTTAGTTATTGCAACCAGATCATCTACAGGCAACTGAGCCACATATTGCCATGGTGAGTTGGTTCTGTTGTGACAGACATTAAGAGCAAGAAGCTGCAAAGCCATTTCACTTGCCAAGCAAGTCAAATCCTAAATATAAACCTCCCACCACAGTATATTCAATTACAAAGTCACAACTGACTCCTATTCCAATTAGTGTTTTTACAGGATTTTAGGGAACAGCCCCTTCCACTGGCAGCCAACCAGTGCAATTCCCTTCCTGCAAGGATTCAATTCCTCTGTGTTCTTCACCCCCAGAGGGCTGATTTTCAAGGAGCAATGTAGGCATCACCATTGGGAGGAGGTCTAATCCCAATGGCCTCACTCATGCCTATGGTGGCCAACTGGATTGCCAACTGGTCTTTGAGCTGGAGAAGTATAAACCCATATGGGCACAATTGTCAGTCTGGTGCTAACTGATGTTCTAGTAACGTTTCTTTTTTTTTGTCAGGGCAGCATATTTGCAGTTTATAGATGTCCCAAAGAGAACATTTAAATATAGTTTTCAGGAAGCTACATGTCAGTTATAGAAAACAAGTGACATACAGCACAGAGGATGGATGGCAACCAAATGTAAATGATTCTAGGAATTGCCAGTGCAATAGACTTAGCAACAAGGGTTCATTTATATCACAAGTATTTTTACCTGAAGCTGCTTTAGAAATAATATTTATCTTCAGCTGAAGATAAAATACAAACTAAATATGGACTTGTGTAGGTAACTAGTGTTTTTAGTATCATTTTAGAAAACAGGCATACAATTCTATAATCTGTAAATGATGGGTTCCCTGAAAATATGAAGGTTTTTTCCCTTTGCACAGAAATCTGCTTGAACGTCAATATAACAATTACTACCGGTAGATGGAATTTTTATATCCATTTGGTAGTGATTTACACCAGTGTTTTCAAGGCTGCCAACTAGCAAATCCAGAAGGCAGGCAGCCAAAATTCCAGAAGAGACAACTGTCTTTTATTTTATAGCTTATGCTTTCTGAGCTTAATATGATTTTCCACTAACAAGTTCTGTACCTTCTCCAAAGTGCTAAAACTGGTGTGCAGAATTGCAAAGTAACACAGCCTCTACAAGGCAAGCTAATATTAAAGTCATGGTAAATTATAGAAGTTATACTGTTTACTTAGGGGAAAAAACAGTAAGGTTAAAAGAACTGTACATGATTTATTGCAGACACTTGTTTCAATGGTTACGTTTCTGAGCTTGACTATGTATGATACAACAATATATCAGTTAAGTCTTGTTTCCTATTTGATAGAAAAAAATCAATTAATACATACGAGACAAGGAAAAGATTGCTGTAACACTTAATATGAGCACAAAGCATGCAGTGGTTATATCATGTGCTTGATAATTAGGAAGCAAATCATATCTAATCTTCTTAGAAAGGCATGGAAAACAAGCCGTATTTTAAGGAGCAAAAAATGCTCAAACAGAAACTGTTTTCTTGTTTTTTCAAGAACTCTAGGAGGTGGGCACTCATTAGCAAGGTGAGGTCCAAATATTGTCCTAAATATGATTACTGATGCTTTCTAACGATTTCTAATGCTAACAGCATTAGAATCTTTGCAAGAGCCATATTAGCAAAGAAAAAACTACTCATCCATTAGCCTAGACTCTATACACAAAATGAAGGCCTAGTTACCTGCTTCATATCCATCAATGTGAAGGATGAAACAGTTCTGCTGTGTAAAGCATTCATTCTTCCACTGATCCCATGCTGGAAAGGTGACCCCTCTAAGGATGGCATGTACTCATTGCTCACCAGAGCAATAGCTGCCATTTGTCCATGACCATCTGAAACTAAAATCAATTAGCAAAGTTGTTGACTTCATAGAAAAGGTAGGTCTGTGTGCCTTCTGATAACTGCACAGAAGTGAACACCCAAAGAATACCTTTCACTGTATTAGAAATTACTTTATGACTTCAGATGTGTAAGTTAAAACCAAACAGGCTGTATATAACAGAATGCTAACAGGCAGGGAATAACATTCATTCTGAAACAATGTCCTTAAGCTGAACCTCTGTGTTCAGATACGAATTGGGAAAGACTCCTCTTTTTTTTTGTTTTCTTCTCCCTGGCAGTTTTTGTCTGACTACAAAACCTACCATCCCATCTTTTTTCTTAGTAAAATTTGTCTGTCCCAATGAATTCCTAAAGCTATGCCTCATTTCCGACTCCATGGCAGCACAAAAAACAAATGCCAGCTGTAAAAGAAGCAGTATGGATCCTGCTGCACGCGCAGGGTGCACAGTGTCAGCATAGCTGCAGAAACAGGATCTTATTCAAAGACAGGTTATGAGCCCACAGGCTGCAAATGTTGACGTGCAGTGGCTGAGGAAAAGCAGCCACTGCATATGTGACGCTGGTCCCACAAAATCCCTCAGCCTAACCACACTGCATGCTTTCCCCCCACCTGTTATGACCTGAACAATACATACCTCTCTACACATCCAACTTGTAGCAGATTCCCAGGCAAAAATTAGACACTTCCCTATAGTCCAATTTTAATATATGTGATGCAAAGGACTTTTAAACATGCTTTGAAGAAAAAACAGAATTATTCTAGATGTATTTTCTTTGTATTTTATTGATCAATATACAATATACAAGCATATACAGCATGTGTATGTGTCTGGATATACATACATACACAAAATGCCACATGTATGATACATACAACAAACAAGGCCAGATTATCTGGTCTTGCAGAGATCTTTGGTCCAGCACAGAACCAAGGACCAGCGTGGAAGCATACAAGACCTTCAGAACTATAACACTGTCTGTTCTTACAGCTGCCTGAGCACCACGGTAGCCTCTGTAATAGGACAAAAAGACAATAGATATCTACTTGAGATCTAGTACTAGAGAAGATGGTTACTTAGTGATCCATTATTCAGATTATTGTGACCTGCTGGCTTTAAACCAGGAGATAAACAAAAAGTGCACAGAAACTGCTGAGTGGGTTCCACAGCACAAAGGCAGCTAAGAAAGCCCACTGAGAGAGGAGCCATTGCAGGTGATGAAACCATTTGAGGCCAAACAGATCACTGGGACCCAGAGGCTGAGATGTGGGAAACCTGAGATGTGGGCTAAACACTAGAGAAAGAGATCCGTAGAAATCCTTGTTTTATCCTTTGCCTCCCCCCCAAACCTACTGTACTTACACATCTCTCCTGTACCCTCCTCTAATACCACCACAGAAGCAGTCAGAACCCACCACTATGCTAACTAATATTTTCCACAATAAATAATTACTTCCATTTGTTATTTATGTATTTTATAAGAAAAATGGTAAAATTTGTCAAACTAGTTATCAGGCACTTGGCTGTGTGTTTGACATAGGAAACCATGGTTGTGAGCTGAAAGAGAAGCCTCATGCTCTCACAGTGTATTTTGGGAAGAATAAGAGGTATAGTTACCAAGTTTCTGGCTATTTTATATTTTAACTTTTTAGGCGCATGAAAACAGAAAGAATACTGGTGATACAGCTCTGACAGGCATATTTTGCTGTTAAGAAATAACAAAATACATTCTAAACCGTATTTTTTACCATATAATACTGTCAGTTAACCTAGATCTGAATTTCTTCCTCTGTTGCAAGTTCATAGCTTGGATCAATACGACATGTTCCTATCATTTTCCCATCAGACACTACTGGAGAAGCAGAAGGTGACTGCATAGTAAGCAAAGAGAGAGTAGGAGAAAAGCTGGGGGTCATGGCTGGTGGAGGGTACCCATGATTATGGACAACGGGAGGATAAGGATATTTATTAAAAGCTTGCCCTGATATTATATTTGGCATTCTTGGTGGCACTGTCCTTATGCCAGGCTGTGCTACCGATGTTATCAAGGGAGGAGGGAAAACAAGAGATTTCTTCTCCTTAGAGAAGCTGTGAATGTGAACATTTTCATCTTTCAGTTCTGCAATATCATTAAACACTGAGACAAGAGGCTGAAATGTGGGTTCGCAGCTGAACACATAATCCCAGTTATAACCACCTCTGAGATCCTCACCAGAGGTGCCAACAGTTGCAAGCAAATCACACCCAGCTTCTTGCCTATCTGACATCAGGACATAGTCTGTTGTGAGGTCTGTCATTATGCCTTCCTCTTTTATTCCAGTTTTCGTAAGTGTCTGAGACAAAATTTTATGTGCATAGGCTGTGTCACAGGCTTCCTCTCTGCTTTCTCCTTTAATGGTCTGCACATTCTCCATGCTTTGCATGGTAGCTGTGACATCTGTTTCTCCAGACTGACAGGAGAACTGATCAGACTCTCTTGGGATCCCCGAATCTGGCATCTGTGAGCTGTGCTCGCTCAGTGCTGAGCCAGTGCTTTTTCTGCAAGGATACTCATAGATCATTTTGATTTCCTCATCCTCTGCAGTGTCTCCTTCAGCAGAGCCATGGCCACTGGAGTCTGAATGCCTGCAGGAGACATCATCATCCTTCTCCTCACCAAGTCCTGCTAGGCTCAGCCATTTTGCTATAGCACCCATGGGAAGCATACTGCTCTCAGTACTTCGGATTTTCTGGCAGTCCTCGTCTTCTCTTATTGAATTCACATCAGTAGCTGAGGAGGATGCTGCTTCTTTTTTCACACAAGCATTCATCAGATCTTTCTGCTTAAGTCTCAGAGTAAGTGTGATGAGACTGATGGCAAGCAGCAGGAACACCATCAGTGAGATGGAAACACTCACTGTCAGGCTGTGTGCTGACACTGTGGGATCTCTCTCAGGAGAATTAGAAACATTTACCAGAACAGTGCATACTGTGAACCTCGACTCAATTTTGGGGCTATGAGCTCTTACCAACAATTCCAGAGTATCATCATTTCTTTTGATGACATTTTTCTTTCTGTGAACAGCCTGAGTCAAATAAATACTACCACTGGTCTGATTCACAGAGAAGAATGGAGAAGGTTTTAGGAGGGAGTAATGAACAACTCCATCCGGTCCACCATCACTGTCTGATGCTGTCACTCTGCCAATGAACTGGCCTGCTTCATTCTCCTCAGGGAGATTAAAGAAATAATATTCTTGTGTAAACACTGGGTCAAATTCATCTCTCCCCTCAATATCTACCTGAACTGTAGTGGTAGCCAGTGAATCACCTTTGTCTTTTGCTTGGATTATGAGACAGTACCTGTTTTGACTTTCATAGTCAAACATTTGCTTTGTATGAATATCTCCTGTTAAAGGATCAATGAAGAACATGTCATGGTCTCTAGGAGCTTCACGATGAGCCAAACATGGAGACTGAATGGAGTAGGTAAGCTGTCCATAGGAGCCTTTATCAAAATCCAATGCACAAACAGCACACACAAAAGAGAAGGTAGGCAGATTTTCACTGACAGTGCAGCTCAGACTGGGAAACAAAAAAAGTGGGGCGTAATCATTGTCATCTAGGACGCTAACATGAACAACAGCAAAAGCTGTATTTTTTACATCAGTTCCTCCATCAGTGGCTTGGATAACCAAAGTGAATTTCACGGTATCCTCATAATCCAGTGCTTTCGTCAAATTTACAGATCCTGTTCTACTATCCAAGCAAAAATGCCCTCTGTCATTTCCAGAGATGATAGTATAAGTGATCTCTGCGTTAGTGCCTGTATCACAGTTTTCTGCTGAAACTTCCGTGATGTGACTGCCTATGGGGATGCTTTCTTTGACGTGAACATGATACTCTGGGCTGCTAAATACTGGAGGATTATCGTTAACATCCAGCACAGTTATCAGTACTGTAGCAGTTGAATTCAAGGAGGGTGTTCCACGATCAGAGGCAAGGAGAACCAACTGGTGAGAAGAAGCTGCTTCCCTGTCAAGAGCACTGCTCAAAACAAGACTGCCGACAGGTTTGTAGGATGTTTCTGACTCCATGACACTTGTTTCTACGGAGAATAAATTCTCAGCATTGCCACCAATAATAGAGTATTCAACATACGTGTTTTCACGTGTCCAATCACAGTCGACGGCTGAGAACAGGAGGACACTTTCTCCAACTGAGGCATCCTCACTCACACTGAGATTGTACAGAACCTTTGTGAAGCGAGGGGCACAGTTATTGACATCTTCTATGTGCACCTCAATGGAGGTAACTGCACTCAGAGGGGGACTGCCACCATCCATGGCTTCTATCAGGAGATGAATAATGGAAATATTTTTCAGCTGCATAACTGGTTCCGTGGCAAACACCGAACCTGAAAATAAAACAGAATTAACAAAAGCCCACACTTCACAGACAAGTAAATGTGATTCCAAAAGCTGATTCTGAACAGTCATATTTGAAAATGACTCAGCTGTAATGGCTGTACACAACAAAATAACTCTTGCATCTGGAAAGCAGTGGGTCAATGTCTGGATGGACATCAGTGATGAGTGGCGTCCCCATGGGTCTATACTGGGACCAGCACTGTTTAACACTTTCCTCAGTGACACAGTAGGATAGAGTGCACCCTCAGCAAGTTTGCAGTTGACATGCCTGAGGGATGGGATGCCATCCAGGAGGACCTGGACAAGCTCAAGAAGTGGGCCCATGGGAAGGAACCTCATGAAGTTTAACAAAGCTGAATGCAAGGTCCTGCACATGAGTCAGGGCAACCTTTGATATCAATATAGGCTGGGGGAGGAAGGGATTGAGAGGAGCCCTGTGGAGAAGGACTTGGGGGTAACCAGTAGATAAAAAACTGGACATGACCCGTTGCAGCCCAGAAAGCCACTTGTATCCTGGGCTGCACCAAAAGCAGTGTGGGCAACAGGGACAGGGATGTGATTCACTCACTCGCTCTGCTCTTGTCAGAGCCCACCTGCAGTGTTGCATCCAGCTCTGGAGTTCTCAGCAAAGAAAACACATGGACCTGTTGGAGCGAATCCAGAGGAGGGCCATAGAAATGATCAGAGTGCTGGAGCCCCTCTCCTGTGAGAAAAGGCTGAGGTAGTTCAGCCCAGAGAAGGCTCCAGGGAGACCTTATTGTGGCCCTAAAGAGGGTTTATAAAGATGGGGACAGACAGTAAGGCCTTTTGTGATAGGACAAGGGGTAATGGTTTTCAACCAAAAGAGGGTAAATTCAGAGCCAATATGAAGAATAATTTTTTTCGACGAGGGTGGTGAAACACTAGAACACATTGCTCAGAAAGGTGGTGGATGCCCCATACCCAGAAACACTCAAGGCAAGGTCAGGTTGGATAGGACACTGAGCAACCTGACCTACTTGAAGATGTCTCTGCCCATTGCAGGGGGGTTGGACTAGATGGCCATTAAAGATCACGTCTAAACTATTCCATGATTCTAAGAGGTCACAGCTAAGGCTGTGAAGGCAAAATCTTCCCTCAATAATGTGGTATCAAATACACATACTGCATTTAGACCAGAAAGAACATGCACGGTTTGGGGACAAACTGAGAACTCCAGTCTTTGATGCGATCAGTTCCCCACTGATAATGGCAGATTTAGCAAAAACATGATGGACTTTCACCATCACAAATTTCCAGAAGGCAAGTGATCACTGGAAACAGGTGAGAAAGCAATAGGCCTCATCAATTTATACTTTAAAAGCTGAAATAATAAACCATGCTTACAGACTCACCATTCTTGTGATCAATGGAAAATCCCTCAGAGGAAGACAGCATTTTGTAGGAAATCATTCCATTATGTTGAGAATCCCTGTCTATGGCAGAGAGTGTCACAACAGTGGCATCCATAGAAATGAGCTCTGGCAACTTCACCTGACACATAAAACAAAAATAGAGCTTAATAACAGATTTCAGACATCAAAAAATACATTTGCCTTTATTTGATCTTATTAAAAAAACCCACATAGTTCCCAGATTTGGAAAAAGTTTAACCTACCCATTTTCTTCTGGAAGAAAACCAGAAAGTTATTGAAAACTATACCTTCGATATTGCCAAAATTCACAGTAAGCTTTAAACAGTAGTAAAATCCATCTTGTTCATTATGACAGCAAGCTCATAGAAAAAATTAATCACTTTTTTCAAGAGTACACTTGTGGACTAAACTAAAGGCTTTTGCCCTTGCTTTCAAAAACCCCTTCATTTCCATACATGGAATACAGTCTGCAGTCTCTGTCTGGAGTATATGATGGACCACTAAAAAAGCCAACATATGCACCCTGAAAATTCCAACAACAGGACACTTAATCACAACTGGATTATTCCAGAATTTAGCTTTTCAAAATGCTCCATTTTTTCATTTAGGAAACCAAGAAAGTCCACTCACTTTTTAAGAACTTTCATTGTTTCAAGTCCAGATACAGCACTTTTGGGGCCAAAGTTTCCTTCCACCTTATAAATCCAATTTCAAATGAACAGTATGATATAGCAGACACCTCTGTCATAACTTGAAGTATTAGTTTAAATAATTTAAACAGAGAGATTATATGTGTATAATAACCGCATACATATATTAAACTATATATGAGGAGCATAAATATGAAAACACTTGAAGGAACAATAAAAGGATAAAAATACAGGATGATGAATAGGGAATTATATATATCATCAACCAAAAAGAAGCAGTGTATCTTACTTGCCAAGCAACACATCCAAACATCAGGATTGTGGAAAGAGAAGCTCAGCTGTTTACATTAAAATAGTAAATAAAGCTACACTGTTTTGCATCAATTAATAATGCTCCTTATAATGTCTGCTCCAATTTACAAAAAAAATTTGTAGCACTTGCACGAGCAAGTACTTGCCTAAGCTACTCTCCAAAATCAGACACGTATGAGGGTTGAGGAAAATTAAGGTCTAAAAATCACTTGAGTATTAATAGTGCATTTTTTCCAAAATGTAGATTTACGATTTTAAGTGGGAAATTTACACAAATTCTGTCAACTCAGGCACCCAGAAGTTTCACAGGTGCCTCTGGTTTGTCCCAGAGGTATCTAAGTGACTAAACTCCTGTGCCTGCACATGCTCAGAGGTTGAAAATTCTTTACTAAGCCATATGTTTGGACTTATTTCTTTACTAAAACTGTCTGAGACTTCTAAATGGAGCATTATTAAATTGAAGTCTTCTGTGGTGCCTCATATTTTTGGCTCTGAGGACATCTACCACACACAAAAAGCACCAAGTCAAACAGCTCCGTTCACAGGATTGCAGAATGGCTGGGGCTGTTGGGCACCTCCAAGGTGCAATCCTTGGTCAGAGTAGGGTCACCTACAACAGGGTGCCCATGACTGCATACTGCTGAGTTTTGAATATCTCCAGAGACAGAGACTTCCAACCTCTCTGGACAACCCGTGCCAATACTTAGTCACTGTTAGAGTTTAAAGAAAAAAAAGAAGTATTTCCTGATGTTGAAACAGAATTTCATCCATTTGTGCTCACTGCCTCCTGTCCTGTCCCTGGACACAACAGGAAGACTTTGGTTTGCCCATCTTTACCTGCCCATGCTAGTATTTACACACATTGGTAAGACTGAGCCTTCTCTTGCCCAGGCTGAAATATCCATGCTCTAGGCTCTCCTGGGCCCCAGCCCAAGCTGCACAGCCTAGCCCAACACCAACAAGTCCTAAGGAAACAAAACCTCTGGCAACTTACTTTTCCTGTGGCAATTTTACTAAGGCTCAGACTGGACATTCAGAAAAGTTTCTTTACATAGAGGGTGGTAAAACACAGGAATAGGTTTCTTTAAGAGGTGGTCAATGCCCCAAGCCTGTCCATGTTTAAGAGGCATTTGGACAGTGCCCTTAACAACACTCTTGAGCTTTTGGTCAGCCCCAAAGTGGTCGGGCAGTTGGACTAGATGATGTCTGTGCATTCCATGCATCCCAAACTATTCCATTACTCAATGATTCTATATTATATATGCTCCACTTTCTCTAATCATCTCAGTGGCCCACAGCCATCCATAGTCACTAAAAGAGATTTGCTTTCACTGTTGGACAGCTTGACTTCTACAACAGTACAGCAGTTCAAATGCCTGTCCAGAAGTCCAAAGGCTGAGTTTTGTACCCTCCTCAGTCTCAGGGGATGCTGGGGAGGTCAAAAGTCAAATCCCTCACTCCCTAGGTGAATGCCAATGCTATAAGGCAGCTTTACACATTGCAAACCTTATGTGTATCATCTACCACAGGGGCATTTGCTACACCTCTGTGGAGCTGTGTAACTGAAAATGAAGAAATTCATGCCATAGTAACAGGGCCAGTATAAATGCACCAACTTGTTTAGCATTCTCTGAAAAAAAAAAAGTTCTGAACACTGGACCCTGCTCCCCAGACTAGATTGGCTTGTATCCAGTAACTCCTAGTGATGAATGCATGGTTTATGGAATACAGCTAGCATTCACACCAATTGCCTTCTGAAGACAGAAACTACAAACATTGAAACTGAATAGTTTTCTCAGTCCTTTTAGCAGAATTCTTAGAAAGGGGCTGGGGTTCCCTAGAAGAGCTCTGCTCTACTTCTGCTCAATAATGGTTTGCAGAGACCTTTCTTCTCAGTGCTCACATGCATTTTAAGACAAATATAAACAAGCACTCCTACTATTTATCATCATAAACAGAAAAATACCACATGCTGATTGTCCATTTGCTGTGTTCCCACCTGATAAAAATCTTGAGTAAACACTGGAGGGTTGTCATTGATGTCCAAAACACGGATGGCGAGCTCTGCTTCTGTTTGATGCACAGAATCTGAAACTATGATATGTAGTGTATACACAGCAGTTTCTTCAAAATCTAATGGTTCCACCACTACGATTACACCAGTGTGTTGATCAATGGCAAATTTCATTCCAGGACTATTATTATAAATAAAACCAAAGTGAAGTGCTGGCCTGGAGTCTGCATCACTTGCTGACACTTGAGTCACTATAAAACCAGGCAGGGCATCTGAAACAATAATTTTGAGAGTAAGTCAGAGTTAAAAGAGAATGTTACAATTTCTGAAGATTTTGCCTATTTTGTAATATTTGATCTTGGATACGTGAAATCTCTGTACAGCTTTTGATGTATTTAAACTCTGTGTTTCTCATATCACAATATCCAGAAAAGCTATGGAAACAGTAGTGGATTTCTTCAAAGGTATGTGCTTTATCCCAATTTTAATTTGGGTTTTCTTTAGACTTTCCCAGATCCAGTGTAGTCATAATGGTTTCATCACTAGCAACAGGAACTTACATGGTTTTCAACAAACATTTAGGTGACATGTATTTATCGAACAATGCTACAGAATTTTTAACCGAGGCATCAGAGACCCTGATCTGTGTAGAACCAGCTAATGCAATTCTGAAGCTTTTCCAAAGGAGGAGAAGGCCACCAGAGAGAAACAAGGACTTCAGGCAGACTTACATGGCACAAAAATATGAAGAGATCAAGGTATAATCCCATGAGACTGAGAAACTGGATGCAGACAGCTTTTATCATGGGACAAATTGACAGTATCAGAGACTGCAAACTGAACCTGTTAGTGATCATTTTAGAAAGCCTGGAACTAACAGAAATTAACTATTTCTCATTTGCATGCCTGGGGCATGGAGCCTCAAAAACACTGTGCCATGTCCTAAAGGAAGTGTTCTTAAATGGAATAAAAAAACTAATTAAGTAATCAGTAGTTTACACCTGCTGTGCATCTATGAATTCTGTACTTCTCATTACCAGTGGGAGGTAAATTTAAGAAAGACTAAAACCTATCAGAAAAGACAAACTTGATATCTTTTGTTAACAGGAGTACTGGTATTTATAAATTTTCTGCTGTGTATCTTAATGCATTCACATGTATGATGCCTGCATTTGAAAATTACAGGCTTAAGACTCAAGATGCTGAGCTAATGTGACACAGCACACAAGATGTATGCTGGGATGGGAACTCAGGAGGTCTTGGATCCTTCTCTTCATGGTCATCAACTGGATCTAGCTATAGAGCTTGATTAACATTTCATTCAAATTTATAAGTATTTCTTCCATCACAATGAAGTTCAAAATGTATCATTTCTAGCAATGTTGGTTTTAACACCAAACATTTTTATTGGAGAAGAGCAGAAATTGAAGACTTATGAAGAGTACGACACTGAAAATGAATAGATTACAGTTGTATTTCTGCAGATTTTTCCCTCTTTCTGAATTGCCTACAGTTTTATTCCAAAACATTCTTAAACACAACGTCTAAAGATTAAAAATAATATCTCTGAGAATAAAAGCAGGTCACTATTCACTTTGGTATTTCAGCTTTAATATTACCCATTTTAATTTTTACTACAGTTTGGTTACACAAATCACAAAAAGCACTAAATCATTAGCTGAGAACTCCTAGCGTTAACAAAACTTAGCTGTACTTTCACACTTACTTTCTGGGACCTCCACTTCACCTAGTGGTTGGACAACTGGAGCATTGTCATTAACATCTAACACTTGTATCCTCACAATACTTGTAGCAGAAAGTCTGGGGTTTCCTTTATCAGCAGCTTGTACAACCAACCTACAATCAAAGGAAGCACTAATTGTCACTTTTGATCAGAAATCACTGAAATATCCACCACTGTTATAAGCAGGGGAAGTTTTAAACCCAAAAAGATTAGCCATTTCTGTTTCTCATTGCAACTCTTAAATTCCATCTTTCTTTCTGTGGTGTTGACTGTCCACAGTTTCATGTTTTGGTTTGCAGGAAAAATGTCCAGGAGATTCTACGTGGCCAAAAATGGTAAAATCATGCAAAGAAAAGGAAATGTTCATCTGTATTAATTTCACCCCATTTCATACCAAGTGTAAGTGGTTAAATAACTCTTTCAATAAGACACAGTTCTCTCATTGGTAATTCAGAGCAGGAATTACAACTTAAGTACTAAATTATCATTTGGAGGAACCTGACTCTCTTCATTGTTTATAAAGGGATGTGGAAATGGGGAAATTAAAAAAAAAAAAACTATCCAAAATAGTATTCAGCCAGAATGCCTGCAGACACAGAGTAGCCCTCCTATTACATTATAAATGCAAGTGATAAAGTGAAAACCCTGAATACACACACAATTTGACAATGGCAAAGTCCCCACTAATTTTAGTGGGACCAGAATCTTACTCTCAGATTAGAAGAGTTTTAACTGTACACTTCCATTTTACATCTGCATAAGGATGGGTTGTAAATTCTGTAAACACCCTTCTGATTTCCACAAACAATGTAACAGAGAAAATGGTTAAGCAGCAACATGATATACATGGATAAAAGGAGGTTTACTCTTTGTTGGGAGCAGCTTCTGGACAATGAAAAACAAATGTAAGCAAAGATTATTTGGAAGACTTTACCACTTCCCAATAGGGAAGATTCCAGAAGAGAATTCAAAATTAAATCTAACTCAACAGGTGCTCTTAAAAAAAAAAAAAAAAAGGAAACATCAAGCTATGCTAAAGGATATACAGGTCAAAGCTGAGCATCTCAATTAAATGTTTCAGATACTAACAACTGTTTTCACGTTGCACCATATTTTTTTTGCCTTCCTGAAGATCTTCTAAACTCTTTATTTCTCCCTCTTTCTTCTAAGTAACAGTTAAAATGTGTCAAATAGATATCACTTCCTAAATGTTCACATGACAGTATGGAATACCAAGGCTGCAACTCAAGCTGTAGCTTGCAGCATTTCCATTCCTTAACCACACCAGCTCTGCTCTGGGTATTCTTGCGGTTTCTGATCCGACAGAAGACATAACTTAAATTGCAGGCTAGTACTCAATCAGTGACCATGCATAATTCCATATAGAAAGTGTATTTTTTCTAGATTGAGTATTGGTAAGGTACACATATGGAAATATTTTACTAGAAATAATAACTTTCTAAGGTTTCAGGGAAAAAACCCTCTCATAAAAACATCTTAGCCAAGGCATTAAAATTAAGATTCTGTCAACACTTTCATTATAAGTCTTGTTATAAGGGACTTAAAACTTCTGGGGATGAAAATGTTCAATTTAGATATATAAACAACTCCTTGCAAATTGGAAAGAGCCAATGGTAACATTTTGACATCAAACAGGAAAACAGTTTTGAAAGCTTCTTTTGCTATTCACTTTTCACCTAACAATGTACAGATTAATGACTTATTTTAGGTAGAAGGAATATGAAGCTACAAATTCCTTGAACAAACTGTCAACCTGAAAGTCTAGAATTCTAACATAAATACTGAAATAAATCAGTAAAATAAAGTAAATAAAGAGAGATACAACAATTATTATGCTCCCATATTCAACATTTCACCAACAGTAAACATGCTTCCTTTGAAGGACCTATTCCAGGTCTTCTTTTAAAGTACTAGTTGCAAATAAAATGTATTACAGTATTTAAGTTAGTGAAAATCAGAACTGATGTTTTTGATTTAGTGAAAAACTGAAAAAAAGCCCCCAAATTAAGTGCCCTGTGTATTAAGTTAAAACAAAGTATTCTGGGGACATTATTATCAGATCAGCCTGATATCAAAAAAAACCCCACATACTCTGTCAAGCTTTTTGGATGTGGTTTTCTACAAGTCATTCTCATTCATAAGAATTATTCTTGGATGTTTAAAACTTTGAGGCCTCACAGGACAGAAAACTTGCAAATATTTTAACTGACACCACAACCAGATAAAAAAAACCCCTTAATTTCTACTGACACATACAGAGAAATAATGGTTTTTGTGGAGATTGCAGTACTTAAAATGGGTCTATTAATGAATCTGCATAGTCATATTTTCTCTTCAAGGCATAATTTATTTGCTTTCTAATTCCAACTATGGCATGACCCATAAAGAAAAACTGTCATGTCCACTTGACCATATTTATTCAGTTTCTGAAAAACATTAATACTTAGTGTAGGACACATTATAGATGGAAACAGTTTAAAAAGCATCTTTATCACATTAATGAGCAGAAAATTTGAACTATCTACCAATTAAAAATGAGAACATATCCCTATTTCTTGGATTTAAGCATTTTCACTGTGTCTTTATAAAGAGTGTTTCTGGAGAGGGAATGGCTGTACAGTTATTAATACACCAAAATCCAGGAACTGTCATTATTCCTCTAGTGAATGATCATACTTATATCAATAAGTGTTGTCATTGATTAAACAAGACTATATTTCTTTCTCTAAATTTGATTAGCACACAACAATCTATGGTACAAATGGGCAGCTTTAGTGTTGTTCCCAGTGCTGTCTGGCTCGCACCCAGGTTTTGTGGGTAATAGGTTTCAACAGGGAACTATGAAATATGTAACATGAATATTCTCAAGTTAGACTGAACAAAAAGAATACATTTTTATGAGAACCTTACATACAAACCTGTAAGATGAAGTGTTTTCATAGTCTAGGCCTGTATTAGTTGCTAGAATTCCTCGCGCTGAATCAATTAGAAATGTTGCATTTTCATTACCAGATAAAACTGAGTATTCAGTTTCTCCATTCAGCCCACTGTCAAGGTCAGCTGCAAATACCTGTTTGTGAGCAAAACTGAGGCTTAATTAAAAACAGTAGAATGTGATTTCAGAAAGAAAACCCTTATACTACAGTCAGATATTTCTGATTACTTTCCTTTTGACTGCACACATTTAAATAAAGCCTCATCTTTGTCCCCAGCTTGAGAGTCATGTAAGGTCACAAAATCTGCTCATGAACTGCTATGGGCTGCACATGAATGAGTAATTTGAAATTCAGCTACATAAAGCATTAGGGCTGAATGTAATCATTTTACTATTAGGTTGCTGTTCAAATGCTCTCCCTTGTTGAGCACATAAAAATGTGCTTTCTCAGTGGTACAGGACTGACCTTTAAAGTATTGCTGCCGTACAAACAGACAAAGGATAAAATAATTAAACTACCATGATTTCAGAGCTTTCATGGAATAGTTTGTTAATTACCTTTTAAAAATACCAACCAAAAAACGTAAAAAGGGCAGAAGCAATCTGTAAAGATTTGCTAACAGAATAAGTAACATTCAGCAGCAGTGAACAGGTTTCTCAAAGAGTCCTCTTACTCTTTGAAGAGTCGTCTTTGTATTTTTTTGGTTGCTGAACAAGCATTATAATGAGTCTGGGATCCAAAACATAGCAGAGGCAACCAGTCAGATTGAATAACGGAAACATAATAGAATGTATTCTGTCATAAAATTTTGATTACACATCTGGCTTGACTGCCTTTTGATTTTTCTCCATTCCTGGACATATGTTTCTCTAAATACAATGTCCATCAGTTTCTAATCACTTTGCCCTGGAGGCATTTGTAGCTTTTCATTTATTTATTCTCTAGAGAAGGAATATCTTTAGTACCTAACATGACCCTCTCTGTGACCTGACTTGCAATGCAAGAACATGTACTGAGGAAATTATGTGTTCTTCTAGTCCAACTGATGTCTTCTTTTGCTCTAACATGGCCAGCTGGAAACATTTTGGGAGAATGGATCCATTCAGAGGAAGAAGTGTTTGCACATTTAAATTAAGACAAGCTGCTCTTTAGGCATCAGATTTTAAATTGAACACTTGGGTTTGACTCTACTAGGCTGAGTAGAATGTATTCCTTTTATTGCTATAGTCCTTTCAGTAGAGGACTATACAAGACCCAGCCTATATTGTAACCAGAACCACAGATTTAAATGGTATTTTTCAATTGCTTGAAGATAGAAAAAGAGGATTTTTTAAAATGAGAATTTAAATTCCAGGTGCACAGTTATTAAGAAGATACAGAATTCTCTTTCAGCTTAACAGACCTGAATGAATGATCTGATATGAAATGCAGTCTAGAAAAAAAACCCCATCACTTAATATTTTAGAGATCCAACCAAAGTAGTAGCAACACCAAGAACCCTACTCCCACTTTTTAAGACAGAGTGGTCAAGAACCGACTTTGCAGGATTGTAGTGATGAACAGATCAGTCAAACTTCTTTTTAACTATAGCACTGTGCTTGGGAAGATATACTTCCACTTACCTGTATGATGTCTGTTTTAGGACTCTGGCCTTCCCATACTGATGCTTTGTAATAGCTTTGCTCAAATTTAGGTACATTGTCATTCACATCTTGAATCAAAACTGTCACTCCACAGAAAGCTGAGCTGAAGCTATTTTCAGCCACAACTGTAAGATGTATTTTACACTTAACTTCATAATCAAGGTACTTTGGCTCTTTTATTGTGATTGTGCCTGGTTTAATTCAAGAAAAAAAAACAAACCTCAAGATGTGACACACTCGTTCAGGAAAAAACGTACAAATGCAGCTGTGAAATTTCTCACATATATGATCCCCTCCACTGAACACATAACAGAATTCCAGCAAGCTTGCCATTGTGTCCTTTTTCTACCTACCCTCACCCTAGATGCTAGTTACTGAACAAATCTTGGATAGTTTTCAACCATCACCACCATGCTGGCAATTTCCTAAAATGAAGCCAATTTACTTGCAGAGGGATAGAGAAAAAGTGTCTGCATGATGAGTCCTCCTTGGCACATGACAGTGAGACAGCCATGTCGAAAGAGACTCTCATCCCTCATCTGAGAGTGGTTCATCTACCCCTCCGTCAAAATCCACATCAGGCAACAGCTGTATCAAATTCTGTATAGGATTGACACAGGTAAAACCCTCACTCCTTCTGATGCAGTGAGCCCCCCTACCCTGAGCTGTTATTCTATCAAAAAATAAACAAGTAATGAGACTTATTGAGATGACAAGCGCAACTTGCCATCTCCACATTAAACTTGAAATGTCCTTGGAGATCTGTAGGCATTGTTTCAATGTTCTAGGAACATACCCATAATTCTCCATTACATCTAAGCATAAAACATACTTAATTTGTATATTTATTTTCATTAGAATTCAAATTTGGTTTTGCATGGACTTTTCAGTAATGATGTCATGAGTACTGTTATCCCAAACCTAGGATATCATAAGAATACATCAACCGTGCCTCTCCAAACTACTGCTTTTTACTTTTTTTTTTTTTTTCATTTTCTAGGATAAGCAAACATTAACTATTCTTTATGGACATGATGAAAATCTTTATTGAACATAAAGATTTCAAAGATGTTTTATTTTCAGCACAGCATTTAAAAATTACCACATTCTGTTTACAGGGGAAAGAAAACAGACAGTGGCAGAAGGAATGCACTTCTAGATGACAGAGAGCAAACTCAAAAACTGGCGTAGAGTACAACAAATAATCAAGTTTGAGATACATGTGAAAGAACAAGAGTTTCTCATTCTAGAGAAGTGTACATGAAGAAGAAACAGGGTCGCCTTTGTCTCATGTCTACTCTTACTAGATTAAGAAGTAATAAGTTTAAAGCATTTCAGCAAACATTCAGATAAATATGAACAAAAACTTTTCAACTGCCAAGACTTTTCGCAGACCTTTGAGGGGATTTGCAGAATCACTGTCCCTGATGGTTTTTAAGGACAGTACAAATTTCTGCCAGATTTTGGCACAATTCATTCCCCTTCTGCATCAGAGGACAGATTAGTTCATGTCTTTGAGTCACCTCCTGCTCTACTTTCTGCGATTCTACAGTATAATAAAAAATTACAACGGTAGAAAGTCTTCTCCAAAGTATGGTTAAATAACATCAGTGCTTGAAAAGGCAAATAGAGCAGACCTTTGGCTGTTCAGAACATACATTACAGATAGGGCATTGATACAGCTCAAAATACTGGTGTCAAAATTATGCTAATGTAAGAGCTGCTCTTAAAAAGTCCTTAAAGGTTGAACTTCAATTAATGTTTTCTAAGAAACAGAAGAAAGGCTTCAGAGGAAAGGAAACAGAAGAAACCACAATGGATCAAATGTCTCAAAAGAAGACTTGTGACACATTCACTACTATAGAAATTCCACTCTTTGTGAAAAAAGAGTTCTTCTAACACTCTTCAAAACATCATGTAACCATTTTTCAGTCTAGCTTAACAAAAACAAAAGAAAATCCCATTTGAATTTTCTTTTTTTTTGGAAGGGGATATTGGAGAAGATTCACTTCCTTAGCAAAACAACTTGTCTGGGTTTAAGATGTACTTTAAGACTTCTCTCTCTAGTTTTATTTCAGTGAAATAAGGACTTGAAAATCAAAAGTATGCACTTCAAGTGCCTCTCATCTAAAAAATTTATTTTAATTGTCCATCAGCATCAGCCATGATAGCTTTACAGTGGTATGCCATTTGATGCCTGGAGACATCAGGATAATCAAAGGTTAAAGCCTTCAGAAACTCAGGGAGAAAGCTATTTGTTAAGGGTACAAACTATTTACTCTGTTTCTGAGGAAAACTACTTACACTGTTCATATGCCATCCCAAAAAGAGAGACTACAGCTACTCAGAAGGCAAACTTGTTGCAGATGTTTAGGAGCTGAGAGATAACCAGAGTAGCTGCACTCTCTTACATGCCTTAGAGGAGAACATGTAAATGCATATGGGGAACACCACACTCTCCTGTACCTGGAATTCCTGACTGAAGAGCAGGTGAAAGCAGACCTGCTGCAGAACACAAATACAATCACAAAAAAAAAAAAAAAATTAACAGACTTGACTCCAAAATGTGTCAAGGTTTGCCTGAAACAAAGAGCATTAAAATCAACAAGAGTCCAATGCTTCTACATTAGAAATGTTTTGAAGGATTTCTTTTATTGAGGTCTTGGGAAACTTTATGAGAAACAAGATGGAATCTCAGCTTGCATCACAAAGCAGTAATTCATTAACTCCCAATACCTGGTGATCAATAGTAAATCAGAACTGAGTGTTTTGAACAGGTATACCGGTGCTCAGTTTCATTTTACTTCAAGTTTACGACAGTGCCTGGATTTACTAATGACCTGTTAATTGTAACAGAATGATTACTAGGGAGTACTCTTAAGATATATAGCCCTTGTTTTTGTGGTAGGAACTTGCAAATTCTCTAAAGTACACACAGACACTGGAAAAAAACTATAAAAATGTACCTGTAACGGGGTGTATGGAGAATATTTCCTGGTCACCGAAGATGCTGTATTTTATGTCTTCTCCGGTAAATTTGTGTTCATAGGCTTCTACTGTTAGAAGTGATGTACCTATGGAAGCAATAAGACATTTTCATCATGTCCACCCTAGAAGGTTTTGTTCTAACTTTTTAGTACTGGTATTGATAGCAAATGCACAACGATGTAACTAGGTTGGGTGCCTATTCATTAGTTTAGTAGACAATAATTCTCCATGATTTTTCCTGTACTACAAGTTCATAGACAAAGCACTGTCTCTCTCTCCTTGCTCATTAAATTACACATCTGATAAAAACTTTACCTGTCTAAATAAAATTATGAGATTTAACTTTTCTTAACTGCAAACTCACAGGAATCATTGGAGTTTTCGCTTACCTGAAGTCATACCTAATTTTTTTTTTTTTTTTGGTGCATCATGTCACCCACAAATGACCAGAAAGAATTTATTTTTCCTCCATTTATCAGGATTCAATCTGTGTTTTTGAAAAATACCTTAAATGAATTTTAGTTAGCCACCTTTTGACAAAGAGAAAGAAAAGACAAAACTATGTGTACAGCTACGTGTCAATTCACACAGAATCCAAATTCCAGGAAAAGGCCAATAATTTAATATAGAATGCAACAGACATGAAATAAAAATCCTGTTTGGCTTAGAATAAGAGGGAGAAAGTGGAACTCAATAAATTATCCTGCTCAGAATTGTCACATTTAACAAAAATGTAGCAAGTTTAAAAGGCATTATCAAAACTTCTAAATAATTATTCTTTTCAAGTGACTTAGGAAATTGTCTAGCATATATGGCAATTGATTTTAATTATTCAATTTAAATGTAATTGATTCCATGCAGCTGTGATGGAACGAGGCAACCTGAGCTCTTTCAAACAGCATTAGAGACAACTAATTTTTATTATATTTTATTATATCACAAAGGGCATACTCCTCATACTCAGTGTCCTGGATGTCAGAAGAAAACACTTTAGTATAAAAAATGAGAGGAAAAATCCTTATTACAACAATCTGATACCTTTTTAATTTATTATATTTTATTATATATTATTATTATATATTATTATATATTTATTTTATTATAGCAGTTACATATTACTTTTTAAAAACCCAAATTTTTCTATTAGGGGTTTACTACTTGCTCTCAAATCTGCTGTCAAAAGCAGAAGTATGTCAATTTTGACATGTGATTTTCTGTACTTGTTGATACACTTGTAAGATACTTACTACAAAAGGTCTGGAATCAACATCCACCTGTCCAATATGTAAAGACAGATACATGAATGCTGAGCTGGGCGTTCTTAAGAACTGAAATAAGGGGCTGTAGGTTGAATTTTCATTATCAAGCAACTTTGATTTGCTACAGAAAACTGTAAGGACAATCATTCACAGCATCTTCAGAGCAGAGTTAAAGATAAGAAAAAAACAAGGTCTGAAAAATATCCCTATTTATCTCTTAACACTGTCTGCTTATTTTTGTTTGCTTGCTTGTGTGTTTAGGAAGAAAAACTACCAGAAATAAAGGAAGAAGCAGCATTTCTACTTGAATCCTTGTTTTTCAGAAGTTAGGTTAACAAACTGTTCTTCTGAGTCCTCATATCCTAATCTTTTAAGATCCACATTTTTCACGCAGATAGAATTGTTTACAACCTTTTTTGGCAGAGAACAAATCTCTTGTGCTCTGATACTTTTCACAGAAAATGATTCCTCCAACAGTGAATTTTCACAGTTCACTACCGAAAAAATATGACCAAACTCTGAGGTCTGTTGTGACATAAACAGGCCCTATACAGATAAAGAGTAACAGAAAATGTCCATCTGCTGGAACTTGCCATTTCAATCACATGCAATTCATTGCCTCAAGCAGAGGTTGCATTATGTAGCTCTTAACAGAGAGAAAAATCAGGGAAAGGGGAGCTTTCTGCCTGCAAAGCACATCGAGGCTGAGATCAGCACTGAAGATAGAGCAAGGCAGGAGAGATATCACGTTCAAAGCAGAAAGCAGTCAGATTGTCTTGAAATGCTAGACAATTGACCTCTGAATTAGTTAAAAATATTGAAAGACATGAAGAGTGATGTAAAGTGTATAAATTTAGGGGTGTTTTCAGTTTAATCACAGACAGTCTGACTGCACATGGAAGTATCTCAAATTGTTTTATACAGCCTAGATCCCAACACTATGCCTGCAGACTCAAAACCAAAACACGGCAGTGTGAACAGCATTTGCTACCTGGCCAAATCAGCCCCAAAACATTTGCTGAATTCTGTGTCAGGACATATATGTTTCATATATAAGGGGTTTTTATATATATATATATCCTAACACCAGCATGGCACTGAGCTACTGTGTCACTGTAGTATTGTTTTTCTTCTATCTTCCATACTCATTATGCCCATCCTCTGCCATCTAACATGTGTTCATCCCTGCCATTATTTCTTCAGACCTCTTAATTAGCATGAAAAGAAAAGCTGAGCACAGAGGTAATGATTCAAGAACCATCTGGACACAATCTTGTGCTGTGTGCTCTGGGATGACCCAGCTTGAGCAGGGAGGTAGGACCACTGTGACCCACTGTGGTCCCTTCCAACCTGACCCATTCTGTGATTCTGTGACTTAAAGAATGAGGGGCTACATATTTGATATCTAATAGGGAAAGAAAATAGAGGAGTCAAGAAGTTTCACTGGTCAATCTGTCTCCAAGGAACTGTTATGCAAACAACCATTCAACTGAAAGTTTGGCAAATAATAAAGGTTTCTTACCCTCTGAAGAGCACAGTCACTTGATTATTTATTGACTAGTTTCTAAGTGCCTGCTGAATACAGTTTATAATATTTAAAGACATTAAATATTCAATATTAAACAAAAAAGTAGAAAAATGGGGTTTTCTAAAGGTCATTTAACTTGGAGGTCAAACATTTAAAGAAAATGTGACCACAAGGACCAGCTCCTGACGCACTTACCCATTTGATGGGTTTAGACTAAATTAAAACTAAGGACTCTTGGCTTTGGTTTTTCTCGTTTATATTATTCACATTTTTTATTCTTTTTAAAATAAACGTAGCATTTCTCCCCTCCATCAGTTAAGGCAGAAATAAAATTACAAAGAAAAGCCACATTTATTAATACCAGTTCTACAAATAATCAGTATGTAATGTAAATCTTCCCTGGACTGAATACACTGGTACCATTCACATTCATAGTGGTCCCAGGATCACATCTATCCTATAAGCTAACTTCTATGAGAGTTTTAATTACAATCATGCTTTTCTTCCCCACTGAAATGTAAAATACTTGATATTTATGTATGCTTATGAAAAAAGGAAAATAGTATAAACAGAGACAAAAAGTATTAGTATTTGGTAAAAACTCTTATATTCTTAAAGAATTTGATCTTCTTAGCAAATAGAAGTATAATTAAACACAAACTAACATTTTGTGATCAAACCCTCCTGTTTACCCTGAAGCTTTGCTAAATTTCCTTTAATCAAAACAAATTGAATCTTAATTATATTTCTATAGATTGAATGGGAAAACACAATGACATTCTGATACCATGGTTCCTTGGGGCATTTCTGTAATTTCAGGCTCACTTTCCTAGCCTGACCCAGGAACACATCTACACTTAAAAAAATCTAGGATCAGAGCAGTTTATCTATTGCCATAAAACTCTGATCTTTATTTTCTTTTGTTAAATGCAACAATTTGAAAATTTGGCTTGTAGTCCCAAACAAGCACAGAGGAAGGAATGGCTGAATAACCACAGCAGTAATTACTGCAACAGCCATCTTCACCCTTCATTCTCTCTTCTGTTTCCAATCATCCTAGAATATTGATTGGTTTCCCAAAATTACTAACACATTTCTTATATACTGATTCATAATCCAATATACAGGCTGTTACTCAAGATCTATGAATTCACTAGTCTCACAAAACCCTTAGGATATAAAGGAATACTGCTTTTGTTTTACTGGGGGAAGTTTGAATTATAAAGAAGATAAATTACTTGTTCAAGGTGAACCTCATGAGAAGTTTGAATCGAGAATAGAGCGCAAGTCAGATCTCTAAACACATCTGGCCAATTAAATAGTGAGATTTGTGGACAGAAATGTGTGAAAGGCATTCTTTTATGCCCCTCATTAGGACAAAAACCAATCCCTGATGCAGGAGAAGATACCACATCTAACTGGCTGGAGGGATAACTACTGAAGTTCTTAGAATGATAAAAAGTAGAGCAGTAATTCTCATCAATGTCCAGAACAAATAAAAAAAAACCAACAAACATAACTGTAAGCACCTTGTAACTGAAGCTGGTTTGTTTACAGGAAGTATTCCATAGTGCAGGCTCTACCTAGAGAGACATTGCAGAAGCCTGTCCGAGTGACAACGTACTCACATTCCAAGTGACAATGCCTCTCAACTTCTCTACCCTATCCTACCTCTCCCACTTTCTCCTCTGCAAAGTCCAAAACTTCAGTAAGGTATTTCTGAAAGCTACTACAGTTTGTGAAAACAAGAAAGTTGCAACTGGTTTCCAACACTCAACTCATCTGAGCTTGTGTGCACTGCCCAGTGAAACAACAAGTAAATTCTGCCCACCCATCATTAAAGTCATTTTGCTAAACGAATGAACCCACTGACGATCAGACAATGCCTGCTCCATTGCATCTTTTTCCTGCTGGTGCACAGGAAAAAGGCAAATGGGTATTGGCTACAGCCACATTAACTTTTCCCTGCTGCTGCACAAGAAAAAAAGGTTTCCCTATACTATTCATTACAATTACCATTCCAAAAGGAAGGGTGATTGGCAACTCCAAGAAGAGGGGATTTCATGCCCACCTGCTGCACTGTTCTCAGGCACACTTGCTTCATACAGGCTGTGGCTGAATGAGATGGCCTCCTCTTGCTCCTCTGTAAAGATAATGACCAGAGCTGTGGCTGTTCGAGGCACGATGCCTTGATCTGAAGCTGTCACTAGCAGCTGGGTACTGAAGTCCTTGGAAGCCAAGGGCTCCCGAAGAATGATGTCACCCGTCTTCACATCGATCTGAAATACAGTTTCTGCTGTCATCAAATTAAAAACAATAGCTCCATTTGATCCTAGATCCACATCCTCTGCTCTCACAGTGGTTACTATCTCATTCACAGCAGTTTCAGCAGGTACAAAGGCTCTGATAGGATTCTGCAAAAAAATGGGATCATTGTCATTGACATCTTCAATGTGCACCACAACACTGACAGTGGTGCTCCTTGGGAAATGGGTGCTACAGTCACTTGCTACAGCCCTAAATGTGTACTGGGACTTGGTCTCCCGGTCCAGTGCCTTTGTAGTAACGATGGATCCCGTGACACTGTCGATAGCAAATGCCCCATAGGTGTCATCAATGAGGGAGTACATGACTTCACCATTCAGGCCAGCATCTTCGTCAGAAGCAGAGAGGTCCAGGATGACTGAGCCTTCCTCCAGGTCTTCTGCCACAGAGATTTGATACTGGGTCTTTGCAAACAACGGGCTGTGGTCATTTTCATCCAACACTGTTAGACGGAGCTGTGCAGTGGAGCTTCTTGAGGGACTGCCTAGGTCATGGCACTCAATCACAAGAGTGAAATTGCTGATGTCTTCTCTGTCTAAGCTATGAGTGACCAGCAGTTTGCCTGACGTGTTATTTAATGTGAAGTATTCTCCAACATTTCCACCTTTCAAACACATAAAAAATGAAATTATCACAAACAATTACTTTCAAAAAAGAACCCCTTGTGAATACTCTATGCTAATTGCAATAACAAGGTCCAATTGCTCATACAGCTGGTGTGCTCATATGCCTTTCACATACTTTATTTCTCATATAAATTAAAACCTGTATTTCATTTAAATCGGTGGGTGGCAATGAGAGCAAATGCAGAATGTCATATCGATTTACAGACTGGCTATTTGCCCACATGAATATCTTTTTTCTCAAACCAGCCCACCTTATAAAAGCTCATGCATCTATGCTGCTGCATGAAGCGACCTCTTCCCAACCTTAGTTACAAATTCCAGAAATCTATAAAGAATTGCTGACAATTGTAATTGCTTGCTCCTTGTTGTCCTTCCACGAACCTGTCTCATGGAATTCAAGAGTTGTGCAAGGTCATGATTTGGGGGCACTAGGAACAAATATGAAGCAGTCAACTAAGAAGTCAGCATTTTTAATAACAGTGAATGGCATACATACTTTACAACATGCAGAAAGACCAAAGGTAACTAAATTAAATGCCATAGAAGGTAACAACATTAAAAACAAGAAAACAAAGGAATTCATAACTCTTTCTTCAAACAAAAAATATGTTGGTTTTTACCACAGTAGCTCTCTGCCTACATTTAAGCTGTTGCTGAGAGCCACAAACCAAAGTAAGCACAGCAAACTTGTATTTGTCCAAAGATGTCACACGAGGCTTTGAACAGCTGTGGAGCTTACACTGGCATAGTGGACACAGACAGTTTGGCAAGATGGAAGCCAAGTATGACATTAATAAAAGCTCTCGTGAAATAAAATTTAATAATAGCATTAAATAAGTAAAATTCAATTAATTCTTGCACTTATTTTCAAGGCCATATTTACATTTAGACTTCTACAACTACAACAAAAAGGACAAAATTATGCCTTCGTGATTAATACCTCCTTCCAGCATTTGGTATTTTTTTCTTTTTCCTCTTCTGCATTATTTCAAATCCAGAAAGTAGAATGAAAGTATGCCCGTGAATTGCTTATTAGTGCTGACAAAAGGGTGAAAGATCTCTTTTCTTTTCCACAGAAAAGAAGCATGCGGACGAGATGGGAGCTAAGGAGGCCTAGTAAAGTCAAGACCAGTCTAAAACTTGGATGCTCTTGCTTATACACTCCCTGATTTATACTAACAGAATGATGCAATGTAACTTACCAATTATTTTGTATCTTAGGGCTCCATTATTGCCAGCATCCATATCTACAGCCTGGATAATGTAAACAACAGAAGGCTGTTGGTTCTCTGGAATAAAGATCTCAGAGGGAGGAAGAAGAAACGTGGGAGAGTGATCATTTTCATCCAGCACTGTGCAGATTACTGTCACTGTGCTTGACAGCGACGAGGTTCCACTGTCCCGAACCAAAACTAAGATCACAAAAAAGAAATCAAATTTCATTCAGTGGTTGTGGGTGCAACAATAGATGCTCTTTAATAATATCACAAGAGGAGAGTTATTTGTGCCATGCAAAAAGCACATGCTCTTCTGTACTGGAAAATCTTACCACTTGCATCTAATTCAGAAGGCATGAAAAAAGTAATGCTGATAGTAACACCACACTCACTCTCACTTCCCACTCTAGAGGCATTCATAGATATTTCACACTGCTACCTTTAATACTGAAAACCTCCTGGGTTTCTCTGTCCAGTGATGCTGCTGTTGTGAGTTCTCCACTGTCTGAGTTCATCTTGAATTTCTCATAACCAGGTCCTGGTAAGATTTTATACTGAAGCAAGGAATTCAGTCCTTTAAAAGAGAATGGAAGTCTTAGTAAAACACATCAATTCTCCTCACATTCAGGTCTACTTATTTGTCTCTTTCTTCTCCCTCCAGGTTTTTCTGAATGACAATTCCATACAGTTCCTGATCAGACCTACCATTTATATATAGTAGAGGGATATTAGCCTTCCCATCTTTCTCTAGGAAGCAGGCTAAAACTGTACAAGCTTTTAGAAACCTTTATTTCAAAGCTGCCCACCTTGGTTGAATAGGGAGTGAGACTCAACATTCTTACCCTATTATGGTTGTAAGAGAATTCCTTTCATATTTCTTCTAGATTTCAACATCCTCCCAAGGAAAGTATAATGTCATCACCACCACACTTATATTATTACTTTTAATGAGTTCAATCCTACACGATACCAGAAGGATTGCGGCTTATTATTTTTTTGAAAAATTTCCTAAGTTTCATTCAATCATTCTGTGTTTTTCCCACCAAGAATGGGATAGGACAGTTGGTGCCCCTGAAAAATTACATGACACTTCAAGTCACACAAAAACTCTTATTCAATGTCAAACACTGCCTGCCTGTGCTTGTCTGCTGCGGTCAAGCACAGGACAATCTGCACTGGAGTTGATGGAGAAACACCCGTGTGAGAGAAGAAACAGAGCCTACAATTTTTAACATCCTCAGCTTCATTTGCCTTTGAATAGCTTTGTTAAGTGGCTGACAGGCTACTGGAATTCAATTAAGAGAATTACAACTGTAAATGCATTTGCACCTAAACTAAGTCAAGGGAGGGACATATTCATACAATACACAGCAGAAAGAAAAATTAGTTACAGAAATCCTTTCAGCTTTACAGACGAAGGAAGAAAAATCACATCAGTGAGGACAATCAAGGTCTTCAAAATCTTAGGTTACTAACATAAATTTAGCTGATCTGCCCATATTAGATACCATTCAAATAAAATTTGAAAGATATTCACAGTTCTGCCTGCATTTATCTATCCTTAGTCACCAATATACTACAGATGGAGAAAAAGAGACACATGAAACTGCAGGTCTGAACTAACTATTAGCTTATTGCCTCCTGTAATTGAGCTGCTGCAACCCAGTGCCTTCTCTGTCAGATTCCACAATGGACACTATTCACAATCAGTGCTGAAAAAACAAGGGTGCCATTCAAGTGACTATTCACACAATGCTGAAGTTAAAACTTTTAACCCTTAAAGGATACAGATATGTGACATCTTAATTACATTTATTTACCAAGCATTTACTGCCTCCTTTCCCATATCCAACTGCTAGGAGTGTAAAGTAGCATTAGGAAAAAGCTGCACACCCTGCCCAGGAGAGGAGCATGATGACTGTACATATTCACACATCACAGCACAGCAGCTAGAACATTTGCACTCAATCCAACCTGCTGGTTAATTATTCAGTAGCACTGGTCACATTTTAGGGGCTGAAATTACAAACTGAAATAAAAAATGTCCCCCCTGCCCCAAATCCAGATTCAAGTCTCATCTTTATAGGACTTTACAGTAATGTCTAATGAATGGCAGTAAGCCCTGTCTCATAACTCCAAGTTAATGGCTCCTATAAACCTTTTAAGATTTTTCTCCTCAGGCTCCAGATGTAACTATTGAACCACAGAGCTGCACATCAGCTTAAAAGCAGACCTTTCCAAATGCTAGTTCAGTTCTTCTGCAAAGACCTACTTTAAGAAAAAACACTGACCTATCTTAAATATGCTGCTTAAATATAATATCTTTGCTTTCCCATGTGTATTTTTCCAACATGTACATTTCCAACATTAACATCTTTTACACTTGCATTTACAGGTGCTGAGCTGTCAGATGCCAGCTGGGTGGGGGTGAGGGCATGGAAAGCTCCCAAAAGGCTCCCAAAATCAGGCAACACAGAGATGCAATAAGTGCAGGTCTCATAATGTGCAGGAGGGAGGTAGCTGAACAAGATGTTTTAGGGATATTCATGTGAAAGAAAACCACTCCAAAGTCAGAAATTTTACTTGTGATTCCCCCTAAAAAAGACCCCCTTCCAGTCACAGAGAATGAAGTAGAAAGGAAAATGAAACAAAAGGTTGATAATGACTGGTTCCTCCCAGTGGTCACTCAGGGAACACATGAAATGAACAAAAAACTGTGATAGGAGAAAGTCCTCCACTAAGACTACGCAAATATTACTAGGATGTGAACTGCAATTTAAAGAGTGTGTAAAAATAAATATATGATGTAAAAACAAACAAAAAAAAAAGAACAACAACAACAAAAAAAAGAACACCATGACAGGAGTCATCTTATTCAAAAATTATGTTCCAAAAACGTAAGAAAAGTGTGTAGCATTGTATTTATAGGACTCCTATATAAATCAAATTTTCTTACATAATGAACATCACTTCAATATTAGTTTGAAACAATACTATTACACACCCATGACATGGGGCCAAATCATGCAAATGTGAGAAAAAGACCCAACAGAAGGACTGTGGTTACTGGAAAATGCACTTAAAAAAACAGCAGGAAGGAACCATCAGCCACAACAGTGCTCCAGCCCAAAGTGTCTGCACAGGCAGGCGTGCACTGTGCCACCCAGTACACTTGGAATGTCCTTCCTCTCCACCCTGCCAAGCCACCCTGACTCCCTCCCACTAACTGCTCTGGAAATTTCCTTTCTGCTGTATTTCCCATAAGATGTGAAAAAATATAAGGGATGAAAAAGGAGGGAGAAGAATTCAAGCAAATTCTCAGTTTTCTCCTTTATCTTGCAAACCTTTCTTCAAATATCACCTTTTTTATGTTTTGTGATCCACAGAAGAAAGAAAATACTTGGAAGAGTGAGATACAGAGGCAGACTGCTGTTATGGAGATCATAACAGACAGGGATACCTACCCATTCCTAATTTCTAAATACTTTACATACTTGTGGGGAAATGTCTTTTCTGTGTAACACCTCTTGAGCTCACATCAGCCTTTTGTAATCAATATGTGCTCTACATTAAAATTACAAATCTTACTGAATACAGAAGATTATTTTGTTAACAAGTTCCATTATCTGCTTTTAGGATAGCACAGTCTTACACAATTCTAAAGTACAGAAAGTGAAGCCACAGTAAAAAGGGAAGTCATTCAGAGTTGAGACTACCTTTGGGCCAAACACCACAGTACTGTAATATTTAACTCTCTTTCCAGATTTTATTATTTATCACACAGACCCTGTATAACTGCTCCAGCACAAGGACTACCTGTAACATCATATGCATTTTAGTTCAAAAGAGCAGTTGAAGAACTGGAGGGAATTTTTTGTTGCTTAGCAGACTCTTCCAGGTTTAGTCCTTACATGTGATTCACAGAGGAGATGATCCATTCCCACCTCTTATTCTTCCATTCTGTGTATTTTTGAAAAGCAATGCATTAACATTCCTTAGCATGTAAAGTCCTACTTAAAATCCAGAGCAGCCTCCACAATCCCTTCACAGCTCAACCAGCTGGAAAATCTTGGATGACAGTGCCCCTCTCTGGTCAGGAAAGATGAGTGCGTATTTGCCGATTCTGTTACAAAACCAGGACTCGACTAGTGAACTGCTTTAAAACTACCCAAAACGCTCTGATTGAGAGCAACAAAATATTCAGGTATTACCTTTGAGCTGAACATTATTTGCTGATTTATAACCAGAACATACTGGCTTTCTGAAATCTAAAACATGCTGTGCCACACAAGCACACATTTTACATTTTGCATCAGAATTGAAGCTACCCTAGAGTGCAAGACAGAATACCTCCAGACTCCGATAAAAGCTTGAGAGTCTGAACCAAAACTCCTATTTTGAAACTCAAAATTCATACATTACACAACAGCTGTACACGCAAGGCAGCAAGATTGGATTGGTCTATTATGGTCCACAAGTAAATTACTAGCAAAAGGACACAAATTACCTGCATCATGGTCCACAGCCTCCACTCTTATGACAAACTCCCCTGGATCTCGGTTTTCATGAACTGCAGTCTCATAAAGTTGCTTCAGAAATATGGGGGTCTCATCATTCACATCAAGAACAATGATGGTTAGAACTTGTGTGGCAGAAAGATTTGGGCTGCCATCATCAAGAGCCATAACTGTCAAACTGTAGCGCTCCTGAACCTCATGGTCTAGAAGCTGGGCTGTAGTTAAGAGTCCTATCATAGAGAAAAATGGTATTAAAAAAATATCCTGGTCCAGGTTAGGATCCTGGTTTTTCCAGCACTCACAGCTTCAATGTAGCATCACCATACCACTGCTGCAAGGCTCCTGGACTTTGCAGTCATTCATTACCTGTGATCCCTCTAGAGTGCTAATTGGTCCAGAAATACTGCCTTAGGCATCCGGGGAAATTGGAAATTCAAAATTCAAGTGAAGTTCAGAGACTGCTTTCTATTTAACTTTGGGCTTAACTTTTTAACGTTATTTAACTTAAATATTTGTCTTCTTTTGCACATAAGTAATGCAGTTAGGAGCTCTACAAATCAGTGTCATCTGCATCACCTAATGGTTTCAAAATCAGAATAAGAACCAGAAAATATTACAATTATTAGGGTGATATTTGCATTTGTGTGAAGATGGTATAATAGTTAGGAGCCAGAAAATTTCAGAGGGCTGAAGAATTAAATTCATCAGCACTTTGAGCCTCCACTGAACACATTCCACCTGCAGTGTAATGCAGACTCCTTGACCCTGACTTTGCCTTTCCTCACGTGGATGTATCATATGTGTGTGCACATGCTTTAAGTATGCCTCATGCCAAAATCAGAATGAAGTATTTCACTGCACACATTTTCTTCCCACCTTCCTTAATGTGCAATTGGAAGATGCTCCAGATATACCTACACAACACAGTAACAGTGTCATGCCAAAATCGTTAAGCTGAGTCTCACAGAGCCTGACCCCTGTGTATTGTACTGCCCTGCTCGTGTGGTGTGCTGCCCAAGGCAACCACCCCTGAGAACAGTAAGTCATCCAGGCAGAGTGCTACAGTAATGTGGTATTTCACTATTGCATCGTATGCACTCCCAAAGGTTACTGTGACAAGCACAACACACCCCACAAAAGTTACAATACCTGTGATTTTATCCAGTACAAATGCTTTGTTTTCATTGCCTGAAAGAATGTGATACGTAACTTGTCCATTTCTTCCCTCATCAGGATCCTTTGCAAATATGTGGTGTACAAGGAAGCCCACCTCCACATCCTCCATGACATAGGAAAGGGGTGAAGACATAAAACTGGGACTGTTGTCATTGATATCTAAAATAACAATTTTCACAGCCAGGGAATCCAGCCTCCGATCAGTCAGATTTATTGCCTGATCTTCTGCAAACACTGTCAAGATCACAGAACGAGTAATCTCCCTGTCTAGAGGAAAAGCTGTGGTCAAAGTGCCATACGAAGGGTGAATAAGAAATGGATTTTCATCCATGTTACTCATTGCTAAGGAATACTCTATTTTGCTGTTCAGAAAACCACCATCTCCATCGTTTGCATTGAATGTGTAAACCAGAGTGCCAACAGGTACATTTTCTTCTATGCCAATCACTACAAAGTCATCTTGAAAATATGGAGAATGATCATTCTTATCTTCTACGTCAATGCTTACGAAGACAGTGTTATTTTGTGGGGGATTATTATAATCCTTTATAATAACTTGCAAAAGAAAGTGTGAATCTGTTTCATAGTCAAGCTCCTTGGAAAGAAAAAGGTCTCCTGTCAAGCTGTCTATTTCAAAATGAACATCATCATCATCCTTAGCAATACTGAAATGGAGTTTCCTGTTCAGTGCTAGATGGTTATCAGGTGCCTTCAGAGAATCCAACAATTGTGCAGGTTTAAAATTTTCAGGTACAACAAAGTGCTTAAAGTCTTGAGAGAAGCCAGATCTCCCATTGGGAAGTGGGATCACCTGCAATCAAAACACAAAGACTGCAGTATTTTCCCATTGTCATTATGAATACTGTAATGTGTAGTGGGCTGACCCTGGCTGGATGCCAGGCACCCAGCAAAGCTTCTCTCTCACTCCCCTCCGCCGTTGGACGGGCAACAGAAAACGTAACGAAGGTTCATGAGCTGAGATAAGGATCTCCAACGAGGAGAGATCACTCAGCAAATACCATCATGGCCAAAACAGACTAGAATTAGAGATATTAACTATTATTGTTAACAAAATCAAGCAGGATAATGAGAAGTAAAATAAGACCTTAAAAACACAGCTTCCCTCCCATCCTTCCCTCTTTCCCAGCTCTATCTCCTTCTCCAGGGGCACAGGGAGACAGGGAATAGGGGTTGTGGTCAGTTCATCACCCTTTGTATCTCTGTTGCTCAGGCAGAGGAGTCCTTTAACTCTTTAACTGTGGGAACAGCATTTTCCTCATCTGGACTGAAGCATGTTATTACAAGCCATCCAGAAGTAACCATCTTTAGGATGACTTGAAAATAGCAGCCTCAGTAACATTCAGCCTCTGTCAGAGGAGTGCACAGGTGGCCTGGACAAAGCAGCCCCACCGTGGCTCAATGAACAGCAGGTGGATGGCTGTGCAATGAGTACACATTGCATTTCACACTCCCATGAAGAGCAGTCCTGTATAAACCAGCACAAAGAAATGAGAGGTTATAGAGACAGAATTTAGATAAGAGAGCAACTTAGTGGAGAAAACAAAAAATCCACTCTCTTCCCCATTTTCAGTCTCTCTTGATATTTGCTTTTCTTTCTGTCTACCTGGATATTTTCCTCCTATTTTCCAGCGTTTCCAAAGTTCTCCTACTAAAGCACAAGCATCATCTATTTGCAAGATGATGCAGAATGCTGTTGTGCATTCTTAACGAATCAAAATGAGTCTGCCCTCTTGTTCTATATGCACAACGTATATAAGTACCTGGATGTAAACAGTTGCATGTCCTTGAAGTGAAGGCATCCCCTGGTCCTTGGCTGTGACCATCACTCTGTAGTCTGATCTTTCAGCATGTGACAGAGGCTGGGTTGTTCTCAACTCTCCACTGACAGCATCAATCTGGAAGTATCCTATATCCTCTTCTGTGGGGTAAAAATGGATATGTGTTATTGCAAATCAGTAACAGCTTGCCTCCACAGAACTGAACATTGTAATGAACAGTAAAAAAGAGCAGGACCCAGAGGAAAGGAACCTGCTGCACTCATTTGGATCTCTCTGGCTTGTCTGGTTCACCTCCTCTTCTTTCGTTGAGTACACAGTTTATTATAAACCACTTAAACTGGATTTAGAAAAGTACAGAGAGAAAAGCCATAGAATACTGAAGCAACTGCCCAGTTTAGGACCAACGTTACTCACACCAATGGTGTGTGCATACCCCCTTGTATTTCTAACCTTGGCAGACAGGGCCAGAGAAAGAACTAAGTCTTAGTCTCCAAACAGACACGATGGGTCAAGTATCTCCCATGACTCAAAGATTATGGGGGTCAGCAAAGAGCACTGCTGACCCCTACAACTGCAGTGATGCCACCTGCCCTGCTCTGTACCAGCAGCCACTTGGGGGTAGCTACAAATCTTACAGTAAGCTGTTGCAGAGCAACATGTGAATATTGGAAATTATGTTTGTATCTTTCATGGAGGACTGGTGGCACTCTAATAGTAAGTGGCTTTTAATTTTAGTTATTACTTGCAGCCACATCATTTATTTGAGAATTGCAAAGGATAGTTCTACCACAGAGGAATAAATAGCTCTCTGTGACTTAGAATTACAGAATCATTTAAGTTGAAAAAGATCCTTAAGATCATCAAGTGGAACCTTTAACCCAACACTGCCAAGTTCACTAAACCATGTCCTTAAGTGCCACATCTATGTCTGTTTTAAATATCTCTGGGGATGGTGGCTCCACCACGTCTCCATGAGCAGCCTGTTACAATGTTTGACAAACCATTAAGCAAAGACATTTTTCCTAACATCCAATCTAAATCTCCCCTGGGAAAAGAGATTGACACATTTTCAAGAAATGGAATACAAATTACTCTCAAATTTTAGTAAAATTGAAAAAATATCTATTACTTTGTATACATCACCAGAAACTGAGAAAATCACAATTGTTTTAAGTACTTCTCTCTTAGAATACTATGCAAACAGCTTTCTGTTATGTGAATTTTTAATAAGGTGTGCTAGTGGGTCAAATAAAGTCATGCAGTATAACAGCTGCTATTATAGTAAGCAACTGTGGTAAAAATAAATTCAGTGCAGATGTAGTACACAAAACACTCATAAAGAACTGTATTTCCATAGATACCTAAGTGAGCATGAAGCTGTTTACGTTCTCCAAATCTGCACATTCAAATTAGTTAATTGCACATATAGATGTTCACTTTTGCATCCAATCACATCATCTACAGCTGTAAGATATTTGCACCTGTAACATTTGAAGAAAAAAACCACTTGGCAAACTAGTTAGAAAGCTAGATTTTCACAACCAAAAAATAGGAGGTTTTTTCAATATTGTTCTGCTGGTTTTTTTAGTGACTATAGCTTTCTTAGCTCTCCATCAGTCCCTTCTGGGTTGAGTCTTGCTGTCTGGAACATTAACAAGGAAATTGCCAACAAAAGGAAACAATATATACAGACAATTATATTAAATGTGACAGTTTCACATTTTGCATTTTTCATGGTAGTTTCAAAATATTAATGCTGCTATATTACTGTTTTCATAAATAGCTTTTGGTTTACTTTCCTGGTGTAGGTCCCAGCAATATGTCTACATTCACAGATCTGCTATTTTCTTCCATATAATGTTTCATGACACAAAATACCAGCTAAGCAAAAGTCACAGGAGATATGAGAAACAGAACACATAATGTGAATTGCACAAATCTATTTTTAGTATTTTGCTAAAACCTACACTTACAGCTACACTAAAATTCAAATATCACACAAAATAGTTTTGTGCATATTTTGGTGGCAAAAAAAGTAACAAAAAAATCATAAAATATTGAAAAGAGACATTTTATAGAAGCAAAATCCCTTGGGACTTCCATTTTGTACATGTTTCACATTTTCATTTTTTCATCTGACACCACACAATAAAGACAGTCAAAACTGAAATGCCCTAAGTCTATTTTTCTGGTATTTTTATCAATCTATTTTTAAAGTGTATTCCAAGTGTAGCCATTTGACTGAAAGTCAGAAAAATCTTTTACACTGGGAAAAAAGTTTAACACCTATAGAGTATGTCAGTCATTGCTTTAAAAGCTCATGCTTGCTGCATTTCCAGAAATATTTCCTTAGCTTTCATCTCCATAAGTCACCTGAATTAGGCAACTGCTACTTATATCATACACTCTAAATATGTCCTTTTGTATCTGAGGAGAAAAGGAAGAAAGTATAGGAGAAATGGATAAGAAATAAGGAAACTAGTAAGAGCAGTGAAGCATGGAACAGAAAAAAATGAAATCTCTCGATAACTAGACTAATGGCCCCAGTATATTCCTGTGCTTGCAAAAGTAACCTGCCAATAAATACATATGATTTTACAATTAAGTTTTTCACCTCTGCCTTGTTCAACCTGTTGGCCAGACTTTCATTTACATGAGTTTCTCCAAAACTCAGACACTCTCTCAGCTCTGTGCTCTCAAAGATGATCACAGAAACTGCAGTTAAGAACAAAAAAAACCTGGTGGCCTGAGAAACACCAAGCAATGTGTTACTGTGAACTTCGTCTGAGCATTCAGGCCTCACAGAGACTGGCATTTAGGCAAAATGGCCCAGAAAGCAGACAGAAAGTAACACTAGAGATTTCTCAGAGATTAGTGACCTCAGATGCAGTGATAGCTATTTATTTTTTTCCTAATTTCCTGAAGAACTGTTTCTTTCCTAGGTGTTAAAATACTTTGTGCCCTGACCTTGTCCATCTCGTTTGAGTTGATAGAAAAGTTGTCTCCCTTAACAGAAGAGAGGAAGGCAACACCATGGCTCCCAAAGAACCTGAACATGATGGGGGCTTCTGCAGAAATGTAGCCCTCTGCAAGGCTAGGAATGCTCCCTGAACGCTGCTTGCTACTCATTCTGGAGAACAAGCACTTCTTCACAGACACATGTACAGCACTTGCCAATTCGTGCGTGTTAGCAGTGTAACTAGGCTTCTCTTGGCACTTGTGTGGTCATGGGCTAATGTTTCATTCACATAATTGCTCCAAATATAACTGTAAAAGCCTCTGTCAATGCTAGTCTTAACACACAAAGCAGTAGTTCCAGATGCACTATAAATACACACTAATTTCTGTTATAAATGCTATACTATATCCTATTGACAGGCATAAAGAAGACCAGGCAAACCACTTTCTGACTAAGGAATAAACAGTACACACAGCTAGGATTCATCTCCCTCTGAATTAGGTTATTCTTCCATTGATAACACAGAAGTGGAGGTAAGATCATGTGACCACCCACTTCCACACAAATAAAGGATTATTTGCTTTGATTTTCTAGGAAAAGGGAGGGGCGTTTTGAAGGAAATGCTTCCCTGTAGCCTAAAATTCATCTGGTGAGTAAACCTCATAGTTCTTTTACAGATTTTCCCTTATGCAATTGGTTGGCATTTGTTATTAACAGTCCCCCATAGCTTAATATATTGCTGCTTTCTTTCAGACTTCAAGAACATTAAAAATTACCCAGCAACATTTACAAGCTTAACAGCTGACACTGACACTTGCAGCTCTTCATCTTGTGGCAGTCCCATGACTGCAGATTAGAGCACTGGTCTGCATGGAGTTCTCTAATTAACCTGCTGTCTTTCTGTTTAACAAATATGGCTGTAAATCAGATCATATTTCTTCTTCATATTTAAGTACTGAACAATGTCCCAGAACTAGAAAATACTATTTTAAATATAAACCAGGCAAAAACTTCACCATGAAACAGAAGACCAGATGTTAAAGGCTGTGAGCCAACTAACAAAAACAAAAAATAGTATCAGGGAAGCTCAGCTGTTTCTGGATTTGTTTATCAGGAAAATATCTAGTTCCAAGGCTGGGAGGGATTTTTAGAGGCTTTTGTGTTTGAAGGGGGGGATGGGGGTGTGTTTGCCGCTGTTGTTATCCTTTTGTTCTTTCCAGAGACAGCTTTTGCAAGACCAGTCATATTTTGTGTTGCTAGTCATTTTTATAATTTGAACTCTTACTTACTCCCCTCTGGGGCTCTACAGTGAAGCCAGTAAGAAAATCCAATGTGCTGTTTGAAGGAAGGGGATATAATTAGATACACGAACAGGCAGACACCCCTGAAAACCATTTCCTGTATTGCCTGACCATCACCCTTCAAACAATGGGTTGCACACCACTCATTCCCTTTTTCACAAGAGGGATCTTTTTTGTGCAAAATATTCTTACTCACAATGCAGAAGTCTAAGATACTGTCCAATTCCCACTGGAACAGGCAGCCATTTATATCCAAATTAAGGGAACAATGTTTCCTTGCTCTGATGAAACAGTAAGCTCTATGTGTAGATTACCACAGATTTCAAATCCTGGGTTTAAAAAGTATTGACTTCATTAAACTGGTGGAATGGAACAGAAACCAAACAAAAAAGAAATACTTCTGTTCCTGGTAGCTCTTACTGTTTTGAACCACTAGTAAAGGAAAGCAGGAGGAACAGACCTGTTTTCCTTCCTGGTTACAGATGGAGTTCTCACTTTTATGGAAGTGTAGCAAATGGTATGCAGCAAAACCAGACATCACATCTATGTCTCCTACCAATATTAATGTCCCAGTCCCACTCACGTTCTAACTTAGAACTGTTCTGTCATTAATTTCACTGCTAACAAAACTGGATCCTACAGCTTACACCAGAAGTGAACTACAGCATGTAGGAATTATGGGGAAAACTACAGAGAAGTGTTTTTAAGCAGCCACGCTATGTCAGGTTAACACAGTGCTAAACAAAGGGTGAAACCTGAACTAAAAACCATAAACCTCACTGTTTGCCCAGATTATCTGCTGATCCCTCTGATCCCTGTCTCAGACTGTCACAAACTGTTATTTTAGCAGGAAAATTTTCAATTGGTCATGGGAAAAGGGAGATCATTTTTCCTTTAGGATGTTAAACAACTGACTGAAATACTAAACTGTACAGTACAAGATCACGGTCCTAATCTTTTCTGAGTGCTATTTGAACACTCTCTGGCCAGCCACAGAAACAACTAAATCCCTCAAAAGACAGGGCAGAGAGCGAAGGGAGGAAAGGCAGCTGCTTGCACTTCCTTAGATACTTCATAAGACTCATGTTGGTGCTGATTCCTAATTACAAAGGCAGCTTTATTCTACCAGACACAAAACAAACATAAAACCTCATATGATACATGGCTTTTCTAAAGCTTTAGTTATTTTAATGTATTTTTTTGCATTAATAACACTTTAAATTCTTACCTGGTTCTATTGAATATAATACAACACCGTTGTTCCCAGAATCGAAGTCTTTTGCAAAGACGGTCGTAACAAGTGTCCCTGACGGCTGCCCTTCCAAAACCTGTCACCAAGCAGTTTATATATTATTTGCAATTACACAGGGATAAAGCCAGTCTTAAAACAAATCCCTTGCCATAGCACAAGAGTTTAGCTGCTGCCCTATTTTCCATTTCAGTAATATTTACAGTGAGCGCAATGAGCATTTCAGGAGCTGGTTAAATAACAGCGTTCCAGCAGCCCTCTGTCGTGGTCTGCACAGAGCACTAACTCAAACACCTTTAGAAGGCAGACTCTGGGGTCGGAAATCAAAAGGGATCCATCCCACCGCACACACAAACAGAATTATGCACGGGTTATCCTTTAGATCCGGCAGCGTACAAGGCGGAGGAGTGTCGGGAGTGGGAGGCCCCGCGGTTGCGGTGGCGCGGTGTGGCCGCGGGGCGGCGCTGCGCGCTGCGCGGTGCCTGCGCTCCCCCCAGCCCGGCCCGGCCCGGCCCGGCGCACCTGTCGGCGCAGCGCCCCCTGCGGGAAGCGCGGCGCGTGGTCGTTGCGGTCGCGCACGCAGACGCGCACGGCGGCCGTGGCGCTGCGCCGGGGCCGGCCCGCGTCCGTCACCAGCACCCGCAGCTCGTGCTGCGCCCGCTCCTCGCGGTCCAGCGCCGCCCAGTTGATGATTTCACCTGGCGGCCAAGGGAAAGCGGGGAGAAATGAAGTTAGGCGTTTACTGTATGCTAGCGCTCATCTTACTGCGTGCAATCATGCATTTAATTTAATGCGAAATAATGATACGTGCCTTCTCACACACCTGACCACTGACATGAAAACCTCAGCTTTCCAAACCCCATCCTGTAGAAACATTCTGTCAATAACAGTTTTGCACATGCACTTTAGTGCCATAGGACATCTTTTACTGTACACTGGGTACCCTAGAGCAAAGGTATAAAACAGCGTGAACCAAAGTGCTGACCTTCCAAAGAAATCCATCTGGCCTTCATCACACTTCAGGACAGATAATACACAAGCACAGGGGTTTAACTGCTGACAGGGGGCCTTTATTAATTATGTATATTAATCATAAACCCTTATGTCTTCCACACGTTCTGGTAAACCCAGCAAATAAATCTGACCAATCTTCTCTCTCTCTGCTCAATCATACCCAATACAGCCATAGATTTGTGGCTGACCAAAGCCCATCACATAGATACCACATGTTTTTTTTAAATCTTCTTGGTTAACTCCTAGTATTCTGTTTGCCCATAAACTTCTGTAAGTGTACTCAAAAGGAACTTGCTTTTATTTTGAGATTCATACAGAGAAATTCTGGGAAAGCTTATTCACTCCCCATGGTGTCTGGACATCTGGAAATAGGAATTTCAAACAGCAGATCTTTGCTCCCTACAGATCATTTTGCTAAACTGGATTATTTATGGTGCCTGTGTCCCTTGAAGGATTCCCTTCCTTTAGGCTCTCCGTGCTCTGGTCTATGGTGTGATACAGTGTAGACATAACCCCTATTGCTCGAGGCATTTGGGATTCACTGCAGAGTACACCCTGTGCTGTGAAAAATTTCTCAGCCAATTTGACTTCTGTGATGCCATGTACAACATGAACTCAGTTTTGATGTCAGTTACAGAAGAGTTCACAAGTATTTTAAATCACAGTGTCTAACTTCATAAGTACCTTTATAGTTACTTATAGCTGATCTGTACTTTTCAACTCTACTTGATCACAGGTAAATAAATTTCTCATGTGAACTATTGAAGCTATAACTTAAAACTTCTCCTTTTAATTTGTTGCTGTCAAACACTGAAACTTATGACCAAGTGACCCGAACAAAGTCATGAAAGAAATCAAATCCTAGGGGCTAGTTCATTCTTCATGAGAATGTACTGGGTTTATTTCACTCCCCAAATTGTGAAGCTCTGAGTTAAAATATTCATATATCAACCCAAAAGATTCACAGCAGTTCCTGAAAGCTTTATACGTTACTTCCTTACCCTTAGGGAAGGCTGCTTTCCAAAAGCAATATTAGGCAGATTACAAATCATAAAATGCTACCTGTGTTGGAATTCATCTTGAAATACTTTCCATCAGACAAGAGGAAATAGGAAAGCTGTCCGTTTCTTCCTGAGTCTTTGTCAACAGCTGTAATAGTGCCAACCACACCACTGGGAATTGGATTTTCCTCTATTTCAAAAAAGTAGTTCTCATGCATAAACATGGGAGAATGATCATTTTCATCCAGGACATTAACTATTACAGATGTGCTTGCATTTTGCCTAAGGTTCTCATCCTCAGATGTGCTGACCAAGGCTCTAAAACTTAGCATCTGTGCGTGTTCATAGTTCAAATGTTTCCGAAGATAAATCCAGCCAGTATTAGAGCTGATTCCAAATGCAACAGAATCAGTGCTAGGCTCTAAGGAGTACGTCAGGTTGGAGGTAATGCTGTGTGGATCAAGTGAGTGGGCTTGAACCTGAAGGACTTGGGCACCTGGAGAGGCAGCTTCGCTGATTTCTACTTGATACACCAAGCTTTGGAAAACCAAAGTAGGGCCCATCTTCTGCTCTTCAATAACCACTGTCAACACCAGCAAAGAAGTCAGAGGAGGACTTCCAGAGTCTTCGGCTGCTATGTGAAGAGTATATTCCTGCTGCTTTTCCGCAAACACTGTCCTGGTAAGGTTTACCACTCCAAGAGTTGGATCAATGCTAAATGCATTTGACTGCTTGCTTGCAATACTATATTTGATTGCCCCATTCAGGCCACTGTCTTTGTCTTCTGCACGAGCAATGTAGACAGCAGTGCCAGGAGGCTGGGTGTGTGAGATGGTTACCTTATCAGAAGTGGTAAGAAATACTGGAGGGTTGTCATTAATGTCTGTCACAGATATGTTGACCTGAGTGCTGCTGTAGACAGGGGAGTCACCCAGCTGTGACTGAACAGTGAGCACCACAACAGACTGAGCCTCGTGGTCAAGCTGCTTCTTGGAGCGGATAATGCCAAACCGAGGGTCGATGGAGAACTTTCCTTGTGGATCACCGGAGCAAATCCTGTAAGAAACCACTTCTAACGAACCTAGAAACGGAAACAACAACAAAAAAATGTAAAAATAAAAAATAAAATATGGAAGTGATAACATAAACGTTGGTAAGAACATCTGGGGAGAACGCATGCTGTTAAGTTCAATGGAATAAATGTAAGCTACACAGATGTTTGACATTCTTGGGCTTTATATGCTTCCTCCTTCCCATCCCTGGAGCCCTTCAGTAAAATATGAACATACACAGTTGGTCCACTTCTGCAGTGTTTGATTTTCATCACACTGGTATTATAAAACTCTATAGAGAAAATCACAAAATAGCCTCTTGTTTTTCCCTGATTTAATATATGGAAAAAACACTCCTATAAATTAGTCTTGAGGGAGCAATTTCACTACACAGAGGCATTCACTATAGCAAGGAATGAAACAGGTGGCAGTTCCCTGCAAAAAAAAATATTTTAATAAACTTACTGCTCATGAGTGACCATTGTAACATTTGTACCTCAGATGCCATCTAAAGCACAAGCTGTCTAAAGATTCAGGTTTACTACCAAGGCCACCCTGCTAGGTGCTATCTCCACCCTGAGGACAGTCCTTCCCAAAAGAAGGAAATGGGAGTACCTGATGAATCAAGCTTGTATGAAACCTTGTCATCTACCACTTTACCTTTACAGATCCATCATCAGGCTGTTATGTGGACTCACAGATTCCACTGCTCTGCATAGGAACCACCGTACGGCTCTCAGCACAGGGCTTTTAATGACCAAGGACTGTCGGGAGCTAACCCATTTCCCTTTACAATGATAACAAAGCCAGATGGATTAAATGTATTTTCAAAAGGTCCACAAACATTCATCTGGACTTCTCCACTTAATTTGAAACAATGTGGGGTTTTGTTTGGTTGGTTTCTTTTGGTTTGGTTTTCTGGGGGGTGGCCAGGAGCACTCCTTGCAGATCCTCTGAAACTACTGCATACTCTCTGATTTTAAGTATTGCTCTGAGATTTGCCTTGTATATCTAATGCTTTAACATGAGCTAGACCACCACACTTACTTAAACTTTCACAACATGCTTCCCATCTCCCCATTTACAATTATAGAAATCCATCAGGAAGAAAATAGAGGCCACTGACAATCTCTATGGACCACCAAGGAGAGCACCATGAACCTCCAGCTGTTCATAAGAGCATTCTGATAAACCAGCCATTACACCAGCTGCTGTAAATACCAACAGTAAATTCTATTTAGTGCTTGACAGACTGAATAACACAGAGGTTTACAGGAAAAAAAATCATCTACATCTATTTCCAGTTAATGGTCACAATAAAAATACAATGTTATCTCTGAGAATGTGACTTACTTGGAGGCTCTCTGGCCTTTACGGTGCCAATCACGCTGTCTTCAGGTGCATCTTCTGGAACAGAAAAGGTATACCGGGATCTCTCAAATATGGCAGGGGCCAAAACAGTCTGAAGGATGTTTACTGTGACAGCTGCATTGCTGGCAGAGGGAAGGCCACCCCCATCCCGTGCCAAAACAGTCAGGAAAAGTGCAGAATGTGCCAGGTGGCCAAGAGCTGAGGTCAGGTAAATAATTCCTGAAAGTACACAGAAATAAAATAGCACTTAAGAGATATGTAAGATAAAATTCAGCAGGCTGTCAAAATAGTTTCAGCATGTATCTCCACTCTAAGAGAAGGACGGACAATATGGACAAAAATCAGCACTCCTAATTTAGTTTTTGAGAGACAACTTTTTTTCAAATTATATGGTCTTTACCATTCACAGAGCCACTGAAACACAGCAAGGTCTGTTTCAAAACACAGTGTCCATAATTTTGATTTTAGAAACGCAGATTCAGCTAAATCTTTAACAATGTTAAATTTTACTAGTACTACTAGTCTATAGCAATTTGGGAGTGCATCAGGGGTAGAAAAAAAGTATTGTTACAAAAGATAAATTAATCTTTCCAAATAGTAAAGTTAATGTTGTTTCAAACAGGCTGCAGAGACATTCTGCTTACTCCTGAAATAAAGCATCCACACAAATGGAGTCAAAGCCCCAGAATATAAATCTTAGGAGCAGGGGTCTCTGTGGAAGGTATCTGGGAAGCAATCACCTGCTGTCAGATCACAAGTTTCTGTCAAAACACCCTTTAATAGTGAATTTTTAGGTCCATCGAATTTGCAAGCTGCTAACAATTGCATTTTATATAAACTGCATGAATTAATTCTTTGAAAAGAAAATACAATGTTCAGTCACAATATATAACACTTTGGATGCACATTCCTCAACATAATCTATTTGTGAATTAAGTTTTTCAACATGAAAATGAAGATGAAAAGGTGACTAAATGCAGGAAAATTTTTCTTAGCCATGAGTGAGTTTAACTAAATATAGACTGAATGCTAAAATCAGTGTGCTAAGTAGTAAAGTGGTAGTTTACACAAGTGATTCAACTAATAGGGACAACCTTTCACATACCTACAGATACTTTTAAGAAATCATCTAGCTTTTTGTAGAAGCTGGTGAAGGCACGGAACCTCAGCAGTTGAGTAAAACCAAACCATTAAACTTTGAGGTACCTTTATAATTTCCTGGCTCTCAAAACAAGTTTAGTAGAAATGATGTCTGCCATTCAAGTTGGACATTTAGTGGTTAGGCAGGGTAAAACTAGAGTTAGCTCAAATTGTCTTAGGAGAATCAATGCATGATTCAATGAGAATATACCTTCTCAAAATTTAGGGTGAAGCCACAACATTAATTTGCTACAGTCCATTTTTAAGCAGGATAATGGAAAATACATAAAATCCTTATAAATATTTAAATGAGCATGCAGTATACTTTCCAAATATACTGCCAGAACACTATAATAAACTATGTCTTGACATGCTTAAAATGCATTAAAAGGCTCTTCAGGATCAAGGAAAAATGCTTTTCACTAACAAAAAAGGGACACTTATTCCAGTGTGACAAACCACAGTAAAAGCACAACAGTGATACAGATGGATTCAGGGTTCACTAGTGATACATCTCCTATGCTAACAACTCATGCAATTCTAAGAAACAACCTTATTTTGGCTTTTTAATTTTTTTTTTCTTCTGATGGTTGAGTTTTATGATTACTTAAGCAGCTCAACAAAGTAGTCCTTAAAGGACATAAATGTTTGGCATTTTCCAAGGTAATCTGAGCAATTGTAGCTTGAAGGAAAAGAGGGTTTGACTGTTTTTCCCCAGAGGATAAACATATACACATGGATTTTAAACATAATTTCTGTCAAATTAATTTAAATCAATCAAATGGGCTGTATGTTACTAATTTGACTAACTGGACATTTTTCTATTGACAAGGATATAAATATCTCCTCATTTTAGATACTTCAAGAGGTATATGGAGGACTGAAAAGCTTCTACAAAAAATCATCAAACTGAAAATCTTACTCTCAGAGCTGTAACTAAAGACTTCAGAACATCATTTAGCAGAGGGTGGAGCAAAAAGTGCTCCACTCCAGGAGCTCTGAAGATGTGGTGGAACAGAAATATTTCAGAACCAAAGCTCCTTCTCTGCTGACCTAGACAGATTGCAGCGCACTCCATGCCAGTTCAGTTACAGAAAGCAAAAAGAAAATTAATAAAGGATTTTGTTTTCTTTCTTCATTCTTTTGCTGTGTCATAGGGAAAAAGGGGAACAGGCAAGTACATGTTACCAACTCAGCTCTCTTTTGCAGAAGCGGGGACATAGTAAGAAAAACAGCAGAACCCAAGTAAAAAGTATGTTTTCCATATGGTTCCCTCCAGCCTCAAAAACTGTAGTATGCAGAAATTTAATAAACCATTTTGACTTTTAACTGTGTACATTCTGTTTCTTTCAGCATTTGTAGGACTGGGCATTAGCTTTACATCTGGTGCTACATAATCTGTAGAGACATTTGAGATCACTCTGCCGTATGTTGGTCACCATGCCTCATTAGGCACTGTTATGGCACCACATGACAGGAAAGAAGCTGTAGAAGAAAGCAGCATCTGGGATTTCACTTTCTATATGATTAGGTAAAACAGCAGCCTTTGACTAAAATGGACAGTCAGGATCACTTGGGCCAAAAGCAGCTGCCAGCACACCTCAGAGCAGGCCAGCTGGGTGCATTTCATCTGCTGCAGCAGGGTGCAGGAGCTGCCTGAGTACTACACTGCAAAGGCAGAAACAGAGGAAATTGCAAGGAACAGGAACTGTCAAAGTCACAGGTTCAGTGTGTGAAACTCAACAGAGGCATGTCTCACTAAATAACAGGCTGAAGACAAATCATGGTTTTCCTTTCTTCTCCATTCTGTAATTAAGATTTGGGCTTATTATTGTTATTACCACAATCATTTGCAGCTTGTAATTCAAGGCTTCAGAGAACTTAAAAGACAGTTAGGTTTCTGTGGTACAGAATATATTCTTCCATTATGAAAAACAGTTTCTATAAACACTGACATTGAAAAGGGAATAATGAGACAGCTCATCTGCAAGGAATCCCAGCAGGGGACCGCACAGACACGAGTGTGGGTCCACTTTAAGAAAAGTGCCACCTTTCTTACAGCTTGACTCGCTATATTAATGAATAGTCTCATTGGCTGCCTTTAAAAACATTTAATTCCCATTTTTCAAATTAATATTTATATCACTGCAGTGCTTTGAAGATTTTACCGCTGGTTAATTCCTTATTCTGCATGAGAGAGAGCTGGAATCAATTCTGCTTCACAGGTGAACAATCCTATAATTACACACCAGATGAAGCATTAACATCCAACCTCATTCATACCTTGGCCATCTCATTTTCTTGACTAGATCTGCATGGGTGTAACTGATTGCAGATTCCAACCCTTATAAATCAAAAGCATGACATACAGGCTGCCTGCTGCTTGGATATGAGCTGGATACAGATTTCAGGCAGAATCTGCAATGCTGGATGCATGTTAGCATCTGCAACCGCAGGCTGTAGTCTGGAAACAGCTCTGCTCCAAGGCAGGTTAGGTCAGCACAGCCATGCTGGAATTTACAGGTGTTTTGCTGCAGAGCAATCTGTCCTTATGGGCTAGCAGAAATTGGTACAATGGTTTGGAGGGCTGCATGTATGGGGAGAAGTAGTACTACAGAACAGCAAAATCATGATAGCCAACTCTTTCATCTGCTTCACACTTCCTCACTCACTGTACATTGGGAGGGCATGAACTTCCAAGAAGTCTTGCTCTTCAGTCTGTGCCTATTTGCCCTGAAAGTACAAATGCACTAATGAAAGACAGGACTCTGTTTCACCCACCATCCTCTGGCAATGGCCAAATTTCTCGTGGGATTTTGCTGTTCTTATTTTTGTGGAGGGGGATCCTATTCCACAAGTGGTTTAACTGCTGTTTCTCAACAGTTAAAGGCAGGAGACAGGAATCCACATATAATGATTCTTTTAAAATACATTTTTTATTACATTTATGAGCCTGTGTTCAGTCCTATTCTTACAAGAGCATACAGCACCAAAGTAGGTTCACTCACCAAAAGAACTTTTTGTATGGAAAAAATTTTACTGGATAACCCAATAGGATTTCCATACACCTCTCCAGCTGAGCACTTGGTAAATCTGTCTGTTTTTGCACAGGGTTCTCCCATAACCAAAACAAAAACTAGCCCTACATTTATAGCCATTTGTAGGTAAACCAAATGTTTTCCACTAGTCAAGCACTGCAAAGATAAAAATCAGAATGCACTAACTTCAGTAACAAAGTCTGGATTGCATAGGTATGTCTATTTAAATGGCTTCTAATATTATATCATTCTTCATGAAATAAAAAAAGCAACTTTAGAACATGGCAAGAGGGATAAAATCAACAGTTACCAATAGCGTTACCTAAGCCCTTGAAACCAAACACTCTAACAAACTCTAAATGATGGCAGTATTTCTTCAGCAAATACCCTAGGATGGGCCAGCTGGCATCACCTGACAGGGCTCAGACAACAAGCAGATGGCCAAAAGGTCCATGTGGTTCATCACCCCATTTCACCTTCAAAGCTGGCCACTAGACCTGCTGCTCACTACTGTGCAGTCAGAGCTGCCCCACTGCTCTGCCCAGAGCACCCACCCTAGCTCAGCAGCTTCCCAGTGCAGGGATGCATGTACAGCTTTGCTTTTTATGTGTCAGCAAAAACTTCGAGGTGAGCACAGACAGGGTGCTCCTCCAGAAGCTGGATGCAGTTAGGAGGTGTGCATTTTGCATTAACATTAAAATTAGCATTTTTTAAAGGAAGAATGATAGTGTTTTTGCTCAACATTTCTATTTAAGTTTATCCAACTCATTGCCTATGCTCTAATCTTAGCCCTGCATACAGGTTGCAGCTTTAGCATTTTACCTGTACTTAAAATGCACCTTCTTTAGTGAGGCTGCATCTTGATGGCAACCATAGAAACACTGCCAAATCCACAGTTTGAATAGCTGGTTTAATAACTGCCAGGGGAAGGAAGGAATTAATTAGGAATTACACTGTTATTTACAGTCTACCTGCTGTAATACACACAGCTTCAGCTCATATGAAAAGTCTTCAAAAGTTGCTGTTCAAAGGTTGCCACAAAGTTAGCACAATGGTTATTTATTCTGTAGAGAAAAACTTAATTGTATAGTACCTTCTGTAAAAACTCCTTGGTTGCTGGACTGTCCTAAAAAATGCTCAAAAAATGCATGAAAAGTTTGCAATGCATTTTTCCAACGATTTTGATAAGCTGAGAGTTTAAAGAAGGCAAATTTTAGAGCAATGCTTCTACTTATAAGTACTATTTTATTAAAAAGTTTGATTGCCATCATGAAGGATGATGGATCCCTAAGGAAGAAGAATGCAACAGTAAGAATGCATCAAAGAAAGGTCTTGGAAGACAGGACCAGGATTTGGGGGGGTTTTGCTTAGCAGAATTCTAATGTTAATACAACAAAGGTATAATGACCCATCACAGGACATAAAAACGAAACTGAATCCAGGAAAAGAAGTATTACTTTGATGTAGCTTCCTCTACAATGTACTACTACATGTTTAAATAATTATCCCCTAAAAAACCCAGAAACAAACCAACAAGCAACACCACCAAAACCTCAATAAAATGCTACTTTTCCAGTAAAACAGGTAACTGAAGAGATATAATTTGCAGTTACAAGATTTCCTTAGTTCCTGCTCTGGTTTATTTCCTCTAATCTCAACTAATAGTAACTCAGAGTGTGTTTGCTGTCTGATTGCATACCAAGGGAACACACACAAACATGAGTCCACCCAGGAATCAAAGCATACAGTAAGCAGGCAGGACTCTGGCATGGTGAATTCCTGTATTTTCAAAGACAAAGGCAGAGACCTCCCCCCACAATCTGCACAGCTCCAGCTCTGCCACACCTTCTCAACAGGTCACCTTTCCTTGCTTAGCTTATCAAAGTTTTCCAAAAATGTCTTCTAGTTCAAGGACCTTTTCAATCAAGGACCTTTTCAATCGAGCTGCCAGCCTGTGGATCCAAAAATAGCTCAGTGCACAACAAGTCGGTAACAAAACTCGACTGCCATGGTAACCAGGGATGGTATTACTTTGAAGGCACTGTACAAAAAGATGTATCAGGACAGACACAGAATGAAGCCAAAGAACATGTATTTGCTATAAGCCAAAGAACATGTATTTGCTATTCTTATACTGAGAACATTACAAAACATTCCAGATGCTGTCCTTCATTTACATGAACTGATTTTCTGCTACACACACTCCCCTGCTGCATTCATTCTAACATGTACCACGGCTGTCTGCTCCCTTGGTGTGACCTGCCGCTTTCTTTTTTTCTTTAGGTTAACTGAGAACACAAACTACACCAAATAGATCCTGTACTCTGACACCCATACAGTCTCTAGAGGGTTGCTTGTCTGAATTTTATTGCATAAATATCACACTATTTTCCTCCTCTAAAATGAGAAGTTTGGGTATAATTCTTTCCTTTTCACCATTTTTTTTATCAGCCCACATCATCTGTGCAATGCCATGGAAGTTCACTCTTAGTCCCTTCTGGTGGGTTCTTCTGAGATTAACATTGATTTAACTACAAGAAAGGAGGATGGGCTGGACTGTTTTTGTTAATACTTTGCATTCTTTCATGCACAATAATCTTATGTACACCCCACTACTGCATGGTTGAGTTTTTGGCACATAGCTTGTAGGAATATTTCTCTTTGCAGACAGTCGAGTCTATTGGATTTTATACATAAAAGAAAAAAAAAAAAGAGAGACACATACATTAAGAGCTAGGAGTATGGATATTTTTTCATATTATTCTGGTACACAACTTTGTTTCAGGGCCAAAATCTGCATCCTTACAATTTCTAAAGCGAATTTTGTGTGCTTCTAAGACAATATACTATTTTCTGCATTCTTTATGGTAAATTTCTCATTAAATGAGATATCAGTGAAGGTAAATGTCCACTCAGCTGAGACCACTAATTTTTCCTTTTTTGATTTAACTCAAAATTCTTCAAAGGTGAAAACTCACTGTGCTAAACCAATGTCTCAGACATATTCCTCTCATTTGCAGCATTCCAAATATGCTACCAATATCATATGACAGATCAGAAAGACAGTAATTGAAGAAACTGCAGTTTGAAAAAAGAAGTGGCCTCAAAATGTTCCAAAATAAAACACTCCTAATTTTAAATCTTATTTATGTGAAGCTCTTCATATGTTTAGCAAATGTACTACATGCTGTAGAAAAATGCCAAAAGTAGTTTAAAAATAAACTATTTTTTCCTACAATACTATACGAAAACACCATCAATCATCATAAATATGGCCTTGTTTTCTTTAGAAAGGATGCATCCCCATTTTACTTTGATGCCTATTACAATCTGCTATATATTAAACACTGCATAATACATGGAGTTCAGCAAAGTTTTGATTTTTTCCCCCATAAAAAGAAATGTTGGTACTTCAACATTACTTTTCAACCTGTATTGCAATAAAAATAAAGCAAAACTTTTTCATGCATTTAAAATTTCCTGAGATGCATCTGTTAAAAAACAGCTCTAGTTTTTTTTAATAAAACAAAATTTGTTCATATCCTTAACTAGAATGAATGCATTCTGAACCAAATCAAAGTTTCTTGTAAGTCAGTTTGACATTTAATTGCATTTACATATGGTTCCATAGTACAGTAATGAAAGTAGTACAGCACTAAAGTACACACTGCCAAAACAAGAATCATATACCAGTGAGGGACAGTTCTGTACAAGCTCTGCACTTAACTCCTCTTCTTGTATCCATTAGCAGGCACTGGTAAAGTGATAAGATGCTGGACTTAAATCTGGATTTTGGTTAAGGTACTTCTCATATTCTTGAGTTTGCATGATCTTTAGGTGTATGCCTCTTTTTATTTTTCTCCAACAGACTAAGCTCTACATCTTTTACAGGACGTTTTAGTCACACGATGCCCTTTGCTCTTCTGTTATAAAGAAATCTGAGTGCATCTTAAAGGGAGTGGGTTTTTTAGCAAGTCAAAATTTCCTTGAAAGAATGTTCATTTTGCAGGAGCTATACTTCTATGCTGAAAAATTTTTTTCATGTTCAACTACTGACCAGCTCTTGCAACAAGGCTTGTCCATTCTCCTCAAAATATATTTTTTGGTGTAAATAAGTAACAGAAGTTATTATAACAAAAGGGTGATCCAAGTATCTTCAAACCAATGGAGAAATCTCCAAATATCTCAATGTACTGTGTTTATGTGGCAAGGGTTTGGCTGTGTGGGGACTACAGGAGTGGCTCCTGTGGTGCAGACCATGGTGAGGCAGCTGTCCCCCTGCAGCCCATGAAGGTCCATGGTGGAGCAGAGATCCACCCCCAGCCTATGGAAGACCCCACACTGGAGCAGAGGGATGCCCAAAGAAGGCTGTGACCCCATAGGAAGCCCGTACTGGTGCAGGTTTGCTGACAGGACTTGTGACCCCACTGGAAACCCACACTGGATCATTCTGTTCCTGAAGGACTGGACCCTGTTGAGATGACCTATGCTGGAGCAGAGGAAGAGTGTGAGGAGGAAGGAGCAGCAGAGACAACCTGTGATGAATGGCATAGTTTCCATTTCCTGTCTTCCTGCGCTGCTGGGGCCAGAGGACATAGAGAAAATTGGGAGTGAAGTTAAGTGCAGGAAAAGGGAGGGGTGGGGGGGAACATCTTTTATGATGTAGCTTTTATTTCTCGTTACCCTCCTCTGATTTGATTGGCAATAAATTAAAGTCATTTTCTCAAATTGAGTCTCTTTTGCCGTGACAGTAATTGCTGAGAGATTTCTCCCTGCCCTTTTCTTGACCCACAAGCCTTTTGTCATTATTTTCTTCCCCTGCCCAGCTGAGGAGGGGAGTAATAGAGTGACTTTGGTGGGCACCTGGCATCCAGTCCAGGTCTATCCACCGTGTTCTCAATAAAATACACAAAAGGAAGGTCATAGCCTTTGTTCTAAGCACCTAATTGAGCTAGGAATCACAGAAACACAAGCCTAAATATCTTACAGAGTTGAAAGAAACAGAAGTAAAATAAAATGCTTATACTGCTGTAACGTGCACTGAGTGAATGATACTTTCTCTACATTATTTTCATGCTAGGTTTAAATAACAAATACATTCACATGAAGACAAACCACTGGCTGCTGGGTTTTGCTTAGACTTCATGGAAGTTTTCTCTGCACACAGTGACAAGCTAGGACTTCCTGTTCTAAGAGTATAAACAGACAGTTTACCTGAAATTGACACATGAAATCACACTGGTCCAGAATAATTTTCAAAGACTATTATTAATTTTGTTGGTTTGAAACAACTTCCCTGAACCAGAGCTATGATGATGATGATGATGACCATCTTTTTATCTATCTCCCAAAAAGGGCATCACTAAGATCAATGGAAAAATTAATTATATGCCCTTGGGTGAAGGAAAGTGCTAATGCTGTTAACATAATGAAAGTTTACAAATCCAGTTGTTAATCCTAAAGTCTTAAAGTTAAACACTGCATAGGTTTTCTGCCATGCTTATGATTGCATCCTGTGACTTACGTTTTTAATTACCAGCTCAGCCATAAGTATAAATACACTGTCTTTCAGATAGCTTGTTAGGTAACAATGGGAAAATAAACAAACATAGCTCAAACAATTTCTTAGCCAGAAGAGCTCTTCAGCTTGCCCTGTTCTAATCAATTCACGAGTACTGTTCATAGATCACGCATGGATCAGATATCTACAAAAGGCGACATAATGAAGCCAAGATGTTGTTTACACCAACACTGGAAACAAATGATAGCAAGAGTCACGAACCAGTGGAGGAGCTGGTTTACAGTTTCCTATCCATACATTTTTCTAGTTACACAGTTCTTAAAGTGGTTTTTCTTGTGGAAAGGCTAGCATCAATCAAATGAAAAACACTTCAACTTTTTCAAAAATGGAAACACAATAAATGTTATTTATGAGGACAAGAGCGTATCACAAACAATAAATGCAGTGTCTAAAAGCTAAAAGAGTAATCAAATATAACTAACAAAATCTTGTTTAGAATTAAAAAAAATTCAGTGGAATGTCTATCTGGTCAATGAAAGGATGTTCCTTCCCATTCCCAGTGAATTTATCGATTTACAACATCCACATGTCCCAGTGCTTGAAACAAAAATGGAGCCACTTCAAAAAGCCTGGATGTGCCTCAACCTCATAATATCTATGTATCAAAAGCATTATTTTTATATTCTATATAGTCAGGAGTTGACCAGCTGGCAGGATATTTTGAACACAGCTTATAGAAAAACTAAGAGCTTTAACAAACAAGAGCCAGAAGCAAGCCATAGCAAGGAATAATTTGGGTTTCAGTTGTCATTTTACTGTTTTATCCATTTCTCTTCCAAAAATTCAAAAGTGAATGTTTAGTGAGTATTCTAAGTGCAGCACTCAACAAACACCCCTGAAGAAAATTACGGTGAGATAAATTTTCAAATCCAGATGTCAAAAAAAGAGAGAAATTACGTATGTTATAGAGAACAGCATCATCTTGCATATGATTTTAATGTATCATAGTGTAATGTGACAAACTGTTAGCTACTAATTATTTTAAATCTCATAATACTGAAAATATCTCTGTCCACATAAAATATTAAGGACTATAATGAACATAGTAAGTCAAAATTACTAATGCACTGATTTTCATTTCTCTTTTCTCTTTTCTAAATGCTCTATCAATGAGAAAAAATAATTATTAAAAAAAAAAAAACAACCTTATCAGGCAGACAAATCCACACAATACTCCCAACACCATCACTGTTCCTCTGTTTAGGTCCTCTAATAATGAGAAGAGCAGATAAAACAGAATATGGCACACTGTAAATTGGAAAAGCTGCAGAACACATCAGTAACAGACTGCACACCCACAAGATCAGAAAAACAGAGACCAAACTGTAGTATAATCTTATTTGACTTTCTGGTTCGAGCATCCATCTCCTGGAGAATGCCCATTCCTTCACACACTTGTCCATTGCCCTCTGTTCACAAAATTCAGCCCAGCTAATGAGATGAAGTCCCTCACATAACCTTCAGAGAGGCACAGATAAATTAGGCCATATATCAAAGCATATGAAGACAGCTTTAGCACAATGAACACTGGAAAATGTCTCTGTTATAACAAGAGGTAAGGAGGAAGAGCTCAAAATCTCTGTGCCCTAACAGTGAGCCACTTGTTTCATCTCTCTGAATACAGAATAGGTTTTGGAGTTCAAAGATTGTAAAATTTCTGTGCAATAAATTGGCTATTTTAATGGGTTTTTTTGTTTAAAATATTTATTTTTTACAAATAGTTTAAAAATCATTCTCCTCACCAGTGGCTGAACATAAGCACTATTGTCAGTAGATGTGGAGGAATAAAAATGGGAAAAGTGTATTCAGAAAAAAAAAGCCCACAGCATTAATATTAATAAGTTAAAATTAGACACAGTCTGACCTTGTCAATTACCCAGGAGATCTGATTAAGTGCAATCAGATTCCAAGCACTATAATGCTGGGAATAATGTCTGACCTAAGAGCTTTTCTCATCATGAAATGTCAGCAATAATGACCTCAAGCAACTTCACCCTGAATTTGGTCTGCCTTTGATAAAATACCATGATAGATCCACAAGGTAATAGTAACTTACAGGCTTATAGAGTCTTCATCATTAAGCATGACATTTTGCCTATACAAAGTGCCAAACTGGAAAGAGAGGCCAAAAGGTCACAATCCAAGGAAGAAGCCTTTCAAAAGGCTTTCTGTCAGCAGAGAGCTGCTGCAAAGCCAGTGCTGCTGATGTGATCCACAGGGGCTCTCTTCAACAAGCCTGATGGGACAGTTCTAAAATGATCAGTTAAATGCCTGTGGAGATCCAGCTCCCTAATTATTGACTGACCTACGTATTTTTGACATCAGTTATGCCCCTGAGAACCTGACTTGACAGGTAGTTAAAAGTCCACAGTTAAATAAATTCTGAAATAGCCAAGACAAGCAGCCTGAGTTCCTAGGAAGATTAGTTTCTTCTGTTCATCAGAACATTTTGGGAACTGTGTAAAAACAGACGCCATTTTGAAAGAATAGAACCTTGCAAGATTTTGTAAGCCAAAGAGCTAATATATACACACATGTACCACAGTGCAAAAAGATCTTAAAATGAACAAAATAATCTGTGCCATGACCATCTGTTGATCAGGATACATTCACATGCAAGGGCTGGCCCTCAAGAAAAATGGCAATTTCAGTTTAATCAACCACTTACTGAAAGACACCATGGGCATTTGTAGATGCAATGCCCGTTCTCTTCAGCTGATGTTGACAACTATTTTAAGATTAGAAAGCTGACTACAGAGGCTGCTTTGTAGCAACGGGAAGAGTAATTCAATCTGTGAGATTCAAACTGTCTTTGAAAAAATTCACACAGATTTGCTTTTGCCATAATTTTTTTCTGTTCTCATCATCACTCCTTCATTGAACCTCTCTCCAGAAGTCAGAAGGATGAGGCGTCACATCAGAAAGTAAAAGACAGAAAAAGACACCTACAAAGCTAAATATTGAGTCAAACAGGGAGGCAAATATGCCTTGTAAGACTGAGCAGAATGGGGACTTATCCTAGCACAGTACAGAGAAAGATTAGAACAGAAACAGAGAGAAGAAATTAAAGGATGAGCATCTTGAAGGGTCTTCAAGAGTAAGCCCTAAGCATACCAGAAATTCAGATATTTTTGTTAAGAAGTAATGTTTTATTGTTTCTTACAATGATCAGCAGATTTAGAGCTGAAAATGGTGGGTGGCATGCTGCTTGCCCTTCATTGTGCTGGCATGTACCACGTTTTCCATTCTTCTGCTTATTCCAGTGACTGCAAAGGTTTCATGTTAAAACTAAACCCTCTATCTTCCTCTAGAATAACTTTCCATCAGAATCTAAGTTTCACCTGTATGACATGACTCCAAATACAAAAAGCATCATCAAGGAAAATATACATCTTGTATAATTATCACCTTTCTAAATCACAGACCCATACAGTACCTGTGGAGGTATCCACTGTGAAAAATGAAGAAAATTCTCCTGGGAGCAGCTCGTACATGACAACGCCAAATATCCTGAATCTCTGTCTGTGGCAACAACATTGATGATTTCTGTTCCTGGCTGTGTGTGACTGCTGACACTTGTCACATAGACGTCTTGTTCAAAAACAGGTTGATTGTCATTAATATCCTCAATCTCGATGCGAACAAAAGCTTGGGCACTCAGACCACCCTGTTGGATAAATAAGAAAAAAAACCAAAAAAATAAAATCAATTTTTAAAATAGGATGGTGCACAACTGGTTTCAGTCCATCATTAGGAAATGGAACATGCTGCAGCAATATTGATCAATGAAAATGTCCATTAAAAGCAACTTACAGTATCTGCAATACCCCAAAACACTGCAAGCTCCATGCTCAGCGTAACACTGAAGGGCTGATTGGGTACATAAAGAAATCCAGCTTCTCTGCAATGGCAAGGCCTGAACACAAAGTCAGTTTTGTTAATGCTAATGAGCACCATATACGTTAAAAACCTTGCTAGTCTAACGTCACATGTTTCTGCTGACATCACCAACACCCCACTTATTCCTTCACAGATAAAAGTCTTTATGCCCCAGAAAGACATGCCCCTCAGGTGACTGTGGTGCTCCAGTAAAGCAGGAAGAACTTCTCTCTAAGAGTCTTTCAGATGTAAAAGTAAGTCCATCATAATGGTGAATATGAGGCTTTTCCAACCAGGAACACAGACTAAAAGCAGTGCAGGACAGCCAAAAGCTGACCTGTCAGGCTGCTGCCTGCAAAACTTATCCTCAGTTTACTGACAGATGCCCTACAGAAGCCCACTAAAACACCACATGGGACCAAATTTAGCCTTGTTCTGGAGTGAAACTGGAGAAGAAAGGAGCAACTGCAAGCTGGTTTATCATACTGTGCTACAGAAAAATACTAATTTGCTGTGACAAAGCACAGAATTTTGTGACAATCTGCAAAAAAGACAGTTCTGTGGGTGCTGAAGTGTAGACTCCACAGGCACATGAGTGCAACTAATGGCAATTTACTCCTCAGAGGCACTACCTTGTACCCCCTGTGGACTCCCTTCAGGAGTTTGGAAGGGTTCATATTTCTAAGGTTATTTTGCAGCCATAGGAAGTACAAGAATTTTTAAAAGAAAGCAGGTCCACTGTAGCACAGATAACAATGAATGCTGGGGCACTGGCATGTTCAGAGGCACAGGACAGCACGGTCATGTACAGCCTGCATGCGCTTTATGCAGTACATTAAGACACAGATGGAGGAAGAATCCTGAACTCTTCAAAGTCACACTGAGTGTGCTGTGCTTGTAGCAGTCACTTACAGAAACTGCTGACACAGATCAGATGTTCATGCATACACATGACAGACTATGCTGAGCTAGTGTGAACTTAATTTTGCAGTCCCAGTAGCTACGATACAAAGAAAACCAAGCCAACCCAAAACCTGCTATGTTGCATATTTCTGCAATCTAATTCTTCATGTCCATTATTTTTAAACCTGACCTTCATGGCACTATCCAATGATTTAAACTGGATGCAACTCCTTTAGACTTACCCTGCCACATAACAATCTCCCACAAAACCATTTTTGAGGGCTTTCTTAGTGTGTCCAGAGTTTCAGACTTATTTTGAAAAAAAAAAGATACTATCAGCATTTGTTTCCACATTTTCATAGCATTTTTTGCTTTGTCCTAGTTTTGTTCTTTTCTTCTGTATTGTAACGTTACCTCTGTTGGGTGCAGTGACATTGCCATAAAGGCTTAAGTAAGTGGAAATTAAAAATGAGCTTGTGCTTCATCTGTCTGTATTTCAACCACAAACAAGAAGATCTATCCCACATCCTCCTGGTGCACTTCTGAAGAAAACAAGGCATGGCATGCTTCCAGGGCTTATGCTGCTGCACAGGCAGCCAGCAGCCAGGACTCTTGTGTGGGGACCGGGACTCTGAAGGTTACTGAACTGGCATCAGCCGGCAAGTTACTGGGACTGCCATGAAACCCCATGCCAATATGCAGAAATAGAGATGGTAGTGAGCCCACTGCCAACACCCCCATTTCAGGGCAAGCCCTGTTCCCCAGTACTTTGATTTCCATGATAAAGAAATCCCTGCACAGGAGTTAAAAGGGAGGGCAGGGAAAGCGGAGGGAATATGCTCTGCTCACTGTCAGAAGATGCTCTGTTTCTCCACAGTTTTCAGGTAATTTAGAACAGAAATCAGAAGTATTTTTAAGGGCAGAGGGCCAGTGAAGAAGTGAGGTCAAGAATAAAAAGTATCTAAAAAAGATGGTTGGAACAGCATGAAACCAAACTCACAAGAGCTTGTGTTAAACTGTTTCTTCCAAGCTTCATTATTGACAAACATACATTAAAAAAAACCAAACCCCACTCTTCAGCCAATTTTTATTTGTGCTATGGAGTTATGTAAAGGCTGAAAAATCTTTTGAAATTGATTAAGTATGTGGGGAAATCTATTCTCAGAAGATAGACCAAATTTTATGATGGAGACAGACTCTTTTCCTGAAGGAGCAGTGTATACCTTCACATGTCAAGTATGGTATTTACTTAATAACTTAGATATTAACTGGTTATGGCCCAATTCTTGCTCTGAGAACTGAACGTAAGTATCATCCCAATTGAGAAGAGACAAAAAGTCCTTCTATTTCTAACGATGAGGATATACTTCATCCCCTCAGAAGCAAGCAAAACATCGAACTTCCAAAAGATGAAGGCTGACTTATAAGAAGTCTATTGCTGACAGAAAATTACATTTGTCAACACATGTTAACAGGCAACAGGAAACCACAGCTGTTCATTTTAAAATCCCTTATCTCAAATGTTCAAGTATTTTAAACTACTGTTGTACTCTCTGATGCAACAAAAAGTCACAATTACAATGACTTCTCTGTTAGAGTTCCGAGGGTTGTATCCCTCATGGAAGAAAAAGGGGACAAACTACCATCAAGTCAAAATAACAACAATTAATGTTGTCGTTGCTTCAGGAGGCTCGAATTTGTGTATAGCTAAAGCTGTTAGTAGACCTCTTTATCAAGTCTTTTAAAAAAAAAAATTACCATGCCTTTGGCAGGGGAAACTCTTTGTCTTAATAAGTAGAAAGGATGCTATTTTGAGTAGCTGTATTTCTTCATTTTGGTGCTGTAAAATGCTTAAAACTCTATCAAGATTTTCATCACAGCCTCCAAAGTTTTTGTCAGTGAACTCTGCTGTTAAATTTTTGTTCCAAGCTGAACTGTTAGATACAGAATCTCTGACATAAAGGCTGTTTTTTGTAAACCTAAAGGATATGTCGTCTTGAAACTGTAATGCTGTCAAAGTGGAGAGACATCTCCAGTTATTTCAAAAGACGAGTTCTTCAGAAGCTTTGCCTGTGAGTGTCAAGTGTTTGTATCTAGGTTTCAACTGCTCCAGCATAAAAGACAAAGAAAATTGGATAGGCAGGGCGGATTACCGAAAAGCAAGAGACAAAGTATCTCTCTATGCAGAAAGGCAGTAAGAGAGTCACCAACACACCTGCTGATGGTGTGATGGCACTGAACCTTTTGCAATGATGATGAAACAGCTGAAAAACTGAAGGCCTAACATTTCATATAGAGGATACAAGGATGTTCCTTTTGTTCTTTGCTTAATTAGCGAGAGTGCTCCCAAAAGCTCTTACAGAATGTTTATTTAACAGAAGCTGCTTTCCACCTGCCTCTCCCATGGGCTCTTGGGTGCAATTAAAGTTCACTCCTTACATTTTCTATACAATGCATAAAAGACATGACTGACAAGCTCTAAAGCCACGTAATGGAGCAGCCAGGAACAGGTGGAGGAAACTGATAGTTTTGCTGTAAGATAAACTGCACACCACCTGGAAAATACTTGCTTTTCCTCCTCATTTCTAATTAACTGTGTTATTTTCTTTCCTTTTCATCTCTCTACCCTCCTTTGTCACAAGTGACCCTTCATTCTTCCTCTCTCTTTTCTGTACACATTTCTCCCCTGATCACAGCCTCTACTTTGAACCCCATACCTAACATCTTTAAACCATCAAAATCAGCAGCAGAAATGTCAGGAAATAAATATCCTACTACAGTTCTGCTTTAAAGGTAGAGAGTTGGTCAACACAAGTTTAGGTGCACTGAAAATTTTGAAAAGTTGATATTGAATTTAGGTGCTTTAGCATTTATGTGTCAGACTGGGCAAACTTCCAGAAGATAAATTAATGGGATCTACAAAGTGCTGACTTCCACTAAGAAGATCAAGCCTTGCCTGTCACAAACAAGGCAATCAAAAACTGAACCTTTCTCCCCATTTCTGAACTTCTGAAAATATAAGGTCCCTAAATGAAGATAAATGACAGAGCAATTTAAAAAATTAAATACCCTATAGTTTCAATGCATTGGCTATTTTCCTTTAACTTGAGGTAAAAAATTAAGACATCAAGCTTTTTCATGCAAACATATTTTCTTTTGGATTTTCAAAATAATCTTGTGTACCAGACTGAATATCTTAGAAACTTTTCAGAATTTCACTGCTATCGTCCAGCTCTCACATAACCTTTATTAATGACTAATATTGATATTCCAGATATGTGTATGTGTTTTTTACATTTATACAGCTTCAAAACAAGTGAACGAGAGGAAAAATGAAATTATGAAATATAACAGAATACATAATTTTCTGCTGTAATACATTGCAACACAGACTGCTTTTCTTTGCAAGGCTTGGATATCTGTGTTCAACTATAAACTTTGAAGGCAGAAATCACATATCAGCAAAATTCCAAAATGGTCACACAGACCTACCTCTACTATAAAAATTACAGGCACTGTCCTGGAAAAATGCAGCTTTATATTCTTATATTAACATTATAGAATGGTTTGAGTGGGAAGGGACCTTTCAAAGGTCATCCAGTCCAACTCCCCAGCGATGAGCAGGGTCAAACTATCAGACTCAAATAAGATGAGTATGGAAACAAACAAACAAACAAATATATGTAGGTAATTTTTTCTCCTCTAAGAAATCTATGAGGAACAAAAGGCACACTGCTAAAGGCAGTATTAATAAAAGAGAGTATTTCTGTAGCCTCTGAAATAAACACTGAATTGTGACAGCTAAAGAAAAAAACAGACTAATTTTTTAACTATTACACATATATCTGAATTCAACAGAACAGAGATATACTCTCAACTGCTACGTTCTCAAAATGAAATAATTAGTACCAACCATCAGCTGCAGCTATCTACTCAGGAATATGGAAATCATAGTTCACTAAGTTTCTTCAGTGTACAATAACACAAATTACTGGCATTTTAATGAAAAATACAGTATTTCTAGCACAACTGCATTTTTAAAAAGTTATATTAGGTACACTTAGGACATTATTAAATGCGAATTTAATATTCAAAATAAGAAATAAAGACTGCATAGCCAGAAATAATTGAATTTCAATGTTTTTCAGGACAAATTGTACTGCAAAATGTGACCTGAATAACCTTTTGAAAAGTGTCCTTATGTTAATTTTAACATTTGAAGGCAACCAATAACCTTTTCTTCAGCTTCTTCACAATTCATTATTAAGCTGAAGAAGGTAAAGACAAGTACCTTCTGGGCCTCACATTGCAAACCACCTCAAATTGCAAATCACCATGCAAATCACAAAACTAATACTTTGTAATAAAAATAATAAAATTAATAATTTTCTTCCATTATTTTTCTGGAGTTTACTACCAATATTTTTTGTTACATGGCATCAGGTAGGCAAGGTGTCCATTCTCAGACATCCCACCACAGCAAATGTCTCCTCACCCTCTTTTGCCAGAGATCTGCAGAGGACTATTTCAGGCACATACAACTACCCTGCCCTTGCTGTGCCATGCATACCCACTTCCAAGCACCAGATCTTGTAAAGTGGGAAAACTTTCAGACATGCAGCTGCAGGGAGACTGCACCCAGCCACAGCAGCACCAGTGGCATCAGCCAGCTAGAAAGGACAAGGAATTTATCCAGGAAAGTCACTGTCACCCACAGTAGCCATGCAGTTCTAGCCCATGGCACTGTGTTACTACTGCTGCAGTAATCTTGAAAGCAGGGAGCAGAAGTAATTTGGAGTTCATTAGGTTCAATAGGAGGAGGAAAATCAGCAAGGACTAACACATCCTAGAAACATTTTTCCAAACCTTATTTAAGAGTGACTGGGGATTTCACAGCCAATTTTATTAATTTGGGTAAAAATTTACAGCTCATGAATATGATTTTCTGCAGTCTTTAAGGATAAGACATTTTATTCAAATTCATGCAATTTTTACATAGTCACTACATTCTCATTTAAAAGTACATCAGACATCCAAATTTGCAAATGCATCCACAAATCTGGCAGTGTAGGAAGGTGAAACTTACCCCATCTGTAGCTTTTACTAAGAGATCATAAGTGGTTGGATCTCCTTCTCTGTCAATGTCTTGAGACACAAAGATCTGACCAGTGTGTGGGTCAATCTGGAAAGCTTTGGATTTTTCATAAAAATTAAATCCATCGTAAAGAGAATACTCAATTTCTCCAAACTGGTCAGCATCTGCATCCGTTGCTTTGACCTGCAGGGAGACAACAGGGATTAAAATGAAGACATTAAAACTATTACTCATTAAAACAAATTTTCTGTGATTTTTGAACCTGCTTGTGTTGTAAAAGCAAATGTGTATACACACAATAAATACAAACACGTTCTGCAACCTAAGCTGGCTGCCTGCAGTTCATAAAATATCTCAGCTACTGACAGTGTAATTATTCTGCATGAAAGTTCCATTAGACCTGTCTGTAACATTACTTGTGTATCTGTCAATAATCTTCTCAACCTTCTTCCTTTCCCATGACTGGAAAAGCCATGCTCATTAAGCCATGTCAGTAGGCCATACCTTAAGCTACCTTCCCTTCATGTCATTTTTTACCAGTGGGGGTAGCTCTTGTGAAAACCAAGTCACATGTAGACCAGAAAAGTTCTACAGGACATCCTTACCTAATGTACCCTATAAAAGACTCCCCAGATCTTAATTTAGTTTTTGCTTGAAATAAGGCTTGGTGGCATTCATGCCTTTTGACTCACAGGTGGGTTGATTTAAAATGTGTTTGATAAACACCAAAGTTTTGTACATTGCACCTTCAATTTTATTCTCCTAAGATCTTTGACAAAAAGTGTTTTGTGCAGAGTTTGGCTCTTCTCTGGCACATTCCATTGTGCAAATTTTAATTTAAATGTAGAAACATTTTGGTAGAAAATAATTTATAAAAATATGTATGCATTAATAAAGTCAGTATTTTCAGTTCTCTAATTTGTCATTATTGGAGATATGTAAAGAATTTCTCCTTCTCAACTGGTTTCCTTTTCTACTTTTTCTTTGAAAATGATAAATTCTGTGGGTTTTCCATCAGCCTGTCTGCATAAGCACAATGCCTGAAGACCTCAACAGAGCTTTGGAAACTTTAGTATCACAAAGCCCAGGAGTTAGAATTAGTGGGAGCTCACAGGGAAGACCTGTGCCAGCCACTGCCTGCACCTGACACAGGCTGATAAGGTGAGACCCACAGCCATCAACCACAGACAAGACAAAGGTGGAGGTCTGCACGCGCCTGCCTGTACCGAAAACCATCTGGCACAGTTTTAGGTAGAATTTCAAAAGCAACAGTCCAGGCCAGGGAGTATTCCTAGAAGTAAGTTTGGATTAGGTCTTCCTGTTTGGGTGAAATAAATTAATTTAGTTGCATGGACACAAGCTGTGCCAGGTCATTTGGCCTTGGGACCAAGAACAACCTTTGGCTGCTGCTACTACCAGAACAAATGTGGCCGTAAAGACCAGTTGGTGCCTGCATCACAAGCTCCCTTCTTTGCCCACACAGGAATTGTTCTGGCACTAAGATACTTAACTGGGACTTAATTAAAACCAAATGAACAAAACATGTCTTGGGAAGGCTGAAAAGCATGGAAGTGGGGAAAGGGAAGCCACATAAAAAGTGCCAATTCAAATTATAAAGCTAAAACTTACTCTAGACAAGTTACATCAATCAGAATTTTACAATGACAGCCCAAAAGATTCACGTGTTATTTCAATTACTATTTTTTGCTTGTTGTGGTTTGGTTTTTTGTTTGTTTTTCAGGCTTTTCCACTTCTTCATGAAAAGCTCAAGATTTGTTGTATTTCAGAAGTATCACTGTGACTGCACCACATACTCCAAAGCATTTTTCCTCCCACAAAAAGGTTTTTCACAACACCAAAGGCCATAATACGAGACTTTCTGCAAAAAGAAAGCTCTTGCAGAGCCCTTCGTGCCCTTTTCACACTCTTGCAGTTTTTATCCCACAGCTGCAGCACAGTGTGCAACGTGTGGCCACTCCTGACCTCGGTCCAGCCACTCGTTCTGGGCAATTTAAAGGCAAAACTCACAATCACACACAGCTAAACAAAGATCCAGTGCTAGAGATGCTTTACGGCTGTATGTAAATCAAATCTACAACGTGCATATTCCTCTAGCCGTGTAGTTTGTTATTTCTATCATAAAAACAAGACCAGAACATACATCTAGTGTGCTCTCAGTAATCTACCACCCTAATGTTATGGAACAATAATTCACTTGGCCCTTATAAGAACAGTATTTCAATTTATTTCTTTTGCCCGAAATCTAACAGTGGTGACAGAACTGAAAGGTACTGCCTACATGCAGTTACGCGTGTAAATGCTAACATTTTTATCAGCAATTGAGCATGAGTGATTAATTACAGGTGAAATTTGAGGGTATTGTTAGAAGTTTAGCTCATTATGTTCGGTGACTTATTTTCTTTGTTGTAAATTATGCAGTCCTCAGACTTTGATTAGTACATGCAAAGGCACAATGAGTGATGAATTTAAATAAAAATGCTTCAGTTCAAGGCAATGCAAATTTAAAGGTCTAATTGTGATCAACTTCAATTACTATAATCATCTCTCAGGCAGCAGAACTAAGTGGTATTCATTTTTGCAGAAAAATATGATTTTTCTCCCCGTTCAAGTACCTCACATCCATTCAATTTCTACCCACTTAATAGTACTTTTTTAATCACTCACCATGGAACCTTTGATCTAAAGAGGGAAGATCTGGAATTAAAAGCAAATGAAAGATTTCCTGTAGCAGACAGATCTGACATTGAATGGCACTACACTTGAGGTCAGGAAAGCTATTAACTATGATCATAGAATCATTTAGGTTGAAAAAAGACCCATAAGATTATCAACTAAATGCAAGCTGATTCAGAAGGAGGAATTCAGTGAAAACATGCTAACAAATTCAAGTTTTTTGACACAATTAAGAGACCAAGTTATTAAAGATTTTAGAAATTAAAGAACACAGTAGTCACTGTCCAAAACACGTTGGGTTGTGATAGCATACTGTGAGTACCAATCCTACAGAGTATTGCAGCAGTTAACTGCCCAACAGCTGTGAGTTACAGCACTCCAAACAGGAGGAAATGAAGGCAGCAGCAGGAATTTTCACAGTGGACTGATCAAGAGTGTTGTATGTTGGCAGTATCACAAAGGTGATAGAGTTGAATGTATTTATGTGCCTTGAAGAAGTGGGAGGAAAAGAGAGTACCAAATATGTAACACCTCTGACAAGCCTCATACAAGACTGGAATCTTGGAGAAAAAGAAAGGGGAAGAAAAGGAAGGGTTATGCCTCTAGGGCCTTTCTCCTTTCACTAAATATGTTTTCAATATAGTAAGTTGAACATCCAAGTTTTTATGGAGTGTAAACTTGGGAATAACTTCAGGACAAAGTATTTCCCCAAGAAATATTTTTTAAAGCCAACAAGAGTCATGGTATGGATAGCTCCTGGCTGGACTTCTCCTGTCAGTCATGCTTCCTGTAGCCTACATCCTTTGCTCAGCTTGTACAATGTCTAGACTGCAAATCTGTTAAGGAAAAAAAGTTTCTTCTGTCCTGTTGACACCACCAATAAAGTGGTCAGACTGCAAATATCCTCTCAGGAGGAGAAAACAGGGGAACCTAGAGAAGTGTTGTGGAGAACAAGTAAAAAAATCTGATCCACCTGCGTGATGTTCAGACAGACAAGTGCAAGAGGAGAATAAATGGTGCAAAGTGGCACACACCAAAGGGTATAAGAAGATGAGCAAACAAAGAAAATTCAACAATGCTGGAAGTGCGGAAATAATCTTCTATTTGCATATGGAAAGAAGGGATGATCTCAAAGAATCTGTGAAATTAGGGGTAATTACCCTAATTTCTTCACCCAGATGTGCACTTCAGCCCTCTAACAGCCCAGGTTTGAATGGAGAAAAAAAATGCTAGCAGTACACTTAGATAAGAGGGAGCAAAACCATTTTTAGTGCTATGCTGAGGAAGGAGAGACTTCAGATCTTACAGAAAGCAAACATTTGGCAGATCTTCAGCTGCTTCCATTCACTTCAATGGAACAATGAAAACTCAGCAATGGGCAATATGTCCCCATATTTTACAGGCACTGAATAGTGTAACCAATAAACTAATAGTGAACAAATTATAGAGAAATAGATCTGCTACTAAATTCCACATTGCTTTAAACACTAAGTAATTTTAAGAGAAAACTTCTGTTACTTTTTAGTTTTTTAAAATTTCCAATCATTTTTATCCTCAACAAGTTAAAACAAAGTCCCCATGGTTAGATTCAGCTTTATTTTCTTTCCTAACAACTGAATATCTTTTGAAAAGCAGAGAAAATATTTTATGTTATATGCAAAATGTGAGAAATGTCTTGTGCATACAAAACCACAGCAGAAAAGACAATTCTATTAGTTGCAGACCAAAAATTCAGAACCTATATAAAAATCATTTTTAGGATTTAGAGTATACAGCCTTAAAGATGACTGATTGGCAATGCTCAATTTCACATGTGAGTGACCAGGATTAAGTTTACATCTTTCAGACTGGCAGACTAAAAGTAAACTAGACCACTGGAAAGACCAGGCTGTTCAGTCAAATAAGTCATCACTGGGGTCATCTCTGATAGGAATTGAATGAGATTAAGAAATATTAAATTCAACAGCAGCTGAACATGAGCCATTGTGTGCCCAGGTGGCCAAGAAGACCAATGGTATCCTGGAATAGTGTGGCCAGCAGGACCAGGGCAGTGACTGTCCCCCTGTACTTGGCACTGGTGAGACCTCACCTCGAGTCCTCTGTCCAGTTCTGAGCCCCTCACTACAGGAAGGACATTGGGGTAATGGAGCATGTCCAGAAAAGGGCAAGAGAGCTGGTGAAGGGTTTAGAGAGTGAGTCATAGGAGGAGCATCTGAGGGATCTGGGGGGGTTAGCCTAGAGAAAAGGAGATTCAAGGGTGACGTTATTGCTCTCTACAACTGCATGAAAGGAGGATGTAGCCAGGTGGGGGTCGGCCTCTTTTCTCAGGTAACAACTGACAGAACAAGAGGACACAGCCTCGAGCTGTGTCAGTGGAGGTTCAGGTTGGAAATCAGGAAGAATTTCTTCACTGAAGGGGGGGCTAAGCAATGAAACCAGATGCCCAGGGAAATGGGGGAGTCACCATCCCTGGAAGTGTTCGAGAAATGACTGGATGTGGCACTTACTGGTATGGTTTAGTTGATATGGTGGTGGTTGGTCAAAGGTTGAACTTCATGATTTTGGAGGACTTTTCCACCCTTAATGATTCTGTGATTGTGTACTCCACAATATTCATCATCAAACAGGACAAAATAGACAAAATGGTGAAAACTACAAAAAAAAAAAACAAACAAAAACCAACAACAACAACAAAAAAAAACCAAAACCAAAACAAAAAAAAAAAAAAAAAAGGGAAACAACCAGGGAACTGAAAAGAAAAAGTTCAGTGATAGAGTTAGGTTGCTGATCAATGGTGTGAGCATAGTTCTGTCCTACAGTCATCAACAGCACAAAATCCAGCATCCTTACATTTGACATATTGAAGGACAGCAGGCCTGTTCCGGGCAGTATGGCAATACCTGAGGGCAGACCCCCCACTAATTGCTCATACAGGCAACCCAAGCACCACCAGAATGGTTAACTACTGCAGAAGCATCTGCTCTTCCAGACCTTCATGCCAGGTCTGTGGCCACAGGGAAGGAGAGGAGCAGCCTGAGTTGGTGGCATGCTGTCAGCAAAATGTGACTGTAGAAATATTGGCAGTGAAATTACTGGTAGCTGACGTGCTTCAAGTCACTTGGGTGTACCTGTACAATAGATTAGCATGTGAGCTGCCACAATCACACATCATCAAAGGTCTTCAAGTCAGTGCTCTGACTTACAACCCTGGTTAGGAAGAAAATAGCATATAAAGTACAAACCAATGATCTCTACCTCACAGCTGCCTGAGGCAGTGCAGACAATAATGCTGACACCAAACCTAAAGAGTGTAATAAACACATTACTTTGGAATTTTATCTATCTGCCTCAACACCCATGATTAACCCTAATCTTCCTAGTGCAGCAGGTTTAACACATGGAAATGGAAATAAAGCTGCAGATCTACTTGAAATCCTAAAAGCATGAGACTTGACTTCAAGAAAAGGAACTGTTTGTCCAAGGACTTAACAGCTTGTCCTTGAACAACAATTGCACTGACAACAGAAAAAGTCCCACTCTTCATTCGCAAACTGGGCTGCATCTGGAAAGCCACAAATCAAAGTAACAACTGGAATTTAAGCTGATCGTTCAACTGGCTTTGATGCTTACTTTGTCAGCCACCACAGGTACCAGATACTCAAAAAATCCCCGACAAATAAGAAAATCCTTAGTCTTCATCCTTGCTTTGATGCAAAATATCTCCACTATGCTGGTCAGGTCAATGGACTTGATTAATGTCAATCTTTTTGCATTCTTTTGATCTGCTATAGGATAGAGACTACCACAGCTGAACAACTGACAATAAGCACTACACAGACACAACCTTGCTAACCCTGTCCTGAAGCTGATGTTTGATTCCCCCAGGTTACTCCAGAAACTGCCATCAGTTTTATGAAGTTTTTAAGAAGCTAGTCCCATCAAAACATTTAATAATTCTCAACAACCCTTAAAGTGAAAATAGAAAAGCCTAAATGCAAGCAGAGAAAGAGGGTAGACACCCTCTCTGTTCAAGGACAGCATGTGAAAGGTGGTATTCCCTGTAACCTCAACTAAACATTACATTTCTTAATTATGAAAATGGTTTTGGCCTTTCAAGCAAGTACATCTGTTTGGTTTGTTTTTTTTTTTTGCTTTTGACCCCATAAGTTGTACAGAAACTACAATGAACTACATCATTTTAAAATAAGGTAAAACTACTTCACAAATGAATCTCATAAAAGATCGCACTGATTTTTACCTTCTTTATAATACACTGATTTTTACAACATTCTCTATCATCCCCACAACCAATAAATGAGAAGAAACTTAATTTACATGATGAATGATTAAGAGATCCTAGCTTTTTGCCTTCTCTACTCTTCTGTGTATCTAACTGATGACTGTGAACAAACCTGCCAATAAAAAATATTGACAGATCTTTGATTTACTGTTTTCAGTTAGTCTACAGAAAGCAAGAAAAATGAAAATCACTGGAGGAGAAAACAGCCTAAGTACATTACACCATCACTCTTTCATTCTGAACACCAGCAAGCCAAGTCCGGACCCAGAAAGAACTAGGCGTTTCAGTCTGTATTGTAATCTGCAATTCCTGCTCTGATGCTACCCAGAGCCTGAATTCACTCCAATTTAACCCAGCTATTCCTGACATGCCTCAGGTTTTGCTACCATTCCTCCTGCAAAACAGCACAAGCAGCTAGATCCCATTGAGGCTAGCCAGGATCCAGATGTGTGGGAGGCAGGTCCAGCCTAGAATGCCTGCCTGACCTTATCATTCTTATTACACTGACAGGATCTGGACCACTACAAAACACAACTGTCAATGTCTGAATTCATAGCAAGCAGCTGTGCTGCTAAATGCCTACTAACCACATGGCAGTGTAGGGGTTAAAAAATGTCTTTTTGGGAGTATAACGCTTGAGCTCCAGCACTGAAAATGTCTGCTAAAAGGACCAAATACTCTGTCAGTCTGTTTGGTCTGCATTGCCTTCCTTATTATTGTAAAAATATAATCAAATAGAAAATAATTTAATTTTATCATCTATATAAACTGAAAGAACAGAAATTAAAAGAGAACATATTTCTGAGGAAAGAAAAAGGAATTAAAAGCAGCTAGCAAATATTTGCACGACTAAAGCCTTATTTAATCATCAAAGTCAACCCCCTACTTTTCAGTGAAAGCAGTTGCATCCATTTGTTAATGCTGGTCACATATTCTGCTATAATTTTAGATTTTATAACATGCTAAAACCTTGCTATGCACAGTTAAGAGTTTAAGTACAAATCCATTTTTATTCATTAGTAAGCTACAGAGCCCCAAGTCTGAATACCTCTGTCAAGCAACAGCAGAGCACAAAAATTTCCCTATTTTGTGCTAATTACATAAAACAAGGAGTGATGGGTTTAATAATTGAGAATATCTCACAAATAAAAAAAATATTTGTACTGAATACGTTATTTTAATGATTTTGCACTGGAAGATATTTTGCCTTTTGGTGCTAGGATTAATTTTACAGTTATATTTGTTAAGTTGTTTTAGAAAGCACAACTCAAGGTACTAGCTATCTTGTTTAGGGCAACTTATTATGAAAAAAATCAATAATTTAACTTTCATTAGTAGCATGTATTATAGAATGAATAAAAATTAGTTAGAATAGTTCCGATTTTTGCTTAGATCAATTAACATCATTACGATATTTATAAAGATGCAATGTGATATATTACATAACTGAGCCTAAATGATCGAAGCATGGATCATGAATTCGAAGTATGTGTGTGACCTTAAAACAGAACACTAATGACAAAAAATCTTTTGGTTATACTCATGTCATTGCAGGAGTATACTACAAAGGAGAGAAAGAAGAATTGTTTAAGTAGTAAAGCAACCTTGCACTCAGCTGCCCCTTCCTTTTGGCAGTTTCATGTTTGTGCAAACAGGTTTTGAGTCAGATCAAGATGACCCAAAAAAAGCTCATCATAAAAATGTTGTTATTGGTGCAACATTAGATTTCAGCTAAGTCAGTTCCTAATGCAGCTGACCTGAGGCAAATGGTAAGAAGGTGGCAGGAAAAGTTCAGTTCAGGTAGAGCCTAAACCCTCTTTAAGCAGTGGCATGGCCTTAAGATAGGCTAAATCTGAACACTTACATGCATTTGTGCAAACATTTTCCAAGCCCCCAAACCAGTCTGAGTTGCTAATTCCTGCCAGCAAACACAATGCTCCAACCAATATTCCTGACTAGCCTGCTACAGCTATTTATGGAGCTTTGTTGTGAACAAGATCACTAAGAGTAGAGGTCCATTTAAAGAAACAGAAGACAGAATGAAACCCAAGCAGCTTTATTTGTATAAAGTCAGATTATTGACAAGTGTTTTCCTAGTTCATTTCCAAGTCACATTAGCAGGTATCAGTGAGCAGCCACGATTGAAAGTTCAAACTTATTTTGCTGTCAGACTAAAAGGATTTATTATTGCACCTTTACAGTAAGCAAAGACTATGTGTGGGCTACCTAAATTGCCACCTACAAATACACTTGTAAGTTGCTGCACCCTTGGGTAAATATGGTGGTTTAATAGGGAAAGGGTAGTATGGCAGGCCAGCTGGAGGCAAAGAAACTTTTGAGATACCATTACTTGTCCAAAAAGCCCTAGCAGAAGGTTAACTCAGAAAATGTACAGTTTTGCGCAAGTCCAGAGAAGATGTCAGAGAGGGTCAACCCAGAGCCCAGTCCCTTCCACTCCTGTATTACAATTGTGGGTATTCCACGCATTGCACGTGGGTGTTTGCCAGAGCAGCGAGTTGACTGCTCACCACCTTTCCACAAATCAGGAAGGAGCTCTCATCCAAAAAAAACAAAACCAAAAAAACCCCAAAACAAAACAGAACAAGCAAGTTAATCAAAATTAGACTGATTGTTTTGCATTCCTCATGGCCATCAGCTGTTTCAGTTTATTTATTTCTTCAAATAGTGGTGGGCTTCCTACTGCCCATGCTTCTTTTTTTTTTACAGATATTTACCTTTCAGACTGCTACCCTAGTCAGTGAGTTAAATGACAATGGACTTGTTTAATTTACCTAGTCATCCACACACCCCAGTGTGTTCTATTTCATCCATTAAAAATGAGATTTTTAATGACTGTAACAAATGTACTACTGTAAGTTAGATAAACAGCAATATCATGATCATCCTCACCATCATCATTTATCCCATTTTATTTTTATCAGCATGGTGAGGTTCCAGAGCACCACTTCAAGACAGGCTTTGCAGAACACGTAAGCAAAGGAAGGCAAAGGCTTCTATCCCTTCGCATGTCTGATGCTCTGAATCTGAATGCTCATTTAAACAGACTGCCAAATATTAACAAATATCAAATGCCTTCCAGAATCTCTTCAGAAAGCTGGCCTCTTCTGTCCTGACTCCTTCTGAATATCCATTAATGTGCTTATGCCCAAAATCACACTATTAACAGCATCTTCTAGCTTGGCTCTCAGAAATATGGCCTGCACTACTTTCAATTATTGCCTGTAAAATGTTGTGTCCCTAAGTGTTAAAAGAAGAATAAACTCTCTCCTAAGGAAAAAATACATTTTGTGTAACTGGAGTCTTATAAATCATGTCCAATTTATATTTGGAAGTAAGCAAATGAGGGCTCTTTTAGTTAATTTCTGCTTTTATGGAAAATTTAAAACATGGCCAAACTCACAGCTTGAATATTGTATTCATAGCACTTGAGAAAAAAATATTTTCATATTTTGTTCACTGTAGACTAAAAATTAGCAAGGGATCTTGTTTATCACCTAATAATTGGTACAGAAATGAATCCTGACACAAAGTATTGGGACATTTTGCTTCTCCTTCCTTCTAAATCAATTTTTCATATACACACCAGTGTTGTTACATGATCACAAGCCAGGATACACAGCCAGACTGTGCACTGAGTGACAAATGGTTCATTTGTCAGTGTGCAGGACTCACCTCCATCAGATGGGAACCCAGGAGCAGACTGCCCTGCTGAACTGCACATACCACATAGAACTACCAAGTTACAAAAGCTTCCAGAACAGTCCAGAGCCAACAGGGCCAAAGAGAAAGGATCACGAACCTGCAGTACAAGTGGACGAACCCCCACCCCCCCAGTTATAACAGATGCATTACAAACTCCAATTTCTACATTCATCATTTGTTCATGAGTTCAGAGCATTTAAATTGCACAAGCCAGTATCTGACAAACCTTAAGTCCTTTGCAAAATACACCCCATAACTACAGGAACAACATATGAGGAAATAGATCAAGCACATATAGAAGCATGGAAAGTGGCAAAGTTTCATAGGGTAGCATTTAAGGAAAGTACACTGTGCACTAGCAGCAATTTTTAATTAGTAAAAATAACAGATGAATTAAGTTCTGGGAAGGAAATGAGAGGGGCTGATGGTATAAATTGGCCACATCAGTGGCATTCCTTTCATTTGATAAGGAATTCTCCTCCAAACAGGACACTGGAGTCCGATACTGTTCCTATACTTCTTGCACAGCAGAAGTCAGCTGTTTTGAAGTGGGAGATGATGAAAATCAGATGGCTAGGTCCATTTGCTCAGCTCAAGAACTCTCCAAAGTCTTTTGTTTTCTCTTAGGAAAAGGAAATACTCTGTTCTGGGAATGGGTTCTGAACATTTTGGATTTAGCCCCTTCAGTGATCAAAACAGTTAACTGGAATGAATTTCAGCTTCAGCGATCAGAAGAATGAGATGGTGCTGGCAAGTAGAGAAATTCTTCAGTATCTTCTCTTCAAAAACAAAAATTAGAAACTCAAAAAAAAAAAAAAATTAGAAACAGCAACTCCAAAAAGAAGTGTATGTCCAACTTGGTATATACAGAATTTATACATCCATAATTTTTGGGAGGATTGAGGCCTCCCTGAATATTCAGACAGTATGTCTCTAATAGTAAATCACTTTATCACATGTGCTGCTTTTAGACAACCCATTCCCTATTTCCTCATTACTTTTTTTCTCAAACTAATGGATGAGACTATTTGAACCACGGTATTTAAACTACAAACAGACCAGATATTCTGATTAAACCAAAAGGATCCCTGCAGCTTTGTCACATCTATGTGCTAAATTTGTAGCCCGTTAATTTCCATTGTTGTGTAATGTTCCTCCATTTTCTGTAGAAGCTAAAAAGATACATTAGAATAGCAAACTGCTGAATAATGAGATTCTGCTCTCAATTGCTTCCATCTTTCATGCATATTATTGGTACCTGTCCATGATGTTAGTTATTCTCAGCTGCCCTTATTGGAACTTTTCACCATATGAAAAAAAACAAAAAAGAGGCTTGTTTTTCCCAACTACTGCCATGTCATTTCATCCCTAGCCCCAGTCCTATCCCTTCCCATACCTCCTCAGAGAGTGGCAGCTCTCCCTCACCAGCAGCACATAGCAATAGTCTTTTAATTTAACTTTTTAAATTAGTTTCTTGCTGAGACCTGGCTCCTGCTAAACAACAGAAATGGGAATCACAGCAACTAAAGTTTCACAACAGAGCTATTGTATTTCATCCACACGAGGGACCCTGGAGAGAACACAGAAGAGAGATGGGGATATCTGGGCTACAGTGTGTGCTCTTTCCACTTTGCACCACTGGTTTCCACTTTGCTTATAAATACGCCAGCATATGTTATTCTCAAGATCCCATTCCACTACACAGAATCAGAGCTTGTTTCCTAGTTTGTCTCGCCACATTACAATCTCATTTTTTCCTCCTTCCTTCCCTAGTGAAACTGCAGCTTTTGAAGGGACATTATAAAGATATAAAACTTCCAGACTGGGGAAGAGTGACTGAATCTTCAGTGCAGGACATGGTTACTGGACAATGGGCAGTGCCAGAGCCTGAAGATCTCAAGAGCAAGAAGCAAGAACCGCACAGTCGACAAAACTGCTCTCTTCCCCTCTCCTTTCTTCTCCTCTACCATGAAGGGCTCAACACGAGTATAACAGTTAAACAGGCTAATAACCGAAGGTCAGGGTTTTATTATTTCTTTAAAACTCTTCTAAATGAACTGTCTTTACTTGTGGTAAATCCATAAACATCCAACTTTTCTCCAAAGGAAACCCCTTGCCAAGAAAAGTCATGGTTACAAATCTCCTTCCCAGGAAGAATGTTCTCATAATTTTTTAATTTATGCCTTTTCAATTTAATGAAGTATTTTATATTGTTAGAAAAGGAGTGAAAAGCTCCTAATATCTACATTGAAATATTCAATTATTTCATAATTCCTTTACTTAGTGGCCCTTTGTTAATTTTCTGGCCAAGAGAAACAATACCAGTGTTTCTTGTCTCTTTCCCATTTCTGAAACAGGAAACATTTGACATCAGTCACATCTTGTGCTGGAAAGCTGGGCTAATGTATCTGCAGAGTCTCATCATACAGCACTAAAAAATCCATCTCCTTAACAAGTATGGAGCTAGCATTGGTCAGCACTATAGAAAAGGGAAATATCAGCTTCTGACAGCATCCTAAAAAATGATAGAGCAATACCATTAAAGATCCTTTTCCAAAGATAATGATCGACTAATCCTTGATATCCATCCATGCTTTTGTCCACACGGATTGCAGTAAAGTCCCTTTTGCCTGTGGGAACACTGGTAGTAACTAATAATTAATTGCTGCTAATGATCACTTAGTCATGAAAGTTGAAAAGTCACAAAGTGATCTCTTAAAGGAGTGACCTCAACCAATCACAGAATATGCTGTGTTGGAAGGAACACGAAAGAATTGAGTCCAACTCTTAAATGAATAGCCCATACAGGGATTATATCCATGACCCTGGTGTCATCAGTGCCATGCTCTCACCAACTGAGCATGACCCTGAATAATGCACCAGAGTCCTCCATCAAGATAGAAGATGGAATTGGTTGGTCTACCTTTATCACTGTTGGATCAGGCATCAGCAGGCACCACTGTCGCACACCTACAGAACTTCTGACATTTAGATTTACTCCATCACAAAGTACAGCATTTCCTTAATTGGCAGCTGTTTCAAAATTTAAAATACATCTTTTACTGTAGCACTTGAAGCCTTCAATGTGCTAAGTGAAAGGTAGGAAGCAACAATGGTGCACGGAGCAGGATGGAAATCAACTCACGGAAAAGATAAAGAATAAAAACTGACATTAGGGAATAATGGAACAACTCATGTGGCCTAAAGCAAGCACAGCATCTCTGCAGCCCAAATTAACTCCAGCAGAAAAGTGATGGCAGGGACAGGGTCATGCAGTTGAAGGATATCCACTGTCTTAAATGAAAAAGCTGAAATTAAAACTTGACATTTTGAAAAAGTCAGTTCCACAGAGGAAAAAAAAACAATTGAAACAAATCATCATGAATATACACATGTGCTACTAACAAAGAACTACTTTCCAAAAGGAGGTGAAACCTAAGAGTGAAGAAAGAGCAGTCTTCACAAAAAAACTAAAAGCAGGAAGATAATATTTTAAAATGTGATTCTTTCTACAAGATATTACAAAATACAAATCAGAAATTTATGAAAGAATTATGGTGAGAATGATGGGGCTTGGTACTGCTCTATCACAAAGTAAGTGTACTCCGTCTGGCCCACCAGTCTTACACATGCACACTTAGAGAATTAAAGAAGCCTGAGCACTTCAGCAGTCAGGTACTGTAATGCAGATGCAGATTTTTGGGACAGGAAACAGAAACATGATCTCTACACAGCCACCATGCTCTGTGGTCCATTACAATTCACAACTCTGTCATTTGAGCTGCTTTCACATCAGTAACCCAATGCCTCAGCCTGAACACACATCTGGTAATGTCATACACATTGCATGCAGTGGGAGCACAGGTGGGTGATATAAAATGAGTGTTTTGAAGCTAATCCAGAATGGACTGCAAGTACATCTAGAAATAACTGAACATAGTGACCATAACAGTAGCAGCCAAAGCTCATGAACAGTGAGCTGTCTTAAATAATTCTTGGTAGAGGTACTTTGCCATTAACATACACTCATAAATAGCCTACATCGAAGAAAGAAACTGCTTCTTCTTGACAGCAGCTGAGCTAAACAGAATTACAAAGCAGGGAATTCCTGCCAACTACTTGATTATGATTATCTGCTAGGCTGTGCAATATGCACAAAAATAAGCAAGTAAAAGTAAGCAAGGTAAAGATATTTATAGAAAAAATAAACAACAAAAATTATACTTGTGTTCTCATTATGGGGCAAAACTTTCTTTGAAGTTACAATACATTCTCCGCCTTCCATAGAGGCAATTTCCAAGGGCACCATAAAATGGAATGGTGAGATTTACATTTATTTTCTCTCATTAATGGCAACTGAAAATGGTTTTGCTGTCTCTGAAAACTGTCCCTAAGTACTGCAATATTCTTTACTCACAAAAGACTGACATTATCAGGACAAAATATCAGGCAAATAAAAGCACTGCTTCAGACATGCACTACTACTTCTCTACTTTATTACATAAAATCCAAGCTGTTAAATTAAGGCAAGGAAGTATCTTTTGCATGTTGTGCTAGGAACACACAATTACAGTGAATGGAAGTTGACTATATATATATATATTTCAGTGAAGTCAGTTCAAAAAGCTGGAACCGCAGACTGATCCTCTACTAAATCCTATGGCCATTCACCATTTTTTTTCTGTGAAAAAGTATTTACTTAATTTCCACTTAGTTCTATTGGCATCCTTCACAGGCACAACTTAAAAAGCTAGGGAACGTTTCAAAAGCAGGAGCTGTTTGTCATACTTTGCCATACCAAGATTTGAATTACTATGATTAGTGATAATGAATACAAGCTATGGCAGTATACTATGAAAAAGTGCTGTGCAATTTAATTACAGAAGTAGAAAAGGAGCAAAGGGGAAACTCAGCAAAATACTCCAGGAAAATGAGATAACAGAAATCCAGATCTCCAGCTTTCAGAGAAAGAAGCAGGTACACATTGTGGGTACCAAGTGCTACACTCCTTTGTGCTAAAGCTGCCCTCAGTAACAGCAAACTGGCTGCAGCATCTGGCTTTCCACAGCCCACAATGCAAAAGTTTCTTTTCTGATTCCTTGAAGATCCACTGCCAGACAACGAGAGTAATTCACCCATTCATAGCAAAGAACATCAACTTCCAAGATAATTTCAGAGCCATAAAATACCTTCTCTGAAATCACTGTGGTTCCTCCACCACAGCCCAACAGCAGGAAAAAGGAAGTCAAGAGGAAAAAGTAAGTTTAACAACCTAATCTAATTACATTAGAAAGACAGCTTTAAAGAATAGAGTAAATTAAACAATTAAAGGACAAATCTTTTTCAGATTTTGTTGGTGTGTAAAGAAATGAAACAACTAAAGGGAAGAAAAATGAGCTTTCATGTAAAAACACTGACACCAGCATTATGCATTGCTCTCGCTTGCCACAGCTTTTCCAGGAAGATGAGCAGCTTCAAATACTGCAATCCCAAGAGCAAATTTGAGCTCATATTTGTTTCGTAAATATATGGCCACAGGCCAGTATCTCTTAAAGTACATAACCTAAAAGAAGACAAAGGAAGGACAGGATGAGACCAACTAAAGAACAGAAAGAAAACTGTAGAAACTACCTGAAGAAAAAAAAGCAAAAACACTTTGTAAAACCATCAGGCAGGATAGGGGAGAAATGCAGTTACAGGTGGGGTTTTTTTCCCCTGAATTCTAAGAAAAGGCAGGCAAATAGCTCTGAAATTCCACTATGAAATAATACAGAATTATACTACAGAAACAAAAAATGGCAAAACAAAATTATCAAATTTATAAAGAAAGATTTTTAAAAATGGCAACATTGTTGTGAATTCCAACTGTTCTGCAGCACAAGGAATTCAGGATTTTAATAGCACTGTCACAGTAGCATGCAAAGGCATTTGCAAAATGTATGTCAAAATCAATTTCCCAGCAGAGGCAATATTCTCTATTACTGCATGAAATCCCAAGGGACTGGTCTGAACTGACCATGACTGCATTCAACACATTTTGAAACCAACCCCACTGTCACCACCTGTGGGTTCCAGACAAAAGAAAAGCCCTTTATGCAGGCCAGCACACAGAAAAAGATCTCTTTCTCAGCATTATTTTCTACCCTGCAAGTATCTCCTTTCTGTACTGCCATCTAATCTATAATCTGATGAAAAAAACTATTTGCTCTAGCTTTCCTCCAGTCTAAATGGCTCCTTTAGTTCCAGAATACATCTTCAGTGTTTGATTTAAAATTGTTAAACTAAGAATTTTCAGAAATAAAAAATATTTCATGCAATTTCTTCCTTGTTATGGAATGAATAAAAATAGATTTAATACAAAATTCAAAGCAAATTGTGTCATGGCATATTTGCCCTCCTTTAATAATCTTTCCCCTTGCAAAGAATTCTACTGTTTTTTAACATTCTAGCCATAGACTAGGAAATTTCAGAAAAATTACCATTAGCTTTATAACATCATCACCTTGACATTCAAAGGCAAAGGAATGCAGACTTTGTGCCTTTATTAAGGTTCATTTTCCACCTACTATAGAAAATAACATCACTCAAGCAAATAGCGTCAGTGATAAAACGTGAGCAAAGCCATGCTGGCATGCATTTATCTGACACTTGCACACTGAGATAGCGTACCCAAAGACAATAAAAATAAATCACTAATAAATATTGACAAGGTTTTGCAAAACAAATAAAGGGATAAGACAAATTATAGGAAGCCTTGAATGATCAATTAGGTGTTTTGGACTGTAGCTTCATGACAGGCCTGTGCTTCCAGAATGACTGCTCCTATGGATAATAACACGACAAAGAGCCCTGCCCACAGCTCAGGCTACCAATGCAAAATACTGAATGCCACAAGATACATTTGAGGAATTAAACAGGATGTGCTAGTCATGCATTAAGTGTAAAAACTCCCACTGTAAAACTAAAATCAAAAGCAAAGACAGTATGTCAATACTGAATGGGATAATTCCATGACAGATGTGAGAAATGTCTCTTGCTGCAAAATACAACAAAAAATCTCTTCAAACAAGTAAAATTACAACCGATCTTAACAAAAAAATTAAAACCTTAATGAATATCTGCTTATCGTATGAGCAGGTCTGTCAGTGAGATCTCACCTTGAAATCCAATGCATTAATTAAAAAATCAATAATTGCATGACAGCAAATGACATAACTCAAGAGATCAAGTGTAGAAAGTCCCAGCCTTTAGTTAATCAATCCTGTGGTGAGCATGCATGTACTATGTCTGCCTGCTTTATTTTATGTGCAGCTCCTCTGCATTCTTTGAGAAATTATGCTAACTCCAAAGATCATCTGGCTTCATCTATGGGCCTATTGGTCATTGCCACTGTGTCTATCAATCTTTAAAAGCTTCTTATCTTCACATGTGTTACCAACAGCAGTTGGGAAAGTAAGCTGTTTCTGCTGGTTTGAAGGTAACAAGTATTTACAGTTTTGAACTTTGAATCGGTGGAAATCAGAAAAACATCCTTGCTTTGTGCCAAGACAAAGCTCTGAGGTGAAACAGAATTTTTCTACAACTCTTTGAAGTATGAATAGTACTAGACCTTCTCTGTTGCATGCAAAAGCAGCTCATCATGTGAACACAGTCTCCACATGAAGCTGTAGCAGCTGTCTCACATTAACATGCTTAACAACACAAATACAGTTACAATATAGATGCGAAATTACAAATGTTGAATTAATTTTAAGCTAGTATATAGTTGATATTAGTCCTTTTTTTCAGTGAGCACTAGAATCCCGTAAATCTCAGCTACTGTAAAGGTCTTGGTCCTTATTTTCTTTGGCTGGGTTCTAGCTAAAAATATCTACTCTCCCTCTTTTTTGGGCTTTAACTGCTCAGTAAAGTAACTATTATTATTTTGTCTATGGGGTTAACCTGTCCATAATCACATACTACTTTCATCAAATTCAAAAGGTCACACAGCAGTCATTTAGTGTGCAACCAGATAATGTCATGTGAACTGCATTGGGACATTTTAATGTAAACAAGTGTAATGAGACTTTATTAATTTTATGGGAAACTCTCATGTATTTCCTTAACATACATTTTGTTCCCATAAAAGCCCCAAACAGCCAGCCCTGGCAAAATGAAACCCCTTCTCTCCTCTGACAAGACAAGTTCCTTTTGGAGTGTATCAGCACCAACAACAAAGGAACCTACTTTTTGTACAGAGGTTTCACTATCTGTATTAAAGATACTGTACCGATGTAGTACTATCTGTTTTGTTTTGTTTTTCACTTGGCTGCCAAAAGGACTAGCTTCTTTCACAGTATGTTCTGAGACAAATGAAGCAGCAGTAACAAGTCCAAGACACCCAGTCCCATTCATGAAGACTAAGAAGGTATAAAAGTAAGACTGTACACTAGCAACATATTACAAAGCTGTTCCTAAGAACCTGGGTTTGTAAGATAAGGGTAAATTTAATTTTTCCCCTTGTTTTTCAGTTATGTCATATTCCCTTTTTGTAGTCTTTTGAAAAGGGTCTCCTTTGAAGCACACCATATTTGGCTACCCATTTAATCAACTCCCCTATTTACTTACTGTCTGTAAACTCCCAGTTCCTGAGGAAGCCAAGTAAGACACTTGACAAGAATTGCCTCTAAGTCTATTCAGGAGCTGCCAAGAAGTGGGATTCCTCCCTGCTGAGGATGTTACTGCCATAAACACCTCACAGGGGTTACAGGGCTTGTGGTGAGCTGGTTTTAGAGCTCTTTTCAGAAAATCAAAGTGTTCCTGCTCTTCCTCTCCCCAAAACAACTGAGGAAAAATTAAATATAATGGCTTATGTACTGCCAACATCCCTCTCTGCTATGATATATAAGAGCATGATTTCCCAGGTATCCAAGATGTAGGATATGTAGTACATAGCTGATTGAACCCTAGCAAGCCTAACACTGTGCCAGTGGAAAAGAAGAGTTGTTATAAAATACTAACACCTTTCAAGTATCACTCATGTCAAAGGTAATCTCCCTACAGAACATTAGTCTACCTGTTTTGGCATTCATCTGAATTTATCATCCTTCCCAAACACTCAGAAAGCCAGAACAGCTGGGGGAGGGTGGGGGAGTGGAGGGGTGTCCATTCCTGCCACATCTGGACTTAATCACCATGATCACAAGTTCTTCCACCTTTAGGCCTCACAAGTTTGATATCTGAACACACCACAGCCTAAAATCTTGGAAAGGTTCCTACCAGATTGAAAGACAGCACAGCAGTTGCTCAGCAGTCACGGTCACTCAGCACATCTCCTCTCAGTTTATTCTCATTTGACTAACCCTCCCATTAAACAGCGGGACACATTTAAGGCTAACAAGAACCATGGCTAAAAGCACCACTAGTTTCTGAATGAGGAAGATGTGTCCTTGAACAAAATCCTTCCCTTGAACTAAATTGAATTTTTTCCAGATGATTACAGGACTTCCCTTCTCAACAAGGCAATGAACACTGAAGCAGCTGTTCAGTGGGAAGAATGTTCAGCTGTGGTTCTGTCAGGTGCCACAGTGAAAGAATGAAGGCTCTCAGAAGCACTGGCAGATTCTGGAGAGTCAGAGGGCCACTTGGTGATAACAGTTACATAAACGAGGAGAGGGAAAGGAAAGAACAGAATCACTGGAGGGAAACTACAGAGAAAGAATTACTATCATTTGGGGCTAAAGGAAAATACATCGTTGACATCCATTACATGAATGTAATGTAATCCATTACATTACATTATGTTGAGGAGGTGGAGGAGCATTCTCACATTTTCAACACTATTTATACAATTCTACCTGTTAAGATCAAGTATTCTTGACGAAAAACATAAAAACACCTTCACTTTCAAAACCATATTAAACACAGTTGATGAGGAGATCTTAAAGCTTATTAAGGTAATACTTCACCCCATCATTTCAATATGGCCATTTCAACAGGTTAACAGTTATGTAGCTATTAAACAAAAATCACCCAAAGAGGGTATATGAAAACAGTATTTTTATAGTATCATTCAACATGCTTAAGAAAAATAGGAATTTTTTTCTTACACTAACAAACCCCAGTACATTAACAAGTTTTATAAATTAGACTTAATGTGCTCCTTTTCCAGCCATTAATGTCACACAGAAGTGCCTCATTTTACACTTTAATAACTTCTTTGCATACATCATCTGGCAGTGCCAAGCTTCCCATCCAAGGGTCTGAATAAGGAGGTAGCACCACAGCTCTGCTCCATAAGGACTCTGAACTCCCAAGAAGCAGCAGCTACACTCCCTGCTTTTGTCCCAGAAGATAATGCATACAGAACTCCTTCTTTACTGTAACTACATCTGCCATGCATGAAAAAAGTACTTTTTACTGTTTATTTCAAGTTCTGCCCAGTGGAATTGTCTTCTTGTGTTTTTTATGTAGCCTTCAGAACAAAGTTGCTTGTGAGAACAAGTCCACTCACACCTACTCTAGATCTACAGTCAGAGCTGAAGATAAACAGCCATGGAAAGAGTCATCTCCCCAGCACAGAGAATAATATCCAGGCAAGTGAAAGGAATGAGAGCATTTTCAAGCAGTGGGGATTCTTGCTGCCTAAAGACAATGAACACAAGTCTCATGGAGGCATGTGAGCCTTCTCAAGAGAAATTAAAAGCAGCTGTTAAATTTCTCACTCTCCTTTGAGCCCTGATTTCACAGTGAGGAGTGAGTATCCTGTTTTACAAAAGAAAGTGGGCGGCTGGTTTCTTTTTCACAACAGGACCTGACCTGTTGGTTCTGGAGCTCCTTAGATGAAGGCACTTGGACACACTACAGCTGCTCTGCTCCGGAAGAAAGCAAATTTCATTCTGTAATAAAATACTGCCCACAGTCATCCTGAAGGTATAAAATGTGTGGCTTTAAATTTGTTTTAGGATTGTTGTTGACTAGCTGTATCCATAAGATACATAGGCTATCTACACAGCTGGGGTGGAATTTTTCTGCAATAAATACACCTGGGAATTTATAAAGTACTGTCAAGTAAATAATCTCACAAAGTTGTTTTTTTTTTTAATTCCTGCTGATATACTGCTATCAAAAAATTAAAGCCTTGATTCTTATCTTAAGCATCCCTGGACTCAGACAGTGAAATCAAGCAGCTCTTCATTTACAGGTGCATCTAAAGACAGACTGCAGAGGACCAGAAAGTTTGTTCAAAATTGTTATACTCTTCACAGTATCACAGAAACACAGAGGGAAACTCACAATACAGAAATTCTTACATAGAAAACTTCAGAGACAAAATTAAAACTTGTCTTCCTCTTTATACTTCCAAGTCAGGTGACCACATAATTACAGGTATTTAAATGTCTCAATAAAGTCTTAGCTACTGGAGATGTTCAAGGGCTTAAGATGGGAATACACTGGAAGATAGTGGTTTTTTTTTTCATCATGCCCAGAAATGTAGGAGAAAAATGTACCTTTTGATAGAAAAAATAATAACATTGACAGAACCAGAGAAGTATGACAGTTAACAGACTAACCTTTGAAGCTTGAAAAAGTTTGCCAGTGCATGTCAGCAATTCCCCACAGGAAAGAAACAGACTGACCACTATCTTCTGTAGGACTGTTTGAGATTTAGCAACCACAATGCAGAAAGACAAGAAAAAACCCAAACCTGCATCTTTTGTTGATCTAATTAGAAAAAGAGAAACCCTGCCAAACACAAAAAAAGCGTCATGACAGGGCTAAGTGTTCTGCATTTGTCACATTGATGTTACTAAAATGTTCCTGACTGCTAAATCATGGAAATGCAAATGCTGCTAACAAACATAAAAGCCAGATGTATTATTAAAAGCATGTTTTTCATAGGAGCAAGTTTTTAGCAGCACACAGAACGACTCAACATCTTGGTTCATGCCATGAAAAATTCTAACCATTCTATTGCACTGATGAACATTGTAATCCAGAAGTTTAACACAAGCAATTAGAAAACCCATGTGATAACTGAACTGTGTTTGTATGCTTGGAAACATTTTTCTATCACAATCAGTCTTCACAACCTGTTATCTATCAGTTTACTATGCCACAGCTCACAACATGAAGAGTTCCATAGGATAGAGTACAGTGCAGCAAATTCATGTGTTTTGTACAAATGACTTTGGGAGGAAAGTATCTGTCCAGACAGACTGTACAAGATGGATGCAAAAAGCTTCAGTTACAAATTAAATAAGAAAAATAAACTAGTCACATGATCTAGGGTAGAAATACTAGACACCTTGATAAAAATTAAAATGCAGAAGACACAAGACTAAGTTCTGTGGCTTAAGCAGAGGACTGGGAGAAAAGAACTGTCCCTCCCATTCTGATTTAACCACTATGAGTCAAGCTGCTCTCTACTCATTAATATGACCTTACCTGAAAGCACAACTGTAGAAGAGTCTCAGTAACCTGAGGCTTTAGAGGACAAAGTCTTTACATGAGGCTAAGTACAGTTTGGAGCTGGACACTGCCTAAGTAGGAGAGGGAAAGGTAACTAATTATTTTTAATTCCCCTTATTACAAACATCAGCATCACCAAGAAAACTGAGTGCATATTTTTACATAATTCCTATGGAAAATACCAATGCCTAAAATTCACCTAAAATTTTTTTAAGTACTTACCAGACTTCTAAAAGGTAGCATAGATACTACCTCTACTAAGATGTTTTAAAAAAAACCCCTAAATTTTACTGTGCAGGCTCACCACAACCTGGTATTTATTGGAAAGGGGACTTTCCAATCAAATAATAAAGCTTGTGAGTGGCAAAATAGTTGATTACTTTCACCTGGTAGCAGGATAACTGTAACACGTTGTCCTAATGATCTTCAACCTGGGAATTTTAAATTGGTCATGCAGTATCTTAACAATACCTTTCAGCCACTAGCAAAATGGATAAAGACAAAAAATAACAAAGACATCTACCGTTAACTTCTTAAACTTTAATTGCAGAGAACAACAGCATAAACTCTAGTTAAGCAGTGTTCACAAAAAATGCTGTATTTGTCAAAGAAAACACAGTCTGTGAGATTTTCAAACACCTGACATTAACAAAGACTCTTCCCCACATATAACCACCAAAATGGAAAACTTTGCGATCAGTGGACATTCAGGATGCTATCTACACTTACAGGGATTTTTATTGCAACACACAGGTTTAAGTTTCCAGTAATCCATTTTTCCTGCTCACAATACATAACCAGGGACAGACTAACACGTAGTAAACAGGTCAGTGATAGGATAGTTCACCAAGTGGCAAGTGAAAGCAAGGGGCACATTAAATGCTGAACAGGTGAAATTTCTATGGAATGGGAATGACCACATGAGTAATCTCTCCTGCAGAAATTAAATCTATTAGGCAATTAACTGCCTGAAGTGTTATATCCTCGCTACAGGCATCACAGCTGAAACTCTCCCCCATCAGATTGTTATTGTTAACACCTGGACAAACTATTAGGGTTGCAAGAAAATCACTGCCTTTCCCTGCAGGTGATCCTGCAGAAGCATTCCTGAAGACTTTCACGTTTTTATAGTCGTTTCTACAACTTCACTGCAGGTCCCTCACAAGTCAATCACTGATATTCAGTGTTCTCCACGTTATATTGAACTAATTAATTCAAGATAATTAAGTCAGGCTTTCAGTATTAAAGAGGCCACTGGGGAAAATAAACCAACAGCAATGACAGGGCAGGAGTGCAAAGAGAACAGAAATTTCACAGTAAACTCTCCTTTATGAGAGGGAACTTAGCTTTACTGTCCAGGACTTTTCTTTCTCTTTCAACTTTCCTCTCTAAAGTCTTATTTCCCACAAGATGAATTTCATGTTATGGATTTATTGCCATTAGTTTCCTGGGAAACATCCTGGCATGCTGCAGCATCTCACTAGATTAATATCACAATGATTAAGAACACCTTCAAGACTAGAAATGTTTTCCAAGCACAGGTGGAATCCAAGCTGTGATTGTGGAAAACATAGATGCAATTGTGTCTGGTTTTAATGTAGAAGAAAAGCCTTCACCTACCGATATCACACACCCCTTTTCAGAAAAAAGGAAAATGGGAGCTTGATTTCTGCCTCAGTCCCTTTATGAGTGAATTAACAACTGAGCTATCAGGGAGGAAAAAAGAAAAAAAAAGAGAGAAAATTTACTTTGTTAACTTCTTTGGCTTCCTTAAGGATCAAAAAATGTGCTTTATTTCCAAAAGACATCAATGTTTCATTCAGCCTGTAGCACCTTGTTAACTTCATATTTAATAGGAAATAGAAAAAAAAAAGCAATGAAACAAATTTCAGGTTCATTCTAAGTGAATGCCTGAATTAATTTTTCAGCTCAGGAAAGGCAGGATAAGTTCTAAAGCACTGAACCAGAATAAGTGTGATAAAAGAGCCAATAGAAGTCACATCTCTGGGGATTTGAACCAGAGAGGGTAACAGCAACAGCCTAATCCTGCTACTATTATTTTGTGCTGCTGGTCTAAATGTCAAAACCATGCTGACGATAAAAAAATATCTGCCTAAAAGAACTTCTGACTAATGGTACTGGAGCTACTGAAAATTGATGAATTACCCCAAAATGCGCAGATTGAAAGAACAAATTAAAGATGGCTCTAGCAAATTAATGTTAGTATTTTAAGCTTTCAAATAATATGTCACATAAAGATCATCCATGTCACTGATGCTGCAGCGAGACATGATCAATATAGTTACAGCTCAGGAACTCTCTTAAGAGATAAAATCTCCCTGCAATTGTCACAAATACACACAATGTTCCCACTATCTAAATCTGTGTACTACATTACATTTCCAAGGCCTGCAATGACTGTACATATGAAGAGAATGTGAACTAATCCAGTGAGATGAATGATTCTAGAGGAGTTCTATGGAAAAAAAAACAAAAACAAAAAAAACAAAGGAAGTTCTCAAAGTTCACATTTTAAATAAGAGTAGCCAAATAACTAGAACTCAACTTATGGTTCTGTATTAGACTGAATCCCATTTTTATTATATTTTAAAGGATAAGAAGGATAAGAAGTAACACTACCACATTATTGCTGCAAAAGAAAATGGCAAGAATATTGAATGGCCTGATTACTGTATACTTGCTGAAAAGCCTTCAGATTTCTAAAGAGAAAAAATTATTCTAGATTTATATGGTATTGAAGGGTGTTATCAGCTTAACATCTACCTCTGGAAATGGACTTTTTCAGAGCAAGAAACAAAAATAAGCCAGCCTGCCTATCACTTCATCAGCATGTCTCCTTCTATGGTTTGAAACAAAAATATTCACTGCTGTTGAGGTTTAGATGGAATCTTCCCCTGGAAATGTTATTTCCATTTTTCCCACCCACTCACTGCAGAAATTGGTTTTTGATCACAGTTTGATACACAATGAAAATCTGTATCAAACAGATGCCTCGTGTACCTACACTGACATAATTGTGTTTTAAATGACCAGAAAGTATCAACCACACAAAGTGCCTGAACCTCCAACTCTCTCCAAGAAACGCTGCTGCAACTGATGGTCAATTTGTGTCCTACAGCTAGAAGAGTGTTTCTGTAGACCAGTCTGGAGTTCAGTATATCTAATGCTAATCCTACCTAGCCTCATGCCATTGTAAAATCTTTCCCACAAATCCTCGGCTTTGCAACACAGCTGTTCTGGGTGAGTGCCCTTCACTCCAACAGTGTTCAATTAAATACAGAAAGACAAATTGATACATCCTATTGTTTTGAAAGCTTAATTGAATGTCTGGCAGTTTGTAGAACTCTGCTTCAGTCCTAAAACCAAGGCGAAACTCTCAACAGCATCAATTCCCAAACCAAAATTCTTTCTTTTTACCTTTCAAGTATTTTAAGGACAGTAATCACAATACACATGCAACACAACTCACACAAACCTAAACACTCTGCAGGACTCTTTTCAGAGACAATCTGTCATATTCTCTTTGGCTCTGCTCATATTTCTCTTCTGACCACCAAGACATGACAATGACAAAATGCCTTTTTTTTCCTGGTCACCACAGATGGCAACTTAATATTCCAGTCTCATCTCTGCATTTGTTAGCCTCCTTCTTATTATTCTAAAACTGTTTTTACCTTCCATCAGGACTTTAACTACTTGTGTAACTTTTTTCCCATTTCACTCATGCAACAGCACAGTTATAAACAAAAGCAGGCTGAATTATAACCACAATTACATTCATGCTTAAGAACTTCACAGATTCAAGAGCAAGACAACTGAGATGTTTATTCTTCTGAGTCAGAGATCCTATCTGTTGCTTATAGTGATGTATCTTATTTAATTCAGTGAATATTAATTCTAAGAGGGATTACAGGTATTCTAAATATTCAGAGGTCCTGAATTTTCTAGACGATTTTTAAAAGCAGGGTGAGGAATATGACAGGTGACTCTCTGCCTCTTGAGGGTCTGTGAAGGCTTCATTAACAATTCCACTCCAGAAAAGCAGTTTCAGTGCTGCACAATGAGAATATCCACACTCACTGTGACAGTCCAAGAATCCTCCCTGTAAATAACTCATGAACTTTGTCTCACATTTGGAAATTTTTTATAAATATTGGTTTTTTTAATTGACTAACTCTCATACACACTATTTCCAACCATACCACTCCAACCAGACAGAATGACTGGCCATGAAGAATAACAATTGCTTCATTGAGTGAGGTTGATTAAAGTCAGGAAAGAGTTTTCTCCTGCTTGTCCACAAGGAGGAAGTGGAGAGAGCAGAGAACACCCAAGCAAGAAAAATTCACTGAGTGGATAAAACATAAGTTTAGAAAGCTTTGGAAGAAAAACCTACATAGGGGGCATCTTCAGTAATTTTCAGTGAGGAGAAAGAAGGTGGTCTTATTTAGCTGGAGACACATAAGTTCACACAAGAACAAAATTTCAAAAAAGCTTTGTTATGAAGAAAAGCCGGAAAGTGCAGAAGCCAAGAGGAGCTGGGCTGAATCCCAATAGTCACTTGAAAGATTTATGGTATCTCCAGAAGGTGCTTAGAGACCCCACAGAGGTTCAGATTCCAGGGGCTTAAAGAATGAATGGCCTAATGAAATAAATCCCTAACACATAAGCCAGTGAAATGTCCCACCAGAGGAGGAACTCTACCAGCAACCCCAGCTAACCTGTATGTATTAAAAAAAAAAAAGCCAGAATGAATTTATGTGCAAGTCTATGAGCCAAGAGAAACACACATGGTTAGTCCTCAGAGCAAGAAGATGAGATTTTAACAGCTGCAAAGTGTTGAGCTAATGCCTAGAGGATATTCTGCTGTTTGGTGGAATCTTTCCCTCAGCATCACATGGAATAAAGCTGAGTATCTGCTCTAGGTCTCTTTGGCCCCAGGGCTAGACTTGAAGAAATACAGAGAGAATTACAGTACTCCTGGAGAAAGGGTATCACCAGGAATCATTTCTTTATAAGAAGATTTGACTTCTCAGAGACTCAAAAGCCAATGAAAATAGCAATGCCATTGGACTTACATGTTTCAGACCGTGTAATTGTCACTTAAATTTAAATTAAATGGACAAATGAACAACAGTTAGCCTGTATCTCAAAATTTATGTGATAAATGCATAATGTTTAAATGAGCAGTTAACAAAGACCAAAAAAATAGAGCACTGGATATAAGAAAAGTCTAGGACTTCAGTCAATCATGGTAAAAAAATACAGGTATTCTTGGACAGAAGAAAATAAACATAAATATGTGTACTAAGATGAAAAGAGAGCATGCTGTTAAAATTGGCCATTGTACTAGAACTGAAGGAGTACCTTCCTCACTTCTGCTATCAGCAGTGAGTGTGGCCAGCATAACCAGAGTGAGGACACAACTGGACCTTACAGGTATTCAAAGTGGGAGGACCCAGCATAGAATTATTATAAAACAGATAAATCAAACTGGAAGCTTGCAGCCATAACCGTTCTAGATCTTAATAAAATAATCTCTCTTAAAAATACCAAATGGAGGGACTACAGAAAAGGAGAAAAACAGGATGTGGCAACTACAATCCTATCAGCCTGACCTAAATAGATGATTAGAACAACTTTCAAAGAATAAAGACAGAAAAGAAGATAAAACATTTGCCAAGTACTTCAGTATCCTTCCAATAACAGATTTTTTCTAGGCACAGAAGTAAGTTGATCTGTATTTAGTAAAGCAACCAACAGAAATGACATTTCTTTACATATTACTTAGTACAGACAGCACAGCTTTTAGTTAAAGAATCATATCACAGAAAACCAGGTAAAGAAGGAATCAAAACAGGCTGTCTTGAAAAAGGGAATTAACAAATACGTTGATTGTATTGGTAACCAGCTTGTGAAATCTATTAATTAACCAGAAAAAAACAGAACATAAGAAATTCAATAACATTCACTAATTCTTGAAACTAGAAAGCACTATCAGTGTAGGAAATCAAGAAGATCTTTATACAGAAGAACCAGAAGACTGATGTAACAAATACAGAATGACGAAATATAAAATTACATACCGACAAATTAATATTTTTTGCTGGGAGCTGGGAATTTATTCATTGGAAACTGAAGAGAAGAAAAAAAAACCCAAACATGGATAGTCATAAGTCAAAGTAATCCAGTCTAAAAAAAAAAGATAAATGCAAACTGATTTAGGTGAGATGTAATCAGTTAAGTACTAACATTCCTCTGCACATTTGTCCATTTCCACTTAGAAAATACTGAATATAGATGATGGAGCTGAGAAGTCTAGCGGTCCAGCTAGAGCCAGAGCTATTGATGAAAACACCTGCCTGACCATGCATTTCAGAAGGCACAATAGTTCTGATATGTCTCCCAGAAATGTGGGGTGGGTAAGGGGAGGCGTAGTCACTGGGAGCCTTTGGGGATGGTGGGTACTGAGATTTTAAAAATCCCTACCAATGTTTCTAACTTTCATCCACACTTCCTAGGAAAAACTATCATGATTTAGTGCATGATTATAGCCCTAAAACATGGTTTCAATTAGAAGCAATTAGCAAGAATAATGGCATAGCACAAAATCAAAGTCTCAAAAAGTACACTATAAATGGCCTCCAATAAGATGTAATAGACATGGAAAACATTTGTGTTTCCTGGTGATTTCTGAACATTTCATTTCAACAACAAAGTTTTAGAAACTGAGGGATAACTTGTGCCCCACAGCCACAGGGTTCTGGAAATGTAGCACATGGTCTAGTCTAACTCTCAAATATTGGCTGGGGTCCTCCCTTCAGACAAACATTTCTGAAAATTAAAAGCAGTCAGCCTTTCAAAAAGGCTGTTTCAGCTGTCAGGTCTTCCCCCCCTCCTCAGAAAGAGGCACAAGTGGATATTAAAATTTAAAAAAAATTTTAAAACCAAACCAAAAATATTGAGCCGTTTTGTGAAAATGTAAACATTACTTTTTAAATTTAATATTACAAACCTAAGAGACTTGGGGTTTGTTTTTTATCAATGGAAAGAGAACACAAAAGCAGCTTGGTATCATAGCAAAATCATTATAAGACTGTACCACTGCCAAAATTATTGCTAAAGACACCAACTTCAAAGACAGCTAAAAAAAGAAAAGAAACAAATTCCAGGATATGGAATTTTACTTTAATAGCAACAAAAGGGAGCAAACAAACAAACAAACAAGGGCCAAATATATGGGAAGTTGCCATTCCTCTTTCTTTTGAAATACAAAATGAAATGCTCTCTCTTAGATCCTTTAAAAGTTTCACAAATCTAAAACTAAAGGAAAAAGAATTTTCTAACTTGTGACTTCATATTCAAATTAAACTTTTGGGGAAAATAATTATTCTACTATTGCCAGTTACGGCAGCACACATTGTTTTAAAATGTGTGAAGGAGTTCTGTGCTCTGGGAAAGCAGGTCACATTTAGTTTAGTATTAGTTTGTTTAGTATTAGTTTGTTTCATCCCCTTGCTGCTACGGTGTCATGCACACAGCACTCTCTCCCCCTCAGAAACCCACAGACATACACTGAATCAGCTTTTCAAACTGCAGAGAACCTGAAATCCCCCCAAAGACCAAGCTGTGTCTGATTTCACTGCAGCTTGTGTTCCTAAGCTCCTTGTATGTTTGAACCCTCCCAGTTCTCCCCATTGTCCCTCAACTTGGGCAGCCACCAATTGGTGTGATGTTGTCATACAGTATTACTATAGACCTACACTAAGCACAAGGCAGAGGCATGAAGGTTTTGTCTATTTTACAACCCATCATTAATTAACCTTGCACTCTGAGTTAAACAGACAGTCTTCAATTTGAGCAAATTTTGCACCAAACAGCTACCCCAGAGCCTCACTAGAATAACTACCAGTGTAAGCACAGCATGCCCCAAGACATCTGAAGTGCTTTCAGAGATTTAATTTCTCAAAATGCTGTAAATCAGGTTCTATTGGATGTCTTCATGAGTAACAGTGGCAATACAGTACACAAAACATTCAAAACAGGAACCAGCCTGCTGAAAACTGGGCAAGTGCTGAGTTGGTGCTTTAAGGCTACTGCTTCCCTTCCCCTGAATGTAGCTGCAACTTCTAAAGTTTAAACTCTGAGTTGATACATTCTTGAGATTAATGTATTTTCTAACAGTGTAACAAAAACCCTATCTATACAACATGCTCTTACAGTCCCTTGTATGGTATAAGCATAAACAGAGGGATGATCCTTCTCTCCAAGAGATTATTCTCCTCCATTTGGGAGCATCTTAAGACAATCTTGTCAGAAGAGAACAACAGACATGCTTTATTGAGTCCATGTCCATGTAAATGCACATTGATCCTACAGAAATATCAATTAAGCATCATAGTGATGAAAGTACCAAACTGAAACATATCCATAAAATTAGCATATTAATAAAAATGCAATAGCCTATCCAACGATTAATAAAATAACCTTCAGTAAAAATAATTAGGTGCCTAGTATCTATGCAGAGTGTTTAATATGTGACCTTGTTGGTGTAAAGAAGCAGAGATAAAGATATCAATATCTGTGACTGATAACAGCCTATGAGAAAACAGTTTCATACAAACAATAGGTCTAATATTAATGCCACAATACAGAAGACACATGGAAGAAAAGGCTTTGGTAAATCATTACTGTGGTATGTCTGGATATGAGTTCAAAATTCAAATCAGGAAAAACTGAATGCATAGTATAAAATTGTATTTATTGGGGTTTTATGCAATTGGAAACAAAAGATCATGTAGAAGGTAATGCACCAGAAGCAGAGTGCAGTCATCTCCAACAGTTTCTTTGATTGGTAAGATACATTCAGTTCCTTGGACACTGCATTAAACCATATGTGTTTGTTTATGACTGTTAAAGAGCATACACAAGTTGTTTGTCTCGCATGTGTTTAGCCAGACATTAGCTAAAAACTGCCCTTCCTGTTGCCCCTTTCCCACTACCAGATGTAGGCACAAGTCAGTGGAAGTGGAGCAGACATAGGCATGACAACCTAATTCCCTGCATGAGGGAAGTAGCTGGGGACAAGGAGGGGGAAGGAGAGACAAAAACACTTTACACAAGGTCAGTGCAGGAGATTGAGACATCTGTCAGGGCTGGAAGTTAGTACATTTCCTTTTATTACAGCAAATAATGTTGGTACTGCAACAGTTTATGCTTAAAGCAGTACAGCCTGTGAGCACAACTAAATAGGCATGACAGTATCCTGATTTTTATTTTAAGTCATATCCCACAGGAAATGGAACTAGTAAAGTCTGGCATAAATGTAATGCTTTTCATTTAGTACAGAGAACAGGAAGAGAGAACCTAGAGCTGCATCTCTAATGTACTTTCAGTTATAGAATGAAAACCCACTTCTAAACAAATCACTTCAAAGCATTACAAAATCCATAGATTTGACCCATCTAGAGTAACCCAGGTTATCAGTAGGAAGCTTGTGGAAGTGAGGGAATAGGCACAAAAAAGGATTGCAATGTAAGCATTGTCCCTTAAAACACATTCTGCTAACTCTCTCTGTCAGATGCTACAACGAAGCTTGGGTTGTACTGTCAAGTTCACCCACATAAAGAAAGCCCAGTTAAAACTTTCTTTACACTATTTCATTTAAATGGTACTGACTGAGGAATATGAATTGACTCCATACACAACACAGCTTAATCAGTAATCCACCTACTTGGGTACATATTGCCTGCATCTACCCTTAAAAACCCTTAACAAGTAATTATCCAGAGGAGTCAGCAGAGATTTTACATCCAAGCATAGCCAGCCAGAACACAGGTCCTTACAAACATCCCTTCTGCATCAAGAGTAGTTACTGGAAATGCTTACAGTTACTACATTTCGTCATGGGGTACAGCTATTTAATCAGCTGCACATTTATTTATATATAATATAAAATTATATACACAAATTTATATAGGAGAGTAGTTCAGCACAAAGGGATGAGAAGTATCTGCACATCTTCTGTTGCAATGCTAAATACACCACCACTCTCCAGGCGTGACAGAAATCTCATGCCATTCAATATTCTGAGAAGAATTATTTCACCTAAGTGCCAGTGAAATTAATGATTTTGTACAGCTTCTTATAGAGGTGTCTCAAAGAGCTTAGAACTGATTGAATGAACTGTGATTTATAAGCATCATTTTAAAAATCCATTACTCCTCCTGAACGAAGTGCCTTTTTACACAGATTACCATGCTCTTCTCATAGACTGAGAGCAAGGGCACTATCTTCTATCAATTCTATAAAATGTGAACTTTCTTCTGCTACATTTCTTTTGTAAACAAGGCTTAATTTTATATTTTCACCAGAGGCACATTTCAGCATTTGGTGTTAAAGAGTAGCTGCTGGCCAAATGCATGGTTGTTTTTTTTGGCAGTTGAAAAGCATAAGTACTAGAAATGAGATGGACAGGTGATACAGATGTGTGAAATCATAAGGAGTTGGGAACAACCATTCTTTTTGTCTCCAGGTTGAAGGCAAAAGGTGCTTTCTCCTGGAATAGGCAGCTGATTGATACACCACCAGAGCATATTAGGGCCAATGATACCTGGGAAAAGCTGAGGTGAGGGCTAGATAATTTTCACAGAAAAAAAAAATCCATGCAGGGTTAAAAATGTGCAGAAACTACCTTGCCTGGGATGTCCTCAAGCTGAAAATGGTCGAATAGCAAGAATCCATGGGGGAAAATTTCACATGTTTGCCCTGTTATTACACTCATCCAGGGTGTATGCTTTTAGCTTCTATGAGAAGAGGGACATGGGGCTACATTGGTTGGATACAATACGTACTCTGACTCTTTCATGTAACACCTGTGCCAAGTGAGCTGTGTGATATTTTCCCCCAAGTGTTTTGTTAGCTGATATCTCTGCTTCCACACTGTTCACACCTGCAGCAGGATCTGAACAATCAGTTGGACAGAGAGCCCCACTCCTCACTACCAAAGCATTCACAATACAGTTTGACACTCAATGTGGAGTACGGATTGCTCAGACAAATTCTTATCATTAAAGCACTGCAGAGCAAGTTTCTCCAAGCTATCTACATGGACACTGAAGCCTATAAAGCTCTAAATCAAACTCATGCACTTTAAAAGAAAAATGCACTTAGAAAGAAAAACTCTGGAAACCATTGATTTTTTTTTTTTCAGCATGCAACTAGAAGTTTGTTTTCAAGAATTAACTGAGCCGTGAAGTAAAATAAAAAGGCTCATTCTGCTGCGTGTCAATCTGCTTGCATAGTAAGATAGAATTTAAGAGATTCCTAACTCATCTGTTTCCCAATGCTTTAAAGCCTTCCAGGAAAGACTAAAGCTTCTGCTGACCCAGCAATTCATGGAAATCTGTAAGGATGATAAAATGCCACTATTATTTGATAAATGGACAGTCCCAACCATACCCAACCATTTACAGCTTATTAATAATTTGCTCTGCTGTATCATGCCAATTCTTTGTGTAAAAGTGACCACCAGCAAAACCCATCAATTTCTGAATTGGGATGACTTCCATCTAAAAAATTAGTTCACAGTCATTACTCCAGAAAGTCAGTGGCCATGAATGAACTCTTGCTGGACACTTAACTGAAATTTTATTCATTAGGCTGTATAAAAACATAAAAATTTAGCAGCCAAAGGTATTCAAGGACTCTATCTTTGCCACTGGTGCTCTGAGTAGTCTAACAGCTAATATTTTAACCCACAGTTCTCTGCAATATAAAGTCTATGATTAAGACTATTTAATATCCTTATTCCTCTTCCATAGATAGGGATACATCTAATTTCTCTAACAGGAATACCTTTATCACACATGCTTCTTTTCCTATCACAGCTATAGACTTAAGTATGCAGAAAATTTCAGAGTTAGCCACACACAAGCCTTCAAAATTTCTCTCTTCCCTAACCCAGTTTGCTAATATCACCTAAAAGATTTTCCTGAGAACTGGGGAAAAAAAGGTAATTTACTGCAGGAATTTTTAAAATGTTTTTGTTCTTAAACTTTAAAATAATTTTTAGTTCTCAAATAAAAGCCAAATGTTTCCATGTCAATGTGTTTTTGATGTTTCAATATTTCATGCATTCTGTAAATCATGGATTAGGTTAGGAAACAGCTGTAGATTTATTACACAGATGGGGAAGAATTACCTTTGGAGATCTGGATTTTTGCAGGTGTTAGACTGAAAATTTAACAATTGCAACATTTAAGAGTAACCACAAACTAAGAGAAGGAAAAGTGAAAGGTTTCCAATTCCCATTTCCCAGGATCAGAGCTTCATATATCCACAAAGCACCCATTCAGTGCTGGATGCTGGATTGAAAGGACTGTGTCAAGGAACAGATCTCTTTCTTACAAACGCTTAAATTATTAAATTGAATGGTTTTTCTATTTTTAAAATACTAGAAGGGCACCGTAAGAGAATTCTTAAGCAAAAGTGTATGGAGAGTTCCCACTCACCTGAAGTTACTTAATGATTAAAATTATATATTTTGGGTGTTGATTTTTTTTTGCTTTTCTTCCTTCCTGCAATCAGCTCAGCATGGCCATCTACCACTCCTGCACAGATTCAAAGAAACATTTATTTATCTTTGAGCCCAGACCACCCCACTTCTAAAGCTACATATTAATAGATCACAAAAGTTGTACATAGCCAAGAGAACCAATTTTATACCCACAAAGCTATTATAATATACTGAGACTCTACTGAAGAGCTTCTGGAGTGTGAAGGGATACTTGTGAATTAATAAAGAAATAATTGCTACAAAATCACACTTCTAACAGATAAATGATGACATGTTAACTGCTTTCAGACTCAGTGTAAGAATAGAAATTGGATGAACAAATAAATAGTTTTGCATTATAGTGACAGATTAGATGACAAATTTCTTTGCTGTTACTGTTCTTTTGGTCTTTCTGTTGCCAACTGTATTAGTTTTAAAAGAGTAGTATTTCAAGTCAACAAACAAAATCTGTATTTTCTGCACTGACTTTAAATTGAATACAGTGAAAATTAGACCTGGAAAGCTGAAGAAGCAAACAGAGGAATGCATGGCATGATCTTTCTGGTTTACCTCTAATGGGGATTTTATAGCTCTTTAGAATTTACATGAACCTTGTTTGCTGGTTTCATTTCTGCTTTCAGTAATGGCAGTGTGGCTTAAATGATCCAGAACCAAAACCATGGGGGAAAGAACTGTCCTTTTAGCTCCTTATTTCAACATTCAGAGAAAGAAAAGGACAAAAAACGTGGTCTGCAGCCAATGCTGCTGCTACCTGCTTAGTGTCTCAATGACAGATTACAGTCTCTAAGTCTCCATCCCTCAAAGTAAGGATATATCTTCCATCCCATTTTGTCCTCTTCATTTTCTTTTGAATTTTGCAGAAGGCAGAGAAAAATTAGAGATAATGCATGTTATAATGTCTTTTTTAGAACTCTCTCATTCTGCAAGTAGCTCTTGGAAATGCATATGTCAAGAAAGCACAAACAACTCTCAAATATATGAAGAATATAAAAAACATCCTCAAACCCCATGCAATCTTCTTACATATATTATACCTTTAAGCAGTATTTTCTAAAACCTCATAGATTTATTATTCCATAATTCCTGGCATACCTAGATTAGCTTTGAGAGCTTTAAACAAAATCTTTCTTTGCTGTCATTGCATTTACAAACCTCCCACAATCTCAGCATCAGAAAGTCTGTTATTTTTAAATAAAAGCAACAGAGGAGCTCTATCCAGTAAGTTGAAACAGTCTCCTTAATGGACCAGAAAAGTGCAAGTTGTCATAACACTCGAATGCGTATGCCAGATCATTTGCCAGATAATATATGTTTTTTCTCTTCCTCTGCTCTTTCAGAGATGACTCTAAAGCCAATAAACATGAATTTTATAATAAAACATAAAAGAAAATAAATTTACTAAAAAGCTACTGACATGAATAAGTCATGACAATGTTCTCTTCATTATGCAGTTATAGGTACGTAACTTGTTGAGACTTTTAGTAAAAATGTATATGCTCTATGAGAGAATGACATTTATGTCACACATTTATATCCTACAACTTACAGCACACCCTGGAAGTGGAAGCAAGTTTAACCTACAAGCCCCAAACAGTACAGAAAGTACCGTGCTGTATAACACAAAATAAACACCTTCATTAAGTTCAAAATATGAGTTGAATTGAGAACTGTCACCATCACCACATCTTTAAGCTTTGCACAGGCCAGTAAGGGAAATACTCTTGTATGCAGGAGTCAACAGAGGATAAGAAAGAGAATGTGATGTTTCCATCCTATCTAGGTAAAAAACACCAGGCAAACTGATGCCAACATGATGTGCTGATTTCTCCTAATTCAGATAAAGTTTTAGCCTGCTCAGAGACAGAAAGAGAAAGAGAGATAAAGAATATTGTAACTTCAGCCAGAAGACAGGAAATCCTGTCCAATCTGGCAATAAAGTAGTATAATTTTGAGATATATTTTACTAAAGAGAACCATAACAATGAATACTGAGAAGCACTAAAATTACCAAAAAAGGCTTGAAAATAAAATTTGTAATCAGGATTAAACCTCTGTTATCAAGGCAGGTCTACGACAAAGCTTTATTTCTTAGTTCATTTGTAGGATAAGTGAATGGCTCAGAAGAGACACTTTGTCACACCTCTTACCCTTAGGCCACAGAGGTGCAGTTATCAAAGAGTTACACATCATCAGATGCTAAATCTACCTAAAATTGCCAAGCTGACACCAAAGAGTGCAGAAATAGGACATAAACACCTCCATCACTCAACACTGATTGATGGACATTTGTAATCACATTGGTCCTTGAAAAAGTATAGTAAAAAAACCAGGAGAGTGCTCAGTGAGTTCTCACTCATTCCTCCATCTTATTCCATTCTAGGCCCTGCTGAAGATCTTCAGGAAAACAGATTCATATTATGCTGGAAGTTCATCATAATAACTGATGCCATCCTTAAGGCCAGTGACCACTCAAAATTAACATGCAGTACCTCTACATGAAGAAACCAGAATGTTGATATATCTGCAAAAATCAAAGCATTACTAAACTGTCTGCAGACATCACATCGCACCAAGAGTGCTTCTGCTGCTTCCCTTTTAGTTACTTTCCCTTTTAGAAAATTGCCTTGGTATACAATTTATCTCTGCTTGTGTTCACTTTTACCTCCCTGTGCCTTCTTTTTTTTTAAAGCATGCCACCAGAAATGCTTAAATTTTAACAAAGGTGTGTCTATAACTGGTAACAAAACACAAGTTCACTATCAAAAAATAGGCAAAAATTAAATAAAGGCTGCTAATGACTTCAAAATTTTACTTACATCTTTCACTGCATACTTTTACTCTACTTTCTAATGTCTGATAACCCACTACTTTCCCACTGATTTTCCATTTTCTTTCATTTGTCTGCTCAGATTTTTGATCTCCCCGTGTTATTATCCTGAGGATGCAATCATTATATTGCCGTATTTCTTTCTTATATTAGCTAATGCAAACAAATTCCACTTATTTTTCAGGATGCAGATTCTCCCTTACTGGCCAATCTGCACTGGAAGGGAGAGCCTTTTACCCACAAGGAAAAGCCCAGATATATGCCTGGAATAAAGCACTATTTCCAGAAGTGGAAAACTATAAAAAAGATATAAAAACTATATCTTTTAGGTACATGGTTACTTTTTCTAATTGCTGAATTCCTACAGATCTACAGGAGAAACCACTAACACGCAGACTTACATGAAAGTTGATCCATTTCACAGGACTAGCCCATATTATGGGCTACATCTGTGGAGAGCAGGGGGGAAATGAAGACAACTTGAATAACCACAGGAGTTACAGATTTCCCAGAAGGAAAGAAGTCCCCCATTGTCAACATGCAGTCAAGAACACAAGTGAACAAACTGACCAGTTGTTTAGTGGCTGGGCAGAGGAACAACAAAGCACTAAGGCAGAAGGCTCTAGGCACACAATGTATGAGGTAATAGTTTGTCACCAGTCAGTCCCCAAGTCCCTGATGAACAAGACTACTTCAGTAATGCCCTACTGCAAGAGCCCCTCTGCTTGCACAGGGAAAAGACTAGAGGGTTTAGAAGACTTCCAGGTATGATGATTGTGACTCAAATATAAAACAAATGTTTATCACCACCTCCCAGGTTGTGCAGCAGAGGAAGATGTGACATGAGTAGCCTCCTTCAGTATCTTGGTTTGTTTCCAGTTCTCCAGGAGCCCGTGGTTACCTCCTTTTCATGCTAGCTCTGAAATTCAAGAGCCCACCTGGAGCCAAGTCTCATACCACAGACCATGAAAAACAGCTTGGCCAAACCAAAACCTCTTTGCTACATTCTCATCACTCGTTGCAACTCTACAGCAACATAAACAAAGCTGCCCACTTCATGATAGACGTTCCTGCTCACAGTCCTTGAGCAGAAGGTTTCCTTTCCTGGGGGAAAAGATACAAGGATAATTATGAAAGGTGGACATGTTTAAAGTTTAAGCCTGTAGCATGAAACTTGGGCATCACTACGATGGTCCTGGATTAACCTGCAAGTAGAACCAGCTTCCTTTCCTGGCAGTCCATAGGATGCTCATCTGCCATTCCTCCTGTGCATGTCTCTCATGCCTCCTTCTCATTCATGTTCGGCTTTATTATCCTAGGTTCAGTCATTACCAGGACATAAATATTTCTTTCTACTCTCTAAACAGGGTTATGGCACCACGGTGACACTTTCAAAATTCAGTACGCTGTGAGTGATATCCACGTACATGACATCACAGCACACGACACCTAGAAAAATCTGCACTATCAATGCATCAAAGCCTACGAGAAAAAAAGAAGTAAGGAAAACCACAATCATAGGTTATTAGCTTTAAAACACTCAGGAATCCTTCGGAAGGCTTCACAAGCAAACGACTGCTATCCCTCAGCCCCGCCGCGGTGTCAGCCTGTCCCGCCGCCTTTCAGCACCACGGACGCCCGCGCCCAGCGCCAGAGCCGGGGTTGCTGCAGCGCCCTCCGCTCCTCCCCGGGACACTGCCAACTCCTAAAATCACACCATCAGTTTGCTTCTGGGCTTTCCTGAGGCCACTGGTGCATTATGTCTCTCTTTTTTTTTTTTTTTTCCTCCCATGCTGTTGAAGGAAAAAGAAAGGGCAACGAATGGGCTTTTCTTTTTGGCTTGGGATACTAAATGAAAAGCTCCATGAGCTCAACCTTCCCAACGTTTTCATAGATTAAATTGTATTAGGGTTGTATAAATCGTGTACTTTTTGAGCTCAGAGTGCAATTAGAAAAGAAGAGAAAAATGACAGAGGAGAAAATGCCTTTTGTTCCAATCAACTATTGTCAGACCCAAAATATCATTGATGACTCCTAATTTGAAAAAAATTAATTAATTAAGTAGGCCACCTGAAGATAACAACAGATTGCTTTTTCATCAAACGCACTGAGGAAATACATTGCAGCTCTCCCCAGGTCTCCTCTTTAAGTACTGGTTTTCCCCAAATTCATGTAAGTTCTGCAGAAACTCAGAAACATATCTACATTCACCCAGGCCCAACCACTGTGAATTTTCTTCTGATGGAAAAGGCTTTGCTCAGTTCAAAGGTATACATTTTGCAATGCTTTTCCAAGCTAAAAGCAAAAGGGCTCTCTGTCAACCCCTGGCCCTCCAAAGCCTCTGTTCAACCTCACTTGCAAAGAATAAAGGGGGTTTTATGGAGAGGTAGAACATTTTTCTCTATTAGGACTAATCAGTTTCTGCAAAGGCAGGGTAAGTTGATTCACTTCGTCAGCAGAGAGCTCGGGAACCACCACAAAGACCCTGAAGTGCATTTTAGTTTCAAGCCACTGCGTGTTACACTGCCTGCCCTTCTCCCTGGGTCAGTCTGGGTCATGCTGCCCGGGAGCCAGTCCTACCGGCTCTCCTCTGAGGCCCATCTCAAGTCCTGAGAAGCATCACAGTTGTTTTAACTCCCTCTGAGGTTTAACCAGAGCTGATACTGTATTCCCTCCGAAGACCTGAGCTTCTGTGCTGTTTACCCACGCTACAAGTGTTACGGGACAGGGAACACATTTCTAATGGCACTTGGGAGGAGGGCGGTATGAGAGGGGCGCTGATTAACTGAGCTCCGCAGGCCGCGCTCCCCGTCAGCACCGGGGCGCGGCGGCGGTGCCATGGAGCGCAGCGCTCCAGGGCAGAAGCCCCGGGTGCCGGCCGGTGTGGGGCCCTCGGGGGCCGTGCGGTGCGGGGCCGTGCGGTGCGGGGCCGGTCGAGCGGGGCTCACCTGGAGGAGGCGCTGGCCGCGCGCGGTGTGCTCGGGCAGGCGCGCGCGGTACACGGCGCGCTCGAAGCGCGGCTCGTTGTCGTTGGCGTCCTCCACGCGCACGCTGAGGCGGCACGCGGCGGCGCGCGGCGGGGCCCCGCCGTCCCGCGCCACCACGCGCAGCTCCAGCGCCGCCTGCCGCTCCCGGTCCAGGCGCGCGCGGGTGCTGACGGCGCCGCTCCGCGCGTCGATGCGCAGCAGGGCCAGCGCGGCCGCGTCGCCCTCCAGCGCGTACCGCACCTCGGCGTTGGGCGAGCCCGGCTCGTCGGCGTCGGAGGCGCTGAGGCGAAGCACGGCGGTGCCGGGGGAGGCGGCCTCCGAGACGGCGGCGCGGTAGTGGGGCTGCGGGAACGCGGGCGTCTCGTCGTTGAGGTCGGCGACGCGCAGCAGCAGCGGCTCCTCGGCGGAGAGCGGCGGCGTGCCGCCGTCCGTGGCCACCAGCCGCAGCTCGTACAGGTCGCGGCTCTCGCGGTCCAGCGGCCCCGCCACGCACAGGAAGAAGACGCCGGCCCCGGCCGCCCGCAACGCGAAGGCGCCGTCGCCGCCCAGCAGGGCCAGCGCGATGCCGCCGCCGCCCTCCGCGCCCTCCGCGTCGTCGCCCTCGTCGGCATCCGAGACGGAGACTCGGGCCACGTAGTCGCCGGGCCGCGCCCCTTCGGAGACCCGCGGGCCGCCGGTCTCGGTGAGGTAGAGCAGACGGATGGAGGGCCGGTTGTCGTTCACGTCCAGCACGGCCACGGAGACGAGGACGCTGGAGACCTCGGGCTGGGCGCCGCCGTCCCGCGCCTCCACGACCAGACGGTGCAGGGCTCGCACCTCGCGGTCCAGCGGGCGGCGGAGGCGCAGGACGCCGCTGCGCTCCTCCACAGCGAAGTAGCCGTCGGGGTCGCTCTGCCGGCGATTGATGGCGTACCGCACCTCGCCGTTAGCGCCCAGGTCGGGGTCGGTGGCCCGCAGGCGGCAGACAGCGGTGCCCGGCGGCGCGTCCTCCCGCAGCCGCGCCCGGTACTCGCCGCGGCTGAATGCGGGCGCGTTGTCGTTCTCGTCCAGCACCCGCACCGACACCCGCAGGCGGCCGCGTCGCCGCGGGCTGCCGCCGTCCCACGCCTCCACCACCAGCCGGTGGACGTCCGCCCGTTCGCGGTCCAGCCGCCGCAGCAGCACCAGCTCCAGCGGCTCCGGCCGCACATAGCGCAGCTGGAAGAGCGGCGGCTCCCCCGCCGAGCCGCCCTCCTCCAGCAGCGAGTAGCCCTGCGTGCCGAAGCGGCCGGCGTCGGGGTCGCGGGCAGCCGGCAGGCGGAAAGCAGTGCCGGGCGGGCTGAGTTCGGAGATGTTGAGCTGCAGACTGTCCTTCGGGAAGCGTGGCGGGTGGTCGTTCACGTCGGTGACGGCGATCTCCACCTGCACCACCTCGCCGCGCAGCGTGGCCGCCGCGAAGCTGTAGCGCGCCCGCCGCTCCCGGTCCAGCCGCCGCGCCGTGCGGATGATGCCCGTCTCCGGCTGGACGTGGAAGTCCGCCAGCAGCGCCGACTCGCCGCTCCCCTCCGACAGCAGGAAGCCCCCCGGCGGGTCCGCGCCCGCCGGCAGCCCCGCGCGGATGTCGCCCACCAGCGTCTCGGCCGGCAGCCCCTCGTCCACTGCCAGGCTGAGGTTATACACCGGCGCCGCGCCGCCGCCCGCCGCGCTCAGCCACAGCGGCAGCAGCAGCGCCAGCGCCCGTCCCGTCGGGGGAGCGCAGCCCTGCGAGCCCCGGCACCTGCCGGCCCGCAGCCGCCGCGCCATGCTTGGCCGCTAAGCCGGCATCGCGGGCAGCCTGTCCCCGCTACTCGCCACCGCCGCGCAGGTGCCGCCGCCTCGCCGCCGCGGGAGCAACTCCCGAACGCTGCCGCCGGTGATGGGAAGGGCGAGTGTGTGCGAGGGGGCGGGAGAGCGGCTCCCGCCGCCACCGCCCCGCGCAGCCCCCGCCCCGCCGCCCCCCCGCAGCTCTGCGGCCACCGCCCGCCCACCCACTCAGTGCCCGGGGGGCGGTGTCGTCCCCCACGCACGGACGTGTCGCGCTGGGTCGGGATGGTGTGGCGCTGCTCCAGTGGCGCCCGAAATTCGGAGAGGTCATCGCCAAAACTGGTTACTCGGGGAATCAGCTGGCTTCCTGCTGATGGGGCAAAGAGTGACTAGCGCACGGGCTGCCTCCAGTGCAGAGGCATAGCTCGTGAAGGAGAATAATTTAAATGAAACAGAAATCTGCGAGGATAAACGAGTTTGCACAATTCAACAAAGATTTGTCTCGCCTTAATATTCTGGTCCTCATTTTCCATTAAAAGGCTTGCTTGTTATCTTAGCACTAGGTCAGTAAGTAGCAACTCAGCATGGCAAGAAAGCATTTACCAGATGTAAGCTTTAAGTAGAAACTTCAATCAGTTTCAGCAAGACCAGAACTTCTTTCATTTACCACTATGCCTGACTCCCGTATCTATTTCAGAATGGTCTAAGAATGAATTAGTGTTTCTTCAATGACACTGGGAGTATACAGCATCACGCTAAGTACCAACCATCCATCTATCCATGAAAGCTAAGTACAATACTTCAGTGGTTACCCGTCTCTTGCTGTTCCCAGTGATCCCTTACAAACTTAACGTCACCTTTCTGGCAAGAGTCTAACAGGTGTTCAGAAAAAAAGTAAATTCATCCTAGGACAGACAAGTAAAATCAGGGCAAAGATAGTAAGTAGCAGGAGTTACTATAGCTCCGTCCTCTGCTATGAAGGGGCACTTGAGAGGGCAGCTGTTTTACCCTTAGCCTCATTTCCAAGTAATGGAAGAACTACGCAAGGACGCTGCCAGAGCGCTCTGAGGCAAGAGCAAATTCACTGCAACAGTGAGGAGAAGGGGAAGAGGATTTTTTTTCCAACATCTTTGGGACCTACACAATACCACATATCCAGGTTAGGAGAGAGAACTAGGTTCTAAAGTAAGTCCAGAAGTCTTACTGCATGTGTGTAGTTGCATGGACAGGAGACACACGAGATCACATCCACTACATCTGACTTGCCTCCTTACACAGAGAAACAGGGCCAAGCAAAAGCTAGATCTTGTCAGATCTTCTTAGGCACATTCTGAGAAAGTCTCTGTATATTTATACACTGTGATAATTACAAGCATAGAAGCAAGAAGGAAATGCTGAGACCCTTGCCAGCTTCGTTCATATTCATTGAGAAAACACATGGATCCTCCCCAAGTCACAGATGTTCAATATGAAAATGCCTAAATTCCATTGAATCACAGCAAGTTTGGAAAAACAGCCATGTCCCATGCAGCTCATGCTGTCACTAAGAAAACATGTGAATCATGTTCAGTCAGGCACATTCACTGAAAAACTAAACAAAACCTGCTGTTGACATGGTCAGGCAGTGCCTAAAGAGCAAAATTCTGTATTCAGATACAGCATGCATGAAGATAGCAGGGAAAAAATAAGACTGGCATAGTTATCTGTGGTTCTGGCAGTATTCATGTATTTTATTAAAGCAGGGCACTTTAACATTTTTATATGAAGTCAAGTCATATGAAAGCACTGCCCAACTACAGCATGTTTCCAGAAATACTGTCTTCAGGACACTATGTTTTGCCTACTGTGAGCATGAGCCTTACCTCTTAAGTGTTCTTCCACCTTCTTTGTGTTTCTGCTTTCTCTGAGTCTATTCTTTCCTCCATTCCTTTTGAAAACTTTTTCTCTTCCTCTCTTTTGCCATGTTCATGACCTCATTCTTTTCTTCCACAAATCACAAACAGAAGTTTCTAAATCTTGAGGAGATGTTTGCCATGTCCTGGATATATTTAGCTACCCCTGCTGTTCTCCATCTTCTCAGTGACATGATGACCTACACAAAAGGAGAAGTGACATTTGTAAGACATGGAGGGAAGCTGCCACAATGACATTATCCCAAAGGAAGCAGGGTGTCAAAAGTTTTAGTGCATTAGCCACCTCTGACATCCTCAACAGATCGCTCTCATAGTGCAGACACTTGCCAGTTCCTCAGATCTACCAAGCCTTCCAGTGTAAAAACTGGACAGGAGCATACGCATAGTATTTGAAGATGAGGGATGTTGGTTAGACTACACAAAATGCCTGAGCATTCCAGTTTAGAAGGGGTTGTCTGTGATCCAGCTTGCTCAGTTAGATGACAGAAAGTTGCTTCTCCTGCTGTTCTCTCATTCCTTTCCTGGAGGTGGCCACCTGTAGGCAGGTGAACATAGGAATCCACTGTCAAGCCACTGAAGTTTCAAGCCCTGTTTCTTCAGGCAGCCCTTCATGAGCATCCCTCTAATCCACTGTGCAAGGCAATGAATTCTGATGCTCCCAGAGCATCATGTGCCAAATTCAGCTGTCCTGTGGCAGGGACCCAACATCCAGGAAAAGAGCAAGGAAGGAAACTGGAAGGTGATAGCTGTATCAGCTGCTCAAATTTAATTGGCCCATGTTTGCAAATCATAATTTACTATAGCTTAATCCTTCTTGGATTAATTGGAAATTCTTTTTCCTTCAAGGAGAATTAGACTAAAGCTGGTTATGACACTAGAGTCCAAAAGATCACTGAAACAGAGAGAGTGTTGTTACAACCACAAACGTCTATCAATAACAGTTAATTCTACTTACAAACATTGCCTTGCCCACGCAACAGCTGTGGCAGCTGAAGATGTGACCCTCCCATGGTTAGGACATGGCTGAGGTGATGAAACAGTATGACCACTTCCTTTTCTGCAGTTCACTGGCTCCCTGCAAACCATCTTCAGCAGCAGCAGCAGTTCCAGCCAAACCACCTGACTCAGGGCTGACGCAGGGTGGGAGTGCTGCAGGATCCATTCCAGTGCTCATTAGATGGGCGGTAGCAGCCAGCTGAGGGCAGAACGTGGCTGAACTGCTCCAGACAGAGCTGAAGCAAATATAATAAAACCTGAAAATTTTTCCATGAAGTTATTTCCTGCTGTTTGAAGACAGCATGGTCTCAGCTGCTTGTTACGGCCTTTCAGCCAGTGGGCACCATGCTTCCATTTCTGCATACCAGGTGGTGTTCCCTGATCCTCTGTGGGTTTAGTTTAAGGACAGAGATTAGTTTAAGTAATGCTAAAACAATGATTTCCATTAACCCCAGTGATTTGTTTTCCTGTGCTGGGTTACAGAACACCCATATAAATCAGCTTTCTGGCAAAATTGTGGTGTGAGGAAGCACTAATATCTTCAACTATTGTAGCTGGAACTAAGAAAGGATGTCTGTCTCCAGCCTCACTGGCTGGGGTCACTATGGATATTCAGCCTGTAATATGTGATATATGGAGAAAGTGTTAACTTTGCAGAGCATCAGGTGTTTCATTATTTATAGTTCCCCAGGCACACGTATATTGATTTCAGCACCACCTCCTTGAAGGAGTGTCAGCTGCACAAAAGACTTGCTGGTGACCACAGGGAGGCTGGTCACAGTTACTATAATAAAAAGCTACATGGGTACTGCTCTCCTTATAAAGGTAGCAAAATGTAATTAAGAACGTTTCTTTTTTCTGGGAGCCATCATTTAACTCTGAATCACAAACTAATTTGCCGAACTCCTTTTGCTGTGAAATAAGAGATGCTTTGCCTTCTCTGATGAAGAATCATGCAGTAGCCAGAATCTGACTGGAAAAAATGTACCTGTGTCTGTCTGCAAAGGTAGGAAACACTTTCATACTGTTTGTGGTACAGATAGTAGTAGTGGGGGTTTTCAGTTTCATTCCAGATATACCACAAGGCCGTTGCTCTGCCTGTAGAGCATGTTGGTACTGCCTTCTATGGGCAATTACTTCAGAATTTGTCACTCAGATATAACGGTCTAAGTAGGATTACTCAGATCAATATTTTCACATTAACTTTATTTCTAGTCCACTTATCTCATATGCTGTCAACCGGACTTAATCGTCTGTCCCAATTTTGTGTTTCCATTTTATGGCTCTTCACTAATCTCTTTGCTGACAATCCCATTCTGTTTCTACACACCTTCCCAGCTGCCAATCCAAGTGTTACATCACTTGTCAAGATGATTGCTCAAATAGACTTAGATTAGCCTGAAAAAATTGGCTGTGTCCTCCACATGTGATGAAGACATTTCTTTTTAAGCACAGCATATATAACTAATCCTTTATTATGGACAAAGCTTATAAAAAATATAAACTAAAATATTAAATTAAATATTAACATAATTAAATTAGATTCTACTAGGTAGGTGTTCATTCAGATTTTTACATCCTAAAATGTATCTCTATTTAGTTTATAAACTAAATTAATCTAGCTTAATTAATCTAGCAATGAGATTTTATTCAAAAGTGAAAGACCCCATATTTGATTGCTGTTTGCTGCCTCATTTGGTTTGTAAATAACATGATATGAAGTTATCTTTAAAACAGATGAAAGGCTTCTTTCTTTATCTGTCTGTTATTCCAACAAGTTGATGCAGATTTGAAGCAATCTCTTTAGGATGGCAAAGGGTTCACCCTTACAGGCCAGGAATAAACACACAAGAGCTTCCCACTAAATGGGTTGCATTCCACATAAAGCTGTCATTTGCCATCTGCTTGCACTGCTGAGTCCAGACCGTAGTGGTTTCTCTAAAACCTGAAGGATAGCTCCAGAAAGCTTGATAAAAATATATCCCAGGCTGGATTTAATACTCCTTGGATATGATATCTCCCTTGACTACTATGTTGAATTTTCACATAAAATGTATGAAATTATCTCCATTATCAACTTTTCTCACACAATTACAGATCACAACCCACAATCAGATCCAGTGGTCAAATTCTATGTGTATAGAAGAGCAAAAGAAAAAAAGACACGTGAGAAACAAATTAGACCAAATCCTGTTACCTGATATGTTTGTCTGAACTGCAAATGATACTGAAAATATGCAATGACCAAACACATTTGCAGGAGCTCCAAATCCACAGATAATCTTCATCTGGATGCAGCTCCTTAAATCAGGGATGTGAATGCAGCATTATAGAAATTATTCCCTATCTACAGGATATGATATCCTAGCATTTACTACACTTCCCAAATCTCTCTCTAAACTTTGAAGCTTTGAAAAGCAAGAACTGGCTGAGAGCAAGCAAAACAAAAACCATTACAGCCATATCTTAAGACACAGAAGTCATCAAGCAGAGGATTGCTCTGAATTCTCTCTTCCCAGATTTCCCTTCAGTGATGTCAGTCAGCTGGTATTGACATTGGCCAGCACTATGCACAGTACTCGTGGTGCCAGCCAGCCAAAATACAGTAGTTGGAAGTTAAAAGTCTGGTAACAGAGTTCAAGCCGCAAACAAGATGCAAATAGCAAGAATGATTGCAATGGCATGCCGTGGGATAGGATGCATTTTCTGTCACCTGCAGTCTTTAAATCAAGGTTAGACAGCTAACAGACATGTTATATTTCAGCCACAAATGAAAGGGTTTTAGGCAGGAATTACCCAGTAAAATGAAGTCAGGCTAAGTGATTAGGCTGTTCCTTTCTGGCTTTCACATCTATGAAAATCCAGCTTCCCAGGGCAGCTGCCCTGATCACAGAAGAGCAGCCCACACAGTGTGCTTGAGACTGGAAACCTGCTGCTATCACTTCATCAGCTGAAGTCCCTGCTGAGGACTCAAGCTTGTGGCACTGAGAGGAGGGAGGGTCTGCACATAAAGCTGTATCTTAATATGCTAAGCCACTCTGCCAGCTGATTCCCTTGCTGCATTGAGCTAAGTAATTATTTTAAATAGCTGTAAATCAGAAAAGAACTTTGCTTTTAAAAGTGAAATATACCATAATCCATGTGTGAATTAATGCCCCTGGCTGTTTTCTCTCTCTCACGTGCACAAACACTAAAAGCAATGAATTCACCAGCAGTTTTTGAGCCTTTGTACTCCTTTTCCAGATGATAATTTCATAAAGAGTTTTGATGCCTGAGTTTTGGCTGCTGTGCTACAACTGACACTACCACAATTACATTCCTAAAAGGTTCACATGTTTTCTTAAACACTCTATTAAGACAAATCTATAAATATGCAAGAACAAAGCAGTCTTCCTTGTCCCAGTATAAATACTCTGACCTGCTGATTTTCAGGGCACACAGTATGATGCAGTACTACATATTTCTTTGGGGAGGCGACAGCTGGAGGTGTGGCTGGATGGGGGGAAAACCCTCCAGCAGCCATAGGGGAGCAGATGTTTGTGTTACCTCCAGTAGCAGGTTTGTTTTTGTTGGCAGCTGTCAGTAAACTGTTGCTGGGTAATTCTGCACATGTCATTTTGGTCAGTGGTAGTGGAGCACCTCACACCTTCTTGATAGGCTCCCATATTTACTAGATTTGAAAACACATTTGTACAAATCTTAATAAATGGATCCTATTTGATTGAAAGTAAGCCAAACTGAGTACTGGAGACAGAAGTTGATTGGCTATTTTAATTTAGGTCATATAGGCTGCATCTAAAAGCAGATCTGACAGCTTCCTCCAGCCTCTTCATGTCAGCAGGGGAAAATCCTACTTTTACTGTGCTGTCACCGAATTATCCAAGATCTTACCATTTTTTTAATAGAGTTTATCACTACAGAATCTTTATGGGGCTGAGAAGGCTCATAATCTCCATTCCACAGAGGACTGCAGGCAGATACTAAGTTATCTCTCCTTAGGGCATATTTACATCCTTTAATGGACAAAGAGCCCTGAGGTAAAACAGACCCGGCTCTTCACCTGGAGGTGTCACAGCACCACCCTCAGAGGCCCCAGCCTGAAATAACAGACCCTAGGCAGGGGTTATGTGCCGGAAAAGCCCCAACTATCTCACCATCACAGTTTCTAGTGCCAAACAGGCTTTGCAGTTTACAAAGACAGTGTTCACAGGCAGTGAATGCACTGGGGAGGGGAACTCCTTGTGGAGCCCTCGCTCCATGTGTGCAATCACAGAGAGTGTCAGCAATGGAACCTGCACTTCCTGCATCCCAAGGCAGTGGCTTTGGGCTTGTTTTCCCTGCTTGCTTTTCCCAGCTTGTTCTAGTTGTATTTCACTCCTGACCTTTTTTCTTTTTTTTTTTTTTTTTTTTTTTTTTTTTTTTTTGTGCATATGTGTTCAAGAATAAAATAACACAGGCTTTTACCAGTTTTAGCTATGTATCTTCTGCTCTGGTGGCTGGAACGTCAGCTATGAGATACTTGAGATCACAACATTGCAGCAGTGGTTTTAAAGTTTCAAAGAGGGACATCACACAGTTACCCACAGCAGATTGTTCCCCAGCACAAAATAGTCAACAAAAATATCTTTCTAGATGTTTTTTCATCACTCCTAGAATATTCATCAATATTCATGAAAATTCACATCTTTGACTATGATACCTTTAACATAACCCTAGGTATAGGTTGCAGTGCTTCCATGTATCATACTGCAGTAAATACAGAAATCAGGGTGTCTCAGAGTGAACTCAGCCAAAAAGGATAGGAAGGAGAAGCCTCTTAAGCCTTTAAGTAAGGCATAAAATAAACTTCTGTAGTGTATTTAGAGGGCAAAGAAAGACTGCTAGGCATCTGTGAAAGGAATGCAGGACTTCTAAACCCATGTACACTCATGCACTAGAATATGATTATAGGAACAAGAAGATATCATAGGAAGACTAAATTCCTACAGCTAAGTTTAGGCAAGAACTGTCTGTAGGCCTATCTTACTATTTCAATTACACTTGCCATGTGTTCATGCCTGACTCGACTACATTGTTTCTGAATTCCTGCATCAAAGGCTTTATAGCTGCTTCTTTCAAAATAACACAAAATGCATCCCTTCTCTGAACTGTGCTGAAAAATGCCATCAGGAAAATGAAACTGGACTCCTAAACGTGTTCATCAGAGTAGATGTCTTCAGCACAGCACAGCTGGGGTAGCCTCTCCCAGTGCCACAATGCCCTCTGCCTCAGTCATGCTCTAAAACTGGATGCCAGCACTTCGGGGATTAGAAGAGTGAATCTATTTTAGATACTTTTTTTTTTTTTTTTCCTAATAAGAGTTACTAGCCTTTTTTAGGTCACCAAGGAAAAGAATTAATGCTATGCTTTTCAGACTTTACCAATAAGAAAGATATAACGCTCTTAAAAGGAATTGTGAAGTGTGTAGGTCTAGAACACGATGTGCAACAGATCACACTCTGCTGGGAGTAGATCTCAGGCACAGGGAGGTGTAACTGCCTGGATAGGGCTGCTTATACCAGAAATCCCAATGTTGCTTACATCTAGCAGAAACAAGCCAGCACTGAGGAGGGCATAAGATATCCCAGTGAATTCAAATGACATTGTTCCTCTACAGCACAGTACTTACTTGACTGAAAATTCAAAGAACAGAGAAACTGGGCACTCTGCTGACTTTGGGCTGTGTTCACAGTATCATTTTCCTTTCACACAAACTAGAGAAGGACCATATCTAAAGCCAGCCTCCAGGTTGGTCTCTAGAAGAGGACCTCCCTCAGGGATGCCACAGCTACCCCACTGCCCCCACTCTGCATGGGAAGAGCTGCTGCTGGGATGATACAGGTGGGCTGCCCTCTGCCACACAGGAGCAGGGACACCAGGCTCCAGACCATGCCTGCCTGACATGGGGACTCACTCTGCCTTTCAGCTTCCAGCTTCCCAGCCCTGACCACCATGTCCCTGCCTCTGCCCACGACAAACCACATCTGCCTACCACCTCCCAAATGAAAACAGGCCACCACACAAACCCAAGTAATCACACAGGGCAAAATGACATTGTCCCTTCAGTAAAATATGCATGCTTGCTCCCTGACTCCATGTTCAGTTTATTGCTGCCTGGTGGGGAGGGAAGGGGAGGAGGCCATCGAACTCGCTGTGGCTGTAGGTATTTTTCTAGGACTGGGAGCAGTTCACAACTTCCTCACTTATTCTAAAGAAAACAACATGCACAAAACTGCTCCTGCAGGGCTGAATATGGAGTCTCTCTCAGGCTCAAATCTCAGTTTACACCCATAGAAAAAAACATATTGCCAGCATGAGCTCATGACAGGGTGATCTCTCTCTGAATGCTCATTTTGGCTTATGCACTTGGAACAGCTTGCTGTTTTCTCTGTAGCTCGGTCGTGCAATATTTCACCTCACTCTTCATCAAGAACCAGGAGGGGTCTGTAGTGCAATGGAATAAAAAAATAACAGCAGTTTTAATTTAACATGCATTTCTTCTTTGAGAGGGCTTTTTGAAATGACAGAAAAATTTTTTATTTTCGTACACAAAGCCATTCTCTGCTAGAAGAAGAGTTCAGGTCTGCATTTTCTCTTTCTTTTTTCTCTCTATCATGAATGAGCTGCTTTCAGTTGTTGACACAGGCTGTCAGAATTTCATTGCACTAAACAGATTGTTGGCAGCTGGTGCGAAGGTAAAATGGATTCATCTACATTGAAATAATAGTTTGTACTTTAGGAAGTGGCATTCATTTACAAGCCCTAAAGCTCTCTACAGATGTGAATGAAGCTTTACAGTGAGCCTGTTGGAGGGGTAAGCAGAACATGCACTTTTCAGTCCCAAGCGCAGAAGGCACCTGACTTGTCCAAGGTCAGACTAAATGCACCTGAATCAAGATCTACTGAAATCAATAAAACATTTTCTGCAGCTTCAAGGCATGCTGAGCTGAGACCTAAGCTAGTGACAGAAATAGAAAATAATTCATAACCCTCAAATCTCTCTTCTAATTGCTATTCTAGGCTACTTTTCTTCCTTCTGTTTTAGAGCAGGCTTAAATCAGAACATCAGCCAAACCATGAAAATTTATTACAAGACAATATGATACAAGAGAATTTGTGTTAAAGCTTTCCAGAAAAAAAATCATATTGCAAGGATAAATAACAGTATTTTGTGGCCAAGATAATATTTAAAGGAAATCCGAATGAGTTGAAATAGGCTTCTTTGGTTGAACACTAAAGCACTCATCTGAAATTTTTATTTACTGCAACAACTTTATGTCATTACTGCCTAGGTTAAAGGGACAGGGCTATAGCAGAAGTACCAGTTAGAATTCGGGACTCAGTAGTGTACCAGGGAAATGAAAAATCCGAACCAATCCGACCTGTGCACTGTTAGGCTGCTAAACAGATGCAAGTCTTTAGCAATGAGCAAATAAATCAGCTTTTAATTTAAACCACACCTTTTTAATTGCAGTAACAGCCATGTAGTCATAACTGTAGGATCCACTTGGAAATACAGATGTCTCTCAACTACATGGAAGCAAATTATGGTGGCTGGGATTTAGTCATACCACAGCAACAGGAAAACACCCAAGTTGCTCTGAAAAGATAAACTTATTTACTTGCACACAATACCATCTAAACAGCTCTACTGCTTTCACACCTGAGCCGGGCAAAGCAGATCTGTCAGTAAAGGTTTGTGACTTCTCTACTCTGCAGTCAACAGCATCACCAGTGTTTTTATCCTGCCAATTATTTGTAATATCTTCTCATGCTCTGATTTACATGGGCTTTGTATTAGCTATGGTTTTATTTTCTCTAGGTGGTCTGCATATTTAAACGTTACAATAATGCAGGATTCCCCCAGTTACCTGCTAACCACAGTCCTGCAACAGAAAATATCATGACATTAACTTCATCCTCTTTCTCTCCTTCCCTAAGTTCCAAACCACTTATTCATGCCCTGGAGATGTTCTGACCAGAACAAGAAAGCAAGTTTCCAAGTCAAAGATCTTGAACAGAAAATGGCTCTCTAGCTACCCCTTTTCTCTCTTACATTAGCAGCCTTCCAGGCCGAGTGCCAGCACTAAGTAGTGGTTGAGCCAGGAAAAGACAAGTTCCCTTGGATTGCTGGAACTTCCTGGGCCAAAACTAACATATTCAATCAAGGCAAGAGGTGGCCAAAGACTGTGGAGCACAGGCATCGTGCATTCACAGGGGATAAAACCAGCTCATAATGGCCATGGGTATCGGTTCCTCATCAAGTAGACGATGCATCTTCTTAAGGAGCATGTTGAAGGAAACTGATGTTGGGAGGCAGAAGCCTGGCTGAAATGACAAAGTCTATCTCCACAAGGATTCTTCAGAATCTCCCCATGCCAGGTAACAAACAAACAAACCCCCAGTTGTCCTGGCTACTGATGATGTCTTGAGCATTTAGAAATCCAGCCAGAATGAGGCTGGAAGCCCAACTAGGCCTTTGGATCATAGACTTGGAACAACCTAAGACAGACACCCTCAAAGGGCAAGATTATCTGCTTTCTCTGCTGATTACAACCCCCACCCAGACAACATCACCTCAGCCTGCTTCAGATCTGGTTTCAAACATTTTCTTCCCATCTGTGCTCCTTTCTCAGCTAACTCTGTGCAATGTTGCTGTTGATGGATTACACAAAAGAGAGATACAAGATGAAGTAGGTATTGTAAATGTAGTAAAGACTCTCCCATCCATATTTCTTTCCAAGGACCCCAATATAAATGAAGACTGCTCCCCCTAAGCCAAAGAAGAACAATCCTCAAATATTCTCTACAGGACTATTTTAGTTCATTCACGAATTATCATAACATATAAAAACATATGTAAAAAGTATCGGGTGAAACGCCTGCCTGACTGGAGTCAATGGCAAATCTCCCATTTACTCTAAAGGGACAAAATTTCATCCACTAAGTTCCAAAATGAACGTTTTCTGCCTGCATTCTCTTGGATATATGTATTGGGCAGATGCTCTGTGTTTGCTCAACAGCTAAATAAAAGTTATTATTTTCATGCAAAATGCTGTCTTGTCTCCCCACTAGAAAATAGGCTTTGAATAACTTCTTCAGAAAATAATACCAAATTGTCAGGGTTTCTACTGTCTAATCTGGGTTTGGCATAACCAAGGGAACTCACTGGCTGCTAGCCCTGCCATTAATAGGAACAGCACAGTTTGGGACTTCTCTGGTTTTCCACTCGTACTTGTCTCTGTGTCCAATTTCAAACACAGTTAATCATGAAGCAAGGAATAAATGGCAAAGTGGAAAGGTTGAGGATGGGGAAATACATTGAAACTCCTCTCATTGAGTAAAAGGACAATGAACTGAGCATGAGGGAGATTAAACTGGGGCAGAAAAATGTGTTCAGAGAGGATGCCTAGCCATGCTGGCAGCAGTGCATGACTTGCCTCTAGCAGCTTTCTGCTGCTTCTCCCCATGGGTTGCTGCCCTGCAACAAGGACAGTGCAACAAGGTGCAGGCCAGAATTTCATCTGCTCCAGTTCATGCTTCCGTGAGTTAACCTCAAATGCCTCAGTTTGCACCAATAAACTGGGCAGTGAATCACAACAGGCTGGGACATAGGCAGGCTCCTGCCAAGAGCTGCCTCTGGCCAGGGCATGGAGGCCAGGCAGGTACTGGGGTGATTATCTGGGGTTTGCAGCCAGTTCTCCCATGCACTCAAGTCAGGACAGCAACATGGGATTTCCAAGGACATCAAACTGCTGCTTCTAACAGGTAAAAAACTCCCCAAGAGATGAAGATAACTGGGAAAGTAAGTATCTTGGGCGGGGGAGGGGGGGAGGGCAAAGACTGTTAAAATTCTCTCTTAGGAGAGACTTTGATTTCCTACTAAATTACTCCTCTGTGAACTCATGCCTGGTTTTCCTTCTGCCCATCAATTAATGTATTAAGAAGCCTCACCAGAGTGCTGGGAGATGGAATTCCCTCTTCAAAACCTACATCTAAAGCAGCCATTCAATGAAGGGAGTTTTTGTATGCCCAAGTTCAGAAGCCACTTTTTTCGACCTCTCTGCTAGAGAGACAAAACTCTTCGGCTAATTTCTCAGCCTGGGGATATTTTCCCCTCTTTGAAGAAACACAGAGAAAAGGCAAAGGCACAAAAATGAGAAAATGGTTCAAACTGGAATTTTAAACAGGTGTTTAGACAGAACAAATATTGATCCCTTGGTTCATCACTTTCTGAGGTGGGAAAGGACATGAAAGAAAGAAGCAGTACATTAATGCAGTTAGAACATTTCTGAATTAATTAAAACACCCCATCCCAGCATGCCCAGCTTACTCTCTCTGACTGCCTCATCCCAAGAAATATTTACTGATTGTAACTGATGATATTTTGAAATACAAAACCACTCAGTGTGGTAGAAAGCACCCTCCCCTGTTATGACTGGTACAGTTCAAGGCACAAATGTAACTGCAGAATCTGCTGCAGAGGGCTTATGACCAAAAGTACTGGCAGAGAAAAGTCATTTTAGAAAATGCAGCCATGAGGACAACGGAACATTTTAATTCCCCTGCCAGTGTAGGCTGGGTGGATTTATTTACCTTTGGTCTGTGAGGCAAGACTTATCTGTTGGCTTAAATCTTTACTCAGGGAAAAGAGGAAAAACTAAGGGTTTGATAGAGGAAGCTTTATAGTATGAAGTTTGGAAGGTTTGATCCTATGGCCCTACTTCTGTGGTGGGTTTATAGGACACAAAAAGCACATGAAAAATCTTACTCCAGTGTTACTTCTCAATACTTATTCTCTTGTGCACTTTTTATTTCTACTTCCTTCTGTCAAAGGAGAAAAATCCCAGAACAGATGTGGAAAATGTAGATAGATGAAAAGTGAGTCAATCCACAAGCCAAGACAGATATTTAAAAAATGTTAGTGCTTCTTAACCACACCTTGCTCTTTTCACCATCTTGTCCCTGGTACCTCCAGTGTCCTGTTCCCAGCACACAGGTGAGCTGGGCAGAGTCCATGGGAGTTCCTGTGTGCAGTACCACACACATGAAAACACATTAAACAATGGATGCATGAGCAAAGCTGGCTCAAAGACATGAATCAAAGACAAAAGAAAGAACAAGGAGTGAAAAGAAGAACATGGGGCAAAGATGGCAGATAACACCAGTCTATCAGACCATTGAATGAGTATATTTTTCATTTAAAATGCAGTATTTAAAAATAATAATAAAGAAACTCATCATATTAACTGAGGCAACTAATGGAAAACAAATGCATGGCTTCAATGAGCCAGATAGGGAAAAAATGCCAAAGAAGAAATTTTGGCAAGACAAAGAAGACTTCAGAGCAGAGCAAATACAAGAGCACTTCCTCTCCCTCCTCCTCTTATGGGATGCAACAGCAAGGATCACCACACACACAGAGTGCATATCACAACATTCGTGTCTTGATTTAAAAGGAGAAAAGAATGTGAAATAGGAACTGCAAATTTAGTTTCCCAAAATTTATTTCCTCAGGAATGTGCATGTACTTTATTTTCTGCAGCTTAATATCCAGCAGGAAAAGTAGATGGTTGTGTGGGGTTTTGGTAGTATGTGTTGGGGGGGTGGATGATCAGGCAGCAAACAGCCCAAAGAGCTGGCACATTTCCAAATAGTTGACACTGCCCTGCTAATGCTGCTGTCACTGCCACTAGTTCCTAGGAAAGGGTGGCAAGAGGTGGGACACATAGGGAGCAGCACAGGCTGGATCTACCTCAGTACCTGTGAGAAAACCTCCAAATTGGGACATGGCCCCCAGGGCTGGTAGACTTACACCACCTTGAGCCCTGTAGGAAACGTTTGGTTTTTGAGCTGCAAAAATAATTCAATACCAACATTTGGACCAATGACCTGGATGCAAAACCATCCTAGCAACCACCAGAGATTTGTAAGAAACAAGGTTTGCAAGTAACTACAGTTGTGCAGCCCCTGAACAGGAGCTAAGCATAGCACCATGGGGCAGGTCCATTTCTGTGCTATGCTTAGTTACTGCTCAGGCTGGGTATTTGTTAGGGACAATGATCACTGCAGGGAGGCAGTGAGCAAAGCAGCTACATTTCATATTCAGCTGTAGAATTTCTGTTCCGCAAACTGCATTGATCTTGCAAACCAAAATTTAAAAATCCAATGGACTGTATCAGTGATACTTCTCAGTCGTCTTTCAAATGCAAAATGCTCCCCCCTCCCCCCCAAAAAAAAACCCCAACCAAAACAAGACACAAAAAGATATACAAAGCTATTAGGAGGGAAGCACGTGAAAAATGCAACTCCATGCTCAGTGCTCATTGTGGCAAATTATAGATCACAACCATTATTTTTATCATTCTGATGCTTTCAAACAGGAGACACAACAAAGTTGTTAGCAAACAGTTCTAGAGTCTGTTTCTACAAACTCCACAGTGAATTTTAGAAGACATGACCCTATAAACACAACTCCAGTGTTTCCAGCAGGTGATCCCTTTCTAACCTCTAAGGATCGAGGGGAAAAAAAGAAACCCATTTCTTCTTTTACTGTAATACACTCACTTCTCTGATGGTCTCTGGTGCACAGGAGGCAAATAACAGATCATTTTTTTATTCTGCTCATGGGCCAACAGCAGACAAAAAGGCTTTTGGTAGGAGTGGAAGAAAGGGTAGAGCTCTTGGTTGGGAGGACAGTGTTATGGCTGTGTCTCTGCCCATCATCTCCCTCTATTCTGGAAGGGACAGGTTGAGAATGAGAAAAGACAGGGTGTGCACAGGAAGGAGGAAAGCAGCATCTCACTATGCTGACCACTGTCCTAATCAGCCTCAGCACAGGGGGAAATTACAGCAGCCGAAGGAAAACTAAAAGCACTGAAAATGAATTTTAAAAGCAGAGAATTGAACACATTTTTGTAAGAGGCTTAGCTGACTATAACTACTTATCATCAAAATGTGAGGCCAAGACATTTTAATTTTCTCCAAGATAAGGTTCACAGGGAACATTACCTTTATTCTCTCTTGCTTAATATAAATTATGTTCCCCTTCTGCCAAGGGAGAGAAGCGACTTTACATGAACTGCATGTGAGAACACAGAGGAAAAGCTTTCAATAGCATGGGAGAGAGAAAATGGAAGTGGATGAGCAAAGTGTATTCTTTATACAGGAACATTTTTTTAAAATTTAACCACATACTACTTTGCTCCTGTCTACACTAGAGAAAAGCACCGAGTTAAAAAAAGTGAGAACTAACATGTCTTAAAGCAAGGAAAACTGTGAAAACACAATATTGCCCTGAGGTACAAGTGACAACTGCTGTGTTATTTTAAAACATGCTGGTTCCTAGTGGTTAATTGTGAGGTGCATCCTACAGAAAATCCACAGTTTTGTTTGTCACACACCTCTCCACACAGGTATCAGTTATCACCAGAGTGGTTTCAAATTAACTGCCTCACCATAAGCAGGGTGTAAGGCATTGCACTTACAGAACAGCACACAGACATTTATGTTCTGGCCATTCATCTTATAAGCACACCTCAGTTCACCTTCCCTTCTGTCTTCCCTTTGAACAGAGCAACAACATTTAGGCTTTTCTTTTTGGAAGACACGTTTGGAGATGCAATATTCTCCAGAGTAGAAAGTTCTCCTCTTTCCTACTTGTGACCATTATTGGTAATGGCTTTTTGCCTGTGATTTTTTTCTTTTATTTCTCTATAGGTATCATGTTATCATGAGACTTGTATTTCTGAGCCCAAAATTTTAAGACAATTTGGAAGTTTGACCACAATTTAAAGGTCTGTGTTACCTCCAATACTAGATCTGTTTACTACACTATTCATAGCAACTATTTATGGGGTTTAAGAAACTCAGCAATTGTGAAACAGAAAAAAACTAGACATTTTCTCATCCCAAGGTCAGCTTTTCACTCACAGAGATTCTGGCATTCCTCCACCGGAATATCCCCTGCTCAGCCTCACCAATACAAAACATTTGCCAGGACAGTCAGCCAGGCTGGCCTGAACATTTCTTACTGGAATGCTGAGGTTTAGCAATTGTTACTGGACACTTTTCTGAGCTGAACATGTTAAAAAAGAAAAAAAACCAACCCAGACATGATTTACTTGAACATCTTCCTCACTTTGGTTTAGGTTTCCTTTGTGTCTCATTCAATCTCAGGCTTTACCGCTTGCCTATTTTCTGTCAAGAATGTGAAAACTGTTGTCAGATTTTGTTATTAAAACCAGTGTGAGGCGTTGTTAACAACCACTGGTGCATTTTATACACAGTGTGCTGTATTACTATGATTTCTCAAGAAAAATCAGGTAGGCTGAGAGGAACTGGGGGGATGGAGGAAGAACAGTTATCTATCAACATCAGATTGCATATCAGGTTATCCAGTCAGTATTTTCTGTGTCCAAGAATAACTTCCCACCACAAAACACTCCCACTGCATAGTTCTGTCAGTGTTTGATGCAGCGAAGCTGAACCACACAGGGACCTTAAAGAGCAATCGATAGCAGTGCACACTGCACCTGGAGAACATGAAGCTCTCCAGAACAGCTGAGGATCTCACAGACTCCTCAGGGATGTTGCTGATGGAAGAAGGCCAGGACAAGTTTGGGGGAAAGGGAAAAAAGAAAGGAGTTACCAGATCATAATTAATCAGGCTGGAGATACAGGCTAGAAATAGCTTCCAATTTCTTAGCAGTGTTTTCACCATTAAAGTTTCCTAAGAACAAAAACTGAGAAATTGAAATCTGTCAGAGAATACAAAACTAAAACTGCACTGCCACAGGGTCATATTACGGGAAGTGTGTGGATCTTTTCTTCAGCATGTGAATCTTTGAAACTCACTGTGCCATTTTGAGCACAGTCCTTCTATTTTAATTATTACAGAAAAACTGCATCACCGAACTGGTAACTGCATGGCAACTAAAACTGCAGAAACACCAGGAGCAGTTTTCTTTCCTCTTATGTAATTAAAGGACATCTACAACCTCACCTACAAATTAAAAAACAAACAAACAAAACCTAACAAAAAAACCCCACAAAACCAAAAATAATCAATCAGGTTTGCCCAGGAAGACAAATAAACTGCATTTCACTATATTAATTTATGTTAGCAGCAAGCAATTTTATCTATGCTTTCATTTAGCATGATTGATTGCTAGTTACTTTCAAGTTTCCTGTTAAAATTTGATTTACAGAAACATAGAACTCCTTCACTGGGATTTCCAGTTCCAAATAGAACAAAGTCATTAACAAAATTAATAGATTCTAGTCAGTTTGCATTGCCGAGCTTTCTTTAAAAGAAACATGCTCATTACCATGTTGCATGGGAACAAAATAAATTGAATGAGCAGGAAAGAATTAACATACTTACAGGACATGAAATTTGACTCATCTGGCAGCTGAAGCCATGCTCAAATTTTTGTATGAAATTTTTATATTCATAATCTATACTGCTGCTTTACTGAGAGCAGATCTCTAATTGTCAGTGCAAGAAGTTTGCTTGTCAAGGGGATTTACTTGGAAATAGTTAAGTCATGCTATGATTTGTAGTGTCTTTTCCTAGCTAAAAAAAACGCACTTCCGGATGTAGCACAAAAGTGTTTCTGATTACACAATCTACACTCCTAATTATCACAAGACTCTCCCAACAGCAATGCATCCTGTCAGCATGATATCCTGTAGCTATATACTCACTTAGCATTCCTCAGCTCACCACTTACCTGTCAGAAAAACTCCAAACTCAAGTGTTGGAAGGTAATCCCTACATTCAATCAGCTGTAAAAAAATGAGCCTCACTATATTTTTAAGATGATCACCATGCAAACTTTGGGTTCACTCGTCACACTTTACTTTTAAGCCTTGTCTAGAATTGTGCTTGCAAGCGCTTCCTCAGTGAAAATCCCAATGCAGCTGCAAATCCCTCCACACTTATCATTCTGCAGTAGTCCACAATTCTTCACCTGCCACTGAATTTTCTGTAGTATACTGAGTTACAATTTGGAGCATGAGGGCACTGGAACGTGCAGATACATACAGCACCTGCACTTTTCAGAAATGCATTTATAGTTTGCTGTAAAACTATTCACTTGCATCAAGGTGCCCACATTTTCATTTTCACCATTGGATGCACCCACATTAACACACTATTGCTCCTCCATTCTTCCATTTATACTCATCGAATCCAGAAATTCCTCCTCTACTCCAGCCTGCCAGGTAAACATAGCAAGTTTTCAATTATTTCCTTTCAGACATCATAGGTCTAGTCTCCTTTGGTCTTAATTCTTCCACTACCCTTTTCACCTCCCTGAGAAGTTTCAGTTAATACAGTTTTCTTATCTGGTCTCTGGGAAGTCTTGTTTTTCTCTATGTATAGCCCTTAGTACTCATAATTCACACTGTTGCTGCATTGCCTCTCCCTTGCTCTGAAGGACTTAACCCTTCATCCCTTCTCTTAGCAAGGCATCAGCTGGAAAAAAAAAAAAAAGACATTTGCAGCATCCAGAAACTCAAGAATTGTTATTGGAGCAGAAAGAGTAAAGGTGACATACCTTGTAAAGACACGCTCTGCAGAAAGAGTAAAGGTGACATACCTTGTAAAGACACGCTCTCCCTAAAAAATAAAGCAGAGGTTGCAAAGAAATGTTAGCAGAAATGAGCATTTCACACACTACCTGCACCTCTCAAACACAAGTGTAAGGTGTGCAGGTTTTTTGAGGAAAGAAAAAAAAACACAGCACAATACAGACTTCCCAAGCATTTTCAACTACAGTTTTCTTGTCAGTGATTTCAACCTTCCTTGCAAGGAGACATTTAGCTCAATTATATTACTGCTGAGGAGGCAGGTGAGTGCCTCTAATTAATCCCGGCTTTAGATACAAGTTTAGGGCTTGTGTGCTCATTATATTCAAACAAAAACCCTAGAGAAAGGTTAACAAACCCTGGTGCTAACATGCACCTGAAAGAAGTTAACATGTTCCTGACTTAAGCACACAACTGAACGTTACAAAGCCTGTCCTACATAGATTCAATACAAGCAGCAATAGGAAGACAGTAACACCTAAAGGTTGATCCTGCAAATCCCTGAAGAAAAAATATTTTGAAGATTTTCAAGAGAACATTTGGGAAAAATTCCAAACAAGTCCACAGCTAGAAACTCCACAGTTCCCATCTGTAGCAAGTACTTTACAGAGTTTTAAATCTTTAAAACTGAGCACTAAAACTGAGCACTGCTTTACAGCAACTGGTAGATAGAATACATAAAGACTAATTAAAGACAAAATTCTCTTGATTAGATTTGGTTATTTTGCTGGAAAACCTCTCAAGGTAATTTTGCAGCATCAATATTTATGAATAGTTACACTGGTATTTTTCAAATTTCTGGTGCATCCTAGATGAGGTTACAATACTGCATGACTGCTGATTAACTTTATTTTTCAAGATAAGCAAGCCTAGGAAAAATTCATGTGAAAAAAAGTGTTCACAGAAGCAATTACATCCTGCAGTCAGAGCTTACTTACAGGTCCCTACTCAATATCAAAACAAAAAATGCAGATTCCCTTCTGTGCTTCAAAATTTTTGGATCATCTTCAGACAGGAATGGCCATTGATTTTTCATCCAACTTATTTTTGTCAGTTTTCCACCAATTTCTGTCCTAAGCACTGAACTAAATTGACAAGACTTCAAGATGTAAAAGCCAGACAACTGACTCTTAGCTGCAGCCATTAAAGAAATCTCAGATGGGAATCTCCCAAAGTGACAAGCTCTGCCTAAATGACCACCAGTGAAATCTGTGGTTCCTTGCCAAGTTTCAAAGGACTAAAGTGATTCACCAACTCCACACTGTGCTTATGGAACAGGTAGTTTCAAGTCCTGTTAATCCAGTGTTCACTTTATGGATCAAGAGCGCAGGTTGACCTTTCTTTAGCTGATCAGGCTTACTGATACAGATTAATTTCCAAATATGCAATGTTTTCTTAGGTGTGCTAATAAAAGTTCAGAAGCTTCATCTACAAATGAATGTTGCATCTTGAATAAAAAAAAACCATACCCTGTGTGGATATTTACATACATGACATGCCAGACTGATAGGTTTTCCAATTCAATGGAAGGAAAAAATCCCACTCCCTTCCCCCCGCCCCCAAAACCAACCAACCAAAAAAATCACACCCCACCAAGTGGAATCACCACTTCAAAATTCAGTGGTAAAACCCCCATTGACTTAATTGTGGCCAAACTTTCAGTTGCATGCCATATAGAGGAATATCCCTTTAATTTGCTCCCATTAAGACTTAGCAAAATTAATCTAAGCTTTCTTCCACCCACAAAACTCTCATCCAGAACTCATCCTAGAACTCATATTTAACTCCAGAAGTGTTTTCCATGTTTTTATAAAACACGCTAGAGAAAATGCATGAACAATTCTACATTTTTTTTGCTAATCCTTTCATGCAGACAGGAAGCTCTCCATAAAACAGCAATCAATACTTTCTCTCTTCCCATTACAGCTGATGCATAAAAGTATTTATTACTGTGCTATTGGAAACAATCTGTTTCAATCCTAAATTACTTTCAATCTCCACCCAAGTTGTTTTTTGTTCTTCTTAACTCACTATAAAAAACCTAATGGAAAAAAGACATGAATTCATATTGTATGGAAGGTTTTATTGATTGCTAAATTGCTGTCGCTTACATCAGGTATAGCACTTTAATTCCAATCTAACAAAACTAAAAGATGCTATTGAAGACTTGTTTTTATAAGCCTTTCAGTTACCAAATACAGATTGTTCTGTACAACTCTCACACTGCCAGCAACACAACAGCATTGTAGTTGCACATCTTACACTGGATGCTTCAGTGTAAGCAAAGAGTGATCTGAAAATTCATCACTTTTACCAGTTACACTTTTTTGTGTTACAAACAAAACCCATTTGCATACTTCTCTGCAATTATATACACACAGTATAAAACAAATCTCAGGGTTTGTGGTAGAAATTATTTGATCCTATACAGAAGACAACATCAAATTCCATGAAATTAAGGACAACAATTATTTTCTACAATTAGGTTCCCATTCAAGATTACTTAAACTGACATTGCATGAAAGCGGCCCTTTCCAGAACCATGGAAAATCCATCCAGGAGACCAGATCCTCCTCTTTTGCTCCACCTTATGACTGACATGGACAAATGTAATGTCACTGTGTATCCTACATGATCAGACCTATGTGTGTCACAACTTCACTATCCAGGCTTACTCTGCACCAGAGAGGTATTAGATGAAATCTGATAATCTTGATGCACCATAAGTAATACTTACAGAAGAACATGTGATGATATTCACATTACTGTCAAATAGAAGAAAAAAGTGCTGGGAAGGAAACGAACAAGTAAATCAAATGTTCAAGAAAACACTTTAAAAAAATCACAATTAGAACTGGGGCAGGCTATCCTAGAGCCAAAAAGAAAATGTATTATCCCAAATAATAGTGCATGACCATTAATGTATAAATAAAATCTTTATTGAGGGCACAAAAAAAGAAATGTCCGGGCAACCACTGCCCCAAAATAGCAGATTCCTGCAGAAGTCCCAAGAAGAAACACAGGTTCTTAAGAAGACTTTCTGATTTCTCTTCAAAATGATAAAGAGTGGAATAAATGCAGTTTCTAAAGCAAAGTGCTAGTACAGAAAAGACACACTAGAACTGTGGGCCATAGCCAGATCTGTAATTTCTCCTTCCTCATTCCAAACTAGCGAAAGAAATAGATACATCTTAAAAAAAACCCAAAACAAAATGAAACAAAAAAGTCCTGAACAATCCCACCTCTTTTCAAGCAAGTGATTTCTCTCCACTCTGATTTCCTAAAGAGGATTTCACTGTGAGCAACAAAATTCCATGTGACACCAATAATTCACTGATTTCTGGAATGAAGCATTAGTAGCAGTATACAACATGCATAAGCCACAACTTGCATTTTTAACTGTTATTTTAGTTAACATGGGAAGAACTGTAATCAAGATCCAGAAAAATTCAAATTACCACTCAAATAAAAGATGCTTAATCCAACTCATAAATACCAAATATTCCCCTTCCTATTTTGTGAAGTTGCTTCTGACAGTAGCTGTCAATTAAAATTCAGTTATTTATGCAGCATGGACTCCCTTAAAATGACATTGTCACACATTCAGATTATAAATACAAGACCTCCTATGTATCATAAAAAAGACAAAAATTGTCAAAATATAAACAACACTTAGTTTTACTAGCTTTTTGTATGTCCTCTAAGTGTTAAGTGAATTGTAACTAGATCCTAGGGAGACAGTTGCAACCTGGTTATCAGTGGCAGTAAATGGAAGATAATAGCCCCACTAGAGAGTTATGAAATGGCTTGTCTTTGAGCTGCCAAAGTGTTTAGGCTCTCTTTTATTATATTCACAGCAGTAATCCGATATGTCCTGACTTCTGTCATCTGTATGTAATGCTTATCAACTCTCTGCCAGTGATTCACCCCCTTGTCAGGGACAATTATTCCTCAAAGTGCTGAGGTTACGACTGAAGCAATATTATGACTGGAAAGAAAATATGAAAGGTGCAGCACATCACAGCGAGCAATCTCCAAGCTGACGTCAAAGTGGAGGAGAACATTGTTGATAAAAAAATAAGGCATAAGAGGAGTGTGGCACCCCTGAGCTCTGCTAAGGTCGTGCACACCTGTGATGATGGTGATGGAGGATTTTCCCATTATTTTACTGGAGCTAGGTTTCCATACTCCCCTGGTTAGGTGTCTCTCTCAATTTCCGTTCTGTGTTCCCATTTAAAGCCACTTAAAACTAAAGAGGCAGCATGTGCTCTGTCCCTCTAAATTTGCAGACAGGAGCTCAGCCCAGGAAATTCATTTTCCTCCAGAGGATCATAAAATGAAAAGCATAATCTAAGGGACAGAGGGCCCAATTTGCAGTTTTCAGGTTGCCTGGAATTACAGCAACACCTGTGGTGAAATTCTGGTCCAAGCACGTTCAGACCAACCTGTTCCATCACTCTTTTAGATGCCTCAGGCAAAACTGAAGTAAATTTTGATGCTGAGCTTGTGGCTGGGGGAGAGCTCTGGGGATGCTGAAGTCAGTGTCCTGGTACCACCAGGGCAGTGCTGGAGAGCAGAAGGAAACCTGGGATCAGGGCATGGCCTCGGAGCACCAGAAGCTCAAGGCCATGGGGAGAGGGAGTGGCTGTGGCATTTCTTTGTCTCTCTCACAACAAGGGGTGACTGTGGCTCGGGAGCTTTGTCAAGGGCAATGAGGAGCAGCAGCTGGTCAGTGAACTTAATGGGGGAGACAGGGAGGCCAAAGAGGGGTGGCAGATGGTCCCAGGGGCTGTCCAGCTGACCAGCAGCAGCACCTATGCCCTGCATGCACATGTGGCACCAGCCCAGGACGGGTTCTTAGGTGTCAGCCAGCACATAATTCACTGGACTGAGGGTTTCAGCCTACAGAGCAACAGAAGTGGAGGAAAACAATACCTCTCTATGGTGTTTTGATAGTTCTTGGGCTCTGTAAGTACAGTGCAAAGTCTGTATTTCAGTCCATTTTGCAAACCAGGGGTTGAGCGAGGACGTTTCCCTGCTTAGAGAGTCACAGGGGTCCAATTGCAAGGTCGGGGAGGCCCCAGTGAGAAGGCAAAACAAGTGGGGTTGGAGCAGGGAAGGAGGGAGGAGGCAGCCAGGGCTGAAAAAAATGATATTCCAAATCAGGTGGCTCAAATCAGAAAGTGGAGCCACTTCTCTGGGCACAGGGCTGAGTGCAAGCCAGGCCTTCTGCAAGGTTTGGTGCTGGGGTGTTTGGTGCTTCCTGCCCTTGCACCAACAGGAGGCCACAGGGGTCCCAAGGGTCACGAGCAGCAGGGTCAGCTGTGCTTCCATCGGGAGGGAAACAGCCTCCAAAAGCACTGGGGACAGGGAATGAATCACTGTGCCTTGTCTAATATATTGCAGTAATGTAATAGAGCAGCCATAACCCCCAGAGTACCATCTGGTGAACTTGTGACTAAGCACAGCTTCTTTTGCTCAAGGCACACAAGCAGTGGACAAGCAGATATTTTATTCCTCACCCTGCCCAAGCACAAGTGGTAGCAAAACTATTTCTGGGAATTTTAGACCATGCACAAATCAGAGCTGCAAGCAGTTATTTCTCCCCTGTGAGACACACAGGCAGCTCTCTCTGCAGGAGGGTGCTCAGCAGCACAAACTCCTGAGTCTCAGCTGTGGCTGAGACCAGATCTCAGCTGTTCACTCTGTGTTTCTGACGCTGCAGAGTTCCCCGTTAAAGTCCTGTGTGTAGGTGGATGTTTCAGGTGATGTTTCCCAGGGATGCAGGAGGCCTAACTCACCCCTGAAGGATATTGGTGAGAAGTTGCTCTGACCTTGGTCAGAGTTAATCCTGTGGGAATGAAAAGGTTCAGATTTCAGTGCTCACTGGACGAAAAGGGAAGGGAGGAGGAGCAGCCCCCTACTAACATAAAGACATGACCAGTGGCTCTGCCATCAGTTCCAGCACTGCTTGCATTTGGCATCATATTATGAAAATATCCATTCAGAGGGGAAAATGAGATCAAAGACAACATTTCCGTGGCGATGACTTTAGCTCCACTTCACTCTGCTCCCTCTCCTCCTCCCGTCCTTCGCATTTCAAGGCTCCTGCTCTATTCATCCGCTCCGTGCCACCCCAGGTTTATAACACCACATCATCAGCAGCACTAATAACCCGTGGTTCTTTCCCCCTATTGTGTTTGTCAGAGTCAGTAATCTGGGCACTACAGTGGCAGCAGCACTGAAAAGCTACAGTGTGTTCCTATAGCAACCGGCTAATCCGCAGGTGGAAGGTGATTGGGCACCTTTCGCACCGGAACAATAATTTGAAAGATCTTTTTCAGTGTGCTGCTCTGCAGCATGAGTTCATTGTGCTGCAGCCCACCACGAATCATTAGAAGCTGGCAGGGAAATGCAACCGAGGCTGCACAAATCACAGCGAGGAGAGGCGACGTCTTCCAGCAACGAGCCCTTGAAATATTTCACGGCAGGTTAAGAGGCCAAATTGTGTATGGCGAGATGTATTGTACAGGATAAAACAAAGAGCTTGTACAAGAAGCCAATGCTGACAGTCTCCAAGTCAGGGAATCCCAGTGAAGTGTAAGGCTGTGCATGAATATGAGTTTTCCTGAGCTGTGGAAGGAAAACAGCCACAATAAAAGAAAGTGCTGGGCAGAGATCCCACGTTAGACTCTTCCAAAACCAATTACTCCCACCTGGCTATTCTCATTCCTCCTAAAACATCTCCTGTTACAGAAGAGAATTCAATATTCTCTAATTGAAACCTCTAATTTAAGGCATTTGCTTGCTATCCTCAAAGTCTGAAATCCTGGCCTGGACTTTCACAGGGTGATTAGACGTAGCAGAAGTCTCAAATTTTTGGATAGTCAAAGTCAAACTAAGAAACCTTCGAGAAATCCACAATACCTTTCTTCTGAAAGTCAGGTTTTTTTATCTTTCTCACAGAAAACAGTCTGAACTTGAGGTAGGGAGTGATCTTCCCTGCCCATGGAAGGGGGCTTGGAACAAGATGATCTTTAACCTCACTTCCAATCCAAACCATTCTAGGTTTTCTTGACCTTTCCAAATAAACCATCCCAATCCATAGAGCAAGTGCAGCACAGGCAATGAGAGAACAAACCCCTTCATAACAACCTCAAGCAACAGTCCCTGTCATTGCAATCTATGTCTAATTTCTACTCTTTTTATTTGTTTGTTTTAAAACACTGGACCAGAAATAGTAGATATAGATAGAAACCTCTTTAAAGCTCAATTGTAGAAGCAGAAGTGTTTCCCATACAGCCACTGGAGGTCATGGAAATGATGTAAAGGCCCTGTCACAGGAAGGCAAAAAAGGAAATCTGTTTAAAACTTCAATAAGAAGAGAGAAATAGCACAAGTGCTTCTTTACCTCAATTTAATCACACTGCAGAAAGAGTGTCTTTATTAAGTGCCTGGACTTAATAAAAATGTCAAAAACTCTCATTGCATAAATCAGCTCTTTCAAGATTTGTTGGGGTGGTGGAGGAGAAAACTTAAAAATAGAAGGCAAACAGAAGTTTAGTTATTGGATTGTGACTTCCAAGGCTGCAGCTTCAAAAGCTCCCCTACATTTACTGGCCAAAGATTCCAACCTGGGATGCTTCCATGTAAAGAAAATCTCCAGAGTGTGAGACAATGAAGTCAGTGTCTCATTTACAGCTGAGGAGTTTTATAAAGCAACGTGTCCACTGAAAGCTGAATCAACAAACAAACAGGACAGAACAGACACTGCCTTTATGACCCAACTGTTTTCCTCATCCCAAAGTGGGATGAATAAAATGGACAAGGCAGGTTCACATCCTCAATCCAAACTGACAGAAGAAAAGCCTGGATGGGGTCTAGGATATCCCCCCAGGATATTATTAGATTATAGAATATTCTACAGCAAATATCAGTGTCTTCCTCTTTCTTCCCCCTCCTGCCTTTCCACCTACCTTATAATTCAAGAAATTTTCCCAAAGAAAGTTTAACTGAAACAGGCAAATATCTCAGAAATTTTCTAAATAAATAATTCCCAGAAAAACATTAAAAAAAACTTTTGACCATCTTTAATTGTGAAATGTATTGATTGTTCTTCTCAAGTAATTCATGCCTTAAAATGACATATTTTTGTTCCCTTTGGAGGACTTGGACAGATAGCATTGTTTTTCTTTCCAAAGCACATCAAAGAGCCCAAATTTTGGCAGGCTTTCTGTTTTCTTTTAAAAAAAAAAGAAGGAGGGGGGGAAAGAAAGAAAAACATCAGCAAAACAAAGCTAAGAATAACTGCTCTTTTCTGAAGAGTTGTGGGCTTCCTCACTTCCAGATTCGTGTCATGGTGCTCACTTCAGGGAGCTGCTGAGACACAGAGCCTGGAGGTGGGGAGGAGGAGAGGAATGGGAAGATCAGAGAATTGGCACGGGACACAGAGCCCTTTTCCTCTTGATGTTCAGGCTGGATCTAGACAAAATCAGTCAGAGTCCAGCACCATCACGATTTTTAAACACTTCCATGGGCTGTGCAAGGTCACTCTGTGGCCTCTGACACGGGGGACAAGTTTCCACATGTCTGCAGCTGGTACTTCTTCCACAGCTCGGCTGATAGCTGGTCTCCAGTTTGCAGCATCTCCATTTTGTAAGTGAATAAATTCTAGAAATTGGCTGGGTTTGGGATAATCATGGCCTTTTTCTTTCAGCACAAGGAATGTACATAAAGTACTGAGAGAGCTGAGTACCTCCCCCTTCTGCTCGAATGTTCAGAGGAAGGAGGTTGGTATTGCTGCAGAAAGATTTTAAATTTTGAGCATGTTTTTGCCCCTGGACCCATTTTTCTTGATTTCCTTTCTCAGCCAGTGATTATGATTTACTTATCACAGACCTGCTTCCCTGTGGCAGGATCTGATGTCTGTGCCATTGGTAAAATACCATGCACTATTGCCAGATGTTAAATATGAAGGAATAACTTCAAAGCAATGCAAAAGAAATGCCACCAGCTCTTACCCTGTGAAGCAACTTTTGTCTTGATTTACTGTGGGCTT